>OX457029.1:65878566-66003566 GCA_949752745.1 Protula sp. h YS-2021 | reverse complement strand
TGCGTGGTCCTTCTCTGCGGATTCCACAATGGCTGCCCTGTATGCTTACATGGACGAAAGATTAGACCCTTTTCTCAAGCATTTACAAGGGGGGGGGGAGGACACTCACATACCAACATTCCAATTTGCTCTGGAACATTTTGTCAACTAAATATTATTTTTTGTTGTTATTATTATTATAATTATTATAATTATTATTGCTATTATTATTAGTGTTGTTGTTGTTGTTGTTATTAAGGGGGGAAGGTGGGAGACAGCATTAGGTTACCAGATCTGGGAGTAAAATATGGACATCGAAAACACTTTAACTCTGGATGCAGCCCGGTACAGTTGGGGGCTATATACTAGCAGCGCTGGCTTACTATTATAGTCTAGGGTCACGTGATGTTTCTAATGACAACTTCTATGACCTGAATATTTGGTCTTAACTACATAGTTTCATCCTCGATTCCAATTCCATGATTGATTAGTCCAAATTTACAGATACAATTATTTGGCAATTTCTTAACAAGTAAATGAAATGTCTATTTTTTTTTTTAATCGACCAATCAGATTACAGCGTATTACCAAGTCGTTTAACAGTAACATTTCCTGACCTAAAAAAAATACAGCTGAAGACCGTGCTTGATTAGCCACCAGTTCTCTCTCCCTTCACCATCCCAATCCTATTTGAACCAACCGGAGAATGGCAGGCCGAACCCGCCATCCCCACTCTCGTCCCGATGACCACTTCTCCCTGGCTATTAGCATGCACGCAATGTGTTTCTGCACTTCCCTCCTGAGGCTGGTCTGCGGAAATCACTTGGTCAAATCACTTCCCAGGCAATAATGTTGCTAGTGGTCCGAAGGCTGTAAAAACCAAGAAGCAAGAAATCTTATGTACGAAATTATATACGAATAAGTTATTTAACTAGGTCACACAGTGTTTATAATGTGTATAAAATGCAATATAATAGTAATACACCTTGGTTTGTGTAGAATGTTGTTTATTTATTTCGCTTAAAGCCGAAGGCCGTGCGTACAGGATTGTAAAGGGGAGGTCCGTACGTGTCCGTAGGCTGAATACAAAAAATAACACTCTGCACATACATAATGAAGTATTACCTTTGTTATATGTCTCGCTTTAGGGTTACTTTTGGCTTAATTTGTTTAGTTTAGAACGAACTATGCTCATGCGCATTAAAAAGTATACACAATTTCGTTTTTGTATCTTTAAAACTATTGAACATGGAGGAATTTCTATTTTCGCTGAAACAAGAGTACATAAATGCTCACTAACTGGCAAAACAACCAATTCGAGGACTTGCTACGAGTTCAATTTGAAACAAGGGTAGGTCCAATTTTCGCCGTTCACAGTTTCAGTCAAGAAACCAAGCACAGCAATAACGTGTATGACCACCTGCAGCGTGAAGCAGAGCACAAATCCTTTTGGCATCGAGCAAATGAGACGGTTAATCCTCCAAATGAGACGGTTAAGCTGTTAACGTTATTGTGTTGCAGGTAAAGTAAATTGCCTCGCGTTATCCTGAATAAAGATGGCGTTGTTGTTTTGCTGGATGTGGGGACCACTTGGCCTGCCAGTAACCACTCCCGCCTTAAGCGGCGTCTTCGTGCGCCCAGTACCAGTAGTGGGGTGCAAACGTGTGCTCCCTCTCTGGCTCCTATTGTTCTCGGTTAATGAGGCTTGAAAGGCCTATTGTTCTCGGGTGACGTCATAAGTAGGTTAGCCAATCAGAGACAAGCATCATGTCATAAGTAGGTTAGCCAATAAGAGAGGGCTCCTAGTCGGGCTCCTATTGTTCTCAACGTCATAAGTAGGTAGCCAATGAGAGAGGAGGGTGACGTCATAGTGAAGTCATTCCCATTTCCACTCATATTGTGCGTAAGTAGGTCGGTCAATCAGAGAGGAGGGTGACGTCATAGTGAAGGCTATTCCCATTTCTACTCCTATTGTTCTATGTGACGTCATAGCCATTTCTAGTTCAATCCCTATTGTTCTATTGCGTGAGTTCATAGCTGAGTTCGACCCCTATCGTGTTGGCCAATCACATGGCATTATCTGAGTGAAGTCATTTCTAAAAATAGTTTCGTACGAGTATATAGGCAAAGGTTGTAGAGTGAAGGTGTAGGTATTACTTAAACAAAATACTTTCAACAGTCTTACCTTGTATACAGAAAATATCCCATATGCAATACTAAGTAAATATCCATTATATTCATCTTGCACCAACAAGTTAACCCGCAGCGACATAGGAATTTAATTCTATGCAAATATCACAGGAGTTAACCAATTGGCTTTTTTGTGAATATGACTGTTCTTTTTTTTATAATTTATTTATTTTTTACTTCTTTGTTAACCTAGCGGTGGTACATACGCACCACCCATCGGAATATTGGGCATACAAATCCCCTACGCCTTAGTCTCCCCGCTGCCGTCGTATTTAGGCACAATAAGCACGCCTCATAGAACACATGGTGGTAGTCTGTCATCGCCACCCTTGCTATTTGTTCCAAACAAAAAAGACAACACCATTCTTCTTTAAACGCAATATATTCCCTACATTCACAGAGAAAACATGCGTTGTCAACGCATATCTCCCCTATTATTTCCATGGCAAATGCCATGGCATATTGCCCATTTTCTACCGCTTGTAAAAATTGAAATTTATATATATCGAAAAATGCCATGTTCACCAAATAGCCATAAAGTGAAGTCACTCACTTAATGTAACATAGTTTATAACATTCCAAAAATCATGTGAATTCTTGTTCTATCCATTCATGTGCGAGAATACTGAAGCTGTAATATTTTTTACCGAATAAAATCTATTCCCTCCAAAAATTACTCCACCCGCTCTAATAAAATTTATTCCCTCCAAAAATTACTCGGCGTGGTGCATATGAATAGATGGCAAAATTACACCGAAAGAAACTTTCATCTTTTGATATCATATTATCCACAAATATAGGACATCCTGCTCATAGAAGCAAATGGGTAATGTACACATGCCTGCCTTCATATACATTTTCAAGAAACCATTCCATGCCGTCACTGTTGTATTGAATGCTGCGAATTACTTACCTCATAATTTGTGGTATTCGGTGAAATATTTAATGTAAACTCAGCGCTGCTTTTTGAACCATTGGTATGTGCTACCCCACCATTTGTACGAAGGTCTTCTTTTCATATTCAACACACCTAACATTATTGCAAGCATTCACCTCAGACGCACTATGTCTCATTCAACTGTAAATTATTAAGACGAATGCTTCAGGGTGCATAATCAAAAGGTAAACAAGTCCAAAAGTTTGGTCTTGTCACTTACAGCCGTCATATAACATGCTTACCTCTTGCTTAGTTAAACTATGCTTTCAAGTGACCTTCGTAAGGGCTTAAACCTATAGCCCTCTTGTAAGCACACATGTGCTCGTATATTTGAATAGGTTGTGCATTAAAAGTTATATCAGTGACGTTACATCTATTGACATAAATTTGCATGGAAGCATACAGGGTAAGGTAGACCTCAATATATTGAGTCATAAGCTCTCGTTAGCGTTATCAATTAATTTATATGTTCTTTTCGTAAAAACGCTCATTCATTATGCACTGTTTAATACCTCTTAAAATATGTCTCACAACATGAAAACGAGTCAATAGTTCATGAACAACTCATTAGAAAAATACACTTTTATTTACTCTTCCTAAACTGTCCAAGTACTTCAGCCTTAAAACTGTTATGTAGGCTGAGCAGTTTATATAAAAACCAGTATTATAAAGAAATATATAATAATTATAATAAGTTTTAAGAGACCCTTTAAAAATGAGTTTATATGAAATAACAAGGTAGAATTTTATTTAAAAATATTTCAAATAACAAAGAATACTTTCACAAAATGTATATTCAAATAAATGTCTCTTTATATTAAACTATTACAACCAGTATTATAAAAATATACATAATAATTGTAATAAGTGCTAAGAGTATTTTCAAAGTAAAAATATCTAATTTAAACTATTTCAAAAGAAGACACACTCTTTTTATTAAAAGCAAAGTATGTTTATATTAAAATATTTTAAAAGAACAAAGAACGCTTTCATTAAAAAGAAATGATTGTTTATAAAATAACAAAGTATGTTAAAATTAAAATTTTTCACAAGAAGAAAGAAGTTACACATAAAATATTTATTCAAAGCAAAGTATGTTTATATCAAAATATTTCAAAAGAACAAAGAACGCTTTCATTAAAAAGAAATGATTGTTTATAAAATAACAAAGTATGTTTAAATTAAAATTTTTCAAAAGAAGAAAGAAGTTATTCATAAAATATTTATTCAAAGCAAAGTATGTTTATATTAAAATATTTCAAAAGAACAAAGAACGCTTTCATTAAAAAGAAATGATTGTTTATAAAATAACAAAGTGTGTTTAAATTAAAATTTTTCAAAAGAAGAAAGAAGTTATTCATAAAATATTTATTCAAAGCAAAGTATGTTTATATTAAAATATTTCAAAAGAACAATGAACGCTTTCATTAAAAAGAAATGATTGTTTATAAAATAACAAAGTATGTTTAAATTAAAATTTTTCAAAAGAAGAAAGAAGTTATTCATAAAATATTTATTCAAAGCAAAGTATGTTTATATTAAAATATTTCAAAAGAACAAAGAACGCTTTCATTAAAAAGAAATGATTGTTTATAAAATAACAAAGTATGTTTAAATTAAAATTTTTCAAAAGAAGAAAGAAGTTATTCACAAAATATTTATTCAAAGCAAAGTATGTTTATATTAAAATATTTCAAAAGAACAAAGAATGCTTTCATTAAAAAGAAATGATTGTTTATAAAATAACAAAGTATGTTTAAATTAAAATTTTTCAAAAGAAGAAAGAAGTTATTCATAAAATATTTATTCAAAGCAAAGTATGTTTATATTAAAATATTTCAAAAGAACAAAGAACGCTTTCATTAAAAAGAAATGATTGTTTATAAAATAACAAAGTATGTTTAAATTAAAATTTTTCAAAAGAAGAAAGAAGGTATTCATAAAATATTTATTCAAAGCAAAGTATGTTTATATAAAAATATTTCAAAAGAACAAAGAATGTATTTAATTTTAAGAATATGACTGTTTATAAAATAACAGATTAAAACATTTCAAAAGAACAAATAATGTATTCAGTTTATAGGAAATGAATGTTTATGAAATAACATATTAAATCATTTCCAAAGAACAAAGAACGTATTCAATTTGTAATAAATTAATGTTTTTGAAACAACAGATTAAAACATTTCAAAAGAACAAAGAATGTATTCAATTTATAGGAAATTAATGTTTATGAAACAACAGATTAAATATTTGAAAAGAACAAAGAATGTATTCAATTTATAAGAAATGATTGTTTATGAAATAACAGGTTAATTCATTTCAAAAGAACAAAGAATGTATTCAATTTATAGGAAATGATTGTTTATGAAATAACATATTAAAACATTTCAAAAGAACAAAGAATGTATTCAATTGATAGGAAATGAATGTTTATGAAATAACATATTAAAACTTTTCAAAAGAACAAAAAATGTATTCAATTTTAAGAATATGACTGTTTATAAAATAACAGATTAAAGCATTTTAAAACAACAAATAATGTATTCAGTTTATAGGAAATGAATGTTTATGAAATAACATATTAAATCATTTCCAAAGAACAAAGAACGTATTCAATTTGTAATAAATTAATGTTTTTGAAACAACAGATTAAAACATTTCAAAAGAACAAAGAATGTATTCAATTTATAGGAAATTAATGTTTATGAAACAACAGATTAAATATTTGAAAAGAACAAAGAATGTATTCAATTTATAAGAAATGATTGTTTATGAAATAACAGGTTAATTCATTTCAAAAGAACAAAGAATGTATTCAATTTATAGGAAATGATTGTTTATGAAATAACATATTAAAACATTTCAAAAGAACAAAGAATGTATTCAATTGATAGGAAATGAATGTTTATGAAATAACATATTAAAACTTTTCAAAAGAACAAAAAATGTATTCAATTTTAAGAATATGACTGTTTATAAAATAACAGATTAAAGCATTTTAAAACAACAAATAATGTATTCAGTTTATAAGAAATGAATGTTTATAAAACAACAGATTAAAACATTTCAGAAGAACAAAGAATGTATTCAGTTTATAAGAAATGAATGTTTATAAAATAACAGATTAAAACATTTCAAAAGAACAAAGAATGTTTTCAATTTTAGGAATATGACTGTTTATAAAATAACATATTAAATCAATTCAAAATATCAAAGAATGTATTCAATTTAAAGGAAATGAATGTTTATGAAATAATAGATGAAAACATTTCAAAAGAACAAAGAATGTATTCAATTTATAGGAAATTAATGTTTATGAAACAACAGATTAAAACATTTCAAAAGATGAAAGCTTTTTTGAAGAGAGGAACTAAAAGTTTATTCAAAGCAAAGTATGTTAAAAAAAACATTTCAAAAGATAAATATTTCTTTGAAGATAGGAAATGAATGTTTATGAAATAACAGATGAAAACATTTCAAAAGAACAAAGAATGTATTCAATTTATAGGAAATTAATGTTTATGAAACAACAGATTAAAACATTTCGAAAGATGAAAGCTTTTTGAAGAGAGGATCTAAAAGTTTATTCAAAGCAAAGTATGTTTAAATATAATCATTTCAAAATATAAATACTTCTTTGAAGATAGGAAATGATTGTTTATAAAATAACAGATTAAAACATTTCAAACGAACAAAGAATGTATTTAATTTTAAGAATATGACTGTTTATGAAACAACAGATTAAAACATTTCAAAAGATGAAAACTTCTTTGAAGAGAGGAACTAAAAGTTTATTCAAAGCAAAGTATGTTTAAATAAATACATTTCAAAAGATAAAAATTTCTTTGAAGATAGGAAATGATTGCTTATAAAATAACAAAGTAAAAAATTTCAAAAGAATGCATTCATAAGAAATAAGTGATTCAAGGAAAAACAAAACCAATCTATTATCCCTAAAAGAAACTCATTTTCAGTTGTCCAATCACATAACGTTATCCTCAACCAATCAGACTGAAGTATGGACAAAGTATATCGAGATAACTTTACACCAACCGTACTGGACACAATTTGTTGCTGAAGCGACACATCCGCTTGTCTGAATAACGAATGCAGGGACAGGTAAGCCAACGCACCCTCATCCGTAGTGCCAATGGGTGTTACACCATCTGCGCGCAAAACACGCAGACTGACATACAATCTCGTCTTGTATAACAAAATATACTCTCCGCTGGTTCCCGGTATTTGAAATTCTATGGCAGAATTTTTATTAATTTGACCAACAGGTCTAAAGTTAATCCAAGTGACTGCACGCTCCGTTGGTGCTGGTTGAAATAGGGCAAGTTCTTCGTGAGCAGCTGACATGTTGACTAACAAACCTTTAATTATGTCTAGAGCACGGGATATTTATACTCTCAAAACTTTCGCCTCCCTTTTGACGGCTTCTTGGCTGATTTTTATTTTATAAATTAATTTTGTTTTTTTCGCTGGCTTCTTTCCTGGTTTTGTCTTTTGAGTTTTTTTCTTTGTTTTATTATTTTTAGAGGCGGTCTTTTTACTTGGTTGTTTATTATTTGTTTTCTTATATCATTTCCTGCGGCTTCTCTTTGTAGGTGGAAGACGCTCTTGCATATTTCTCTTTAGCTGCATTCGTGCCTGTTCCACTTGCTGCTCAGTTGGGCTAACTAATTGAATAGAAGGTTCAGCACGCCCTTCCTGTTTGTGTTTATCAACGAGATAAAACCTCGAGCTGTGCGGTATTTTACCTTCACCCATCTTGTCAAAGAAATCCATCCACCTTTGCTGCTCTATATTATATGTCATGTTCACTGCTCAGAATCTACAGACACACTGTACTGCAAACTTTTATCCTTTGTTTTATATAGGTTTTAGAAACAGTGTACAGCGAACCTTTCCAAAGTCTTGTCATGGAATATTGAAATCTTTATCTCGAATAAATATGCGCACTCGCTGAATGTTTTGCCGTGTTGTATTAAAGTAGTGCAAATGCTGAACTTCTCCTAGGCTAGATGCAATTCGTATTATTGGAAGTGTTTGGCTTTTATATAACCCTGTTCTTTAATATCACAAAACACATATATCTTCTGCATATAAACTATACGAAATATCCACTAAAGCGCATTTCCAGCTGCCATTCAATGTAAACGGTAGTTCAACCGTAAAATCATGAACGAGATTCGTAGGGTGATACTCAAGAGCGTCACTGGATGGCAGGTATAGATACGTCATTGCGAATGTCTAATAATGAAATGACTTGCACGCATGTGCGTCAATACGTTTTATATGTTCTGAACATTGTTTACCCACGCATTGAATTTTGAGGGCCCAGCCTGAAATTTAATAAAATAGCTTTTCTGTCCAATTCTTGTGCGTTTTTTCAATACTTTTTCAGTCTTGTACGTTTTGTTTTCATCCACATTAACTTTTTGTAGTTCATTTTCGCAAATGCGTCCTTCAATTGGATCATTGTCATAATCCTTAATGCTATACGTGGGAACACCTTGATTCACTTTGCGATCTGTAACAGTAAAAACCTCAGTTGTTAAGTTTTCATCATATTCACGGGTAAATGGTTTACGTGATGCAATTATTTTGACCCGTTCACCCTCTTTAAACTTATAGGGTGATGTGCTTTTAGGCTTACCAGGTTTTTTCACTGGTTTTGGTTTTTCTACATATTGATTATTCCACAATGTATTTCGGTCAGTTTGTCGCGCTTGTGCTTGAGAAGTGTTTATAACACGGTGATGTGTGGCGTTGTAGCTTTTTGTTATGGGTTCTAACGCATCAGTCAACTTGAATGTGTTCTTGAAAGACATATATTTTATTAACTCCTTTTTAATTTGCTTTATCATACGCTCAGCATGTGCCACTTTGGTTTCGTTTTTGCTTGTATAATGATCAACACCTTCACTTTTCAGGTATTCCTTAAACCATCTATTCATATATCCTGTGCCTTTGTCTGTAAATAATTTCTTACACTTTGCTTCTGTAAATAAATCCTCTAAAACTCTCTTCATTTCAATACCTCAAAGAGTCTTAAGTGGATACGTCCTGGCATAGCGAGATAATAAGTCTATAAAGACAAAAAAATATACATAGCCGTCATTTTCCTTTTCAAAGCGTAGCATATAAGCAACGTCAGATCCCCATATATAATCGACTGCAGGTGAAATCAATCTCGGACTTTGAACCTTTCTCTTGTGAGATCGATGTGAAGTATACACGTCTTGTTCAGCTAACCACTCTTTCTCATCTTTGCGGCTTACCCGCCCTTTTACTACTTTCCAAAGCTGGCTAAACCCACCAAAAGCAGCAGATTGTTCTGGGTCAAAATAAATGCTTTTAAGGTATTGTCGTTTTATGTTATTGAGCATCAAAAATTTTTCCAAAGGGTTGTCCAACCGTTGAGAGGTTTGGCCTTCTTTTGTGGTATACCAGGTGGGGGAAGGTTAATAGTCTGACCACCTATCATAGAACGTCGTTTTGGATTAGATATTAGCGATACGGGAACACGGCCAATATTCGTGTAAAATTCCCTACAGCCTACTGGATCAAACCTTGTGTTGTTTAATGCATCGTGAATTAAATCACTTATGTGTGAATAAGGAACAGGTGTACTATTTACCACTAACTCTCCGTCTTTATTCCAATCTAAGTTCTCGTTTTTGGGTAATATAATTTAACAATGCAAGCGCCTTTGATCTATTTCTCTTTGGTAGACGAGTAACAATTATTTCAGGATCCAATTTTTCACGTATTGATGGAATATCCGACAACACTTGAATATTGTTTGACTGTGTCTCTTCTGGTTCCATCTTTTCTTTTGCTATGTTTTGGTAATGCAAATACCTTTCATATGGTATCAAGACACTTTTCTTCATAGTAACGACTCTAATTTAGATTTTTCAGCCCACAAAGTCAATAATAAATGTTTGTAATTCCTACGTATAAGTCTTCGTTTTCGTTCTTTAGAGAACTGACGGTCTGCCAAACGAAGAAACAAATATCGTTTCTTACTGAGTAAAAATTTTGCCTTCTTATTGAGCGGTAGTTGCAACAATTTTTTGCAATCTCAGCAATTAACAACTTGGTCTGGAGTGATTGTGTCTATCAAAGCTGCTGCCTGATCGCGTGATGTATTCAGGATTAACCGAAGAAAATCTTTATTTTTAGATAAGTGTTTAGACATGTTGTCCCATCGCCGTCCTGTTGGCAAATTTACAACCTAATTATAGATGATGGGGTCTTCATCTGCAAAAATGTGAGTGCGTAATCGATATTGCTCGTTCGAGTGAGGGCATAGGTCTACAACAAGTTAGTCATATTTTTCTTTCATGGCATCTTGATAAGTGTCAACAAGATGACGTAAACCTGTCTGTGCGGCAACTATGCGTATCTGTGTAACAGCTCTTGCATTTTTAAATAGGAATATTGCTTTGAATTCACACTACATAGTCCTATTTAAAAATGCAAGAGCTGTTACACAGATACGCATAGTTGCCGCACAGACAGGTTTACGTCATCTTGTTGACACTTATCAAGATGCCATGAAAGAAAAATATGACTACCTTGTTGTAGACCTATGCCCTCACTCGAACGAGCAATATCGATTACGCACTCACATTTTTCCAGATGAAGACCCCATCATCTATAATTAGGTTGTAAATTTGCCAACAGGACGGCGATGGGACAACATGTCTAAACACTTATCTAAAAATAAAGATTTTCTTCGGTTAATCCTGAATACATCACGCGATCAGGCAACAGCTTTGATAGACACAATCACTCCAGACCAAGTTGTTAATTGCTGAGATTGCAAAAAATTTGTTGCAACTACCGCTCAATAAGAAGGCAAAATTTTTACTCAGTAAGAAACGATATTTGTTTCTTCGTTTGGCAGACCGTCAGTTCTCTAAAGAACGAAAACGAAGACTTATACGTAGGAATTACAAACATTTATTATTGACTTTGTGGGCTGAAAAATCTAAATTAGAGTCGTTACTATGAAGAAAAGTGTCTTGATACCATATGAAAGGTATTTGCATTACCAAAACATAGCAAAAGAAAAGATGGAACCAGAAGAGACACAGTCAAACAATATTCAAGTGTTGTCGGATATTCCATCAATACGTGAAAAATTGGATCCTGAAATAATTGTTACTCGTCTACCAAAGAGAAATAGATCAAAGGCGCTTGCATTGTTAAATTATATTACCCAAAAAACGAGAACTTAGATTGGAATAAAGACGGAGAGTTAGTGGTAAATAGTACACCTGTTCCTTATTCACACATAAGTGATTTAATTCACGATGCATTAAACAACACAAGGTTTGATCCAGTAGGCTGTAGGGAATTTTACACGAATATTGGCCGTGTTCCCGTATCGCTAATATCTAATCCAAAACGACGTTCTATGATAGGTGGTCAGACTATTAACCTTCCCCCACCTGGTATACCACAAAAGAAGGCCAAACCTCTCAACGGTTGGACAACCCTTTGGAAAATTTTTTGATGCTCAATAACATAAAACGACAATACCTTAAAAGCATTTATTTTGACCCAGAACAATCTGCTGCTTTTGGTGGGTTTAGCCAGCTTTGGAAAGTAGTAAAAGGGCGGGTAAGCCGCAAAGATGAGAAAGAGTGGTTAGCTGAACAAGACGTGTATACTTCACATCGATCTCACAAGAGAAAGGTTCAAAGTCCGAGATTGATTTCACCTGCAGTCGATTATATATGGGGATCTGACGTTGCTTATATGCTACGCTTTGAAAAGGAAAATGACGGCTATGTATATTTTTTTGTCTTTATAGACTTATTATCTCGCTATGCCAGGACGTATCCACTTAAGACTCTTTGAGGTATTGAAATGAAGAGAGTTTTAGAGGATTTATTTAGAGAAGCAAAGTGTAAGAAATTATTTACAGACAAAGGCACAGGATATATGAATAGATGGTTTAAGTAATACCTGAAAAGTGAAGGTGTTGATCATTATACAAGCAAAAACGAAACCAAAGTGGCACATGCTGAGCGTATGATAAAGCAAATTAAAAAGGAGTTAATAAAATATATGTCTTTCAAGAACACATTCAAGTTGACTGATGCGTTAGAACCCATAACAAAAAGCTACAACGCCACACATCACCGTGTTATAAACACTTCTCCAGCACAAGCGCGACAAACTGACCGAAATACATTGTGGAATAATCAATATGTAGAAAAACCAAAACCAGTGAAAAAACCTGGTAAGCCTAAAAGCACATCACCCTATAAGTTTAAAGAGGGTGAACGGGTCAAAATAATTGCATCACGTAAACCATTTACCCGTGAATATGATGAAAACTTAACAACTGAGGTTTTTACTGTTACAGATCGCAAAGTGAATCAAGGTGTTCCCACGTATAGCATTAAGGATTATGACAATGATCCAATTGAAGGACGCATTTGCGAAAATGAACTACAAAAAGTTAATGTGGATGAAAACAAAACGTACAAGATTGAAAAAGTATTGAAAAAACGCACAAGAATTGGACAGAAAGAATATTTTATTAAATTTCAGGCTGGGCCCTCAAAATTCAATGCGTGGGTAAACAATGTTCAGAACATATAAAACGTATTGACGCACATGCGTGCAAGTCAATTCATTATTAGACATTCGCAATGACGTATCTATACCTGCCATCCAGTGACGCTCTTGAGTATCACCCTACGAATCTCGTTCATGATTTTACGGTTGAACTACCGTTTACATTGAATGGCAGCTGGAAATGCGCTTTAGTGGATATTTCGTATAGTTTATATGCAGAAGATATATGTGTTTTGTGATATTAAAGAACAGGGTTATATAAAAGCCAAACACTTCCAATAATACGAATTGTATCTAGCCTAGGAGAAGTTCAGCATTTGCACTACTTTAATACAACACGGCAAAACATTCAGCGAGTGCGCATATTTATTCGAGATAAAGATTTCAATATTCCATGACAAGACTTTGGAAAGGTTCGCTGTACACTGTTTCTAAAACCTATATAAAACAAAGGATAAAAGTTTGCAGTACAGTGTGTCTGTAGATTCTGAGCAGTGAACATGACATATAATATAGAGCAGCAAAGGTGGATGGATTTCTTTGACAAGATGGGTGAAGGTAAAATACCGCACAGCTCGAGGTTTTATCTCGTTGATAAACACAAACAGGAAGGACGTGCTGAACCTTCTATTCAATTAGTTAGCCCAACTGAGCAGCAAGTGGAACAGGCACGAATGCAGCTAAAGAGAAATATGCAAGAGCGTCTTCCACCTACAAAGAGAAGCCGCAGGAAATGATATAAGAAAACAAATAATAAACAACCAAGTAAAAAGACCGCCTCTAAAAATAATAAAACAAAGAAAAAAACTCAAAAGACAAAACCAGGAAAGAAGCCAGCGAAAAAAACAAAATTAATTTATAAAATAAAAATCAGCCAAGAAGCCGTCAAAAGGGAGGCGAAAGTTTTGAGAGTATAAATATCCCGTGCTCTAGACATAATTAAAGGTTTGTTAGTCAACATGTCAGCTGCTCACGAAGAACTTGCCCTATTTCAACCAGCACCAACGGAGCGTGCAGTCACTTGGATTAACGTTAGACCTGTTGGTCAAATTAATAAAAATTCTGCCATAGAATTTCAAATACCGGGAACCAGCGGAGAGTATATTTTGTTATACAAGACGAGATTGTATGTCAGTCTGCGTGTTTTGCGCGCAGATGGTGTAACACCCATTGGCACTACGGATGAGGGTGCGTTGGCTTACCTGTCCCTGCATTCGTTATTCAGACAAGCGGATGTGTCGCTTCAGCAACAAATTGTGTCCAGTACGGTTGGTGTAAAGTTATCTCGATATACTTTGTCCATACTTCAGTCTGATTGGTTGAGGATAACGTTATGTGATTGGACAACTGAAAATGAGTTTCTTTTAGGGATAATAGATTGGTTTTGTTTTTCCTTGAATCACTTATTTCTTATGAATGCATTCTTTTGAAATTTTTTACTTTGTTATTTTATAAGCAATCATTTCCTATCTTCAAAGAAATTTTTATCTTTTGAAATGTATTTATTTAAACATACTTTGCTTTGAATAAACTTTTAGTTCCTCTCTTCAAAGAAGTTTTCATCTTTTGAAATGTTTTAATCTGTTGTTTCATAAACAGTCATATTCTTAAAATTAAATACATTCTTTGTTCGTTTGAAATGTTTTAATCTGTTATTTTATAAACAATCATTTCCTATCTTCAAAGAAGTATTTATATTTTGAAATGATTATATTTAAACATACTTTGCTTTGAATAAACTTTTAGATCCTCTCTTCAAAAAGCTTTCATCTTTCGAAATGTTTTAATCTGTTGTTTCATAAACATTAATTTCCTATAAATTGAATACATTCTTTGTTCTTTTGAAATGTTTTCATCTGTTATTTCATAAACATTCATTTCCTATCTTCAAAGAAATATTTATCTTTTGAAATGTTTTTTTTTAACATACTTTGCTTTGAATAAACTTTTAGTTCCTCTCTTCAAAAAAGCTTTCATCTTTTGAAATGTTTTAATCTGTTGTTTCATAAACATTAATTTCCTATAAATTGAATACATTCTTTGTTCTTTTGAAATGTTTTCATCTATTATTTCATAAACATTCATTTCCTTTAAATTGAATACATTCTTTGATATTTTGAATTGATTTAATATGTTATTTTATAAACAGTCATATTCCTAAAATTGAAAACATTCTTTGTTCTTTTGAAATGTTTTAATCTGTTATTTTATAAACATTCATTTCTTATAAACTGAATACATTCTTTGTTCTTCTGAAATGTTTTAATCTGTTGTTTTATAAACATTCATTTCTTATAAACTGAATACATTATTTGTTGTTTTAAAATGCTTTAATCTGTTATTTTATAAACAGTCATATTCTTAAAATTGAATACATTTTTTGTTCTTTTGAAAAGTTTTAATATGTTATTTCATAAACATTCATTTCCTATCAATTGAATACATTCTTTGTTCTTTTGAAATGTTTTAATATGTTATTTCATAAACAATCATTTCCTATAAATTGAATACATTCTTTGTTCTTTTGAAATGAATTAACCTGTTATTTCATAAACAATCATTTCTTATAAATTGAATACATTCTTTGTTCTTTTCAAATATTTAATCTGTTGTTTCATAAACATTAATTTCCTATAAATTGAATACATTCTTTGTTCTTTTGAAATGTTTTAATCTGTTGTTTCAAAAACATTAATTTATTACAAATTGAATACGTTCTTTGATCTTTGGAAATGATTTAATATGTTATTTCATAAACATTCATTTCCTATAAACTGAATACATTATTTGTTCTTTTGAAATGTTTTAATCTGTTATTTTATAAACAGTCATATTCTTAAAATTAAATACATTCTTTGTTCTTTTGAAATATTTTTATATAAACATACTTTGCTTTGAATAAATATTTTATGAATAACTTCTTTCTTCTTTTGAAAAGTTTTAATTTAAACATACTTTGTTATTTTATAAACAATCATTTCTTTTTAATGAAAGCATTCTTTGTTCTTTTGAAATATTTTAATATAAACATACTTTGCTTTGAATAAATATTTTATGAATAACTTCTTTCTTCTTTTGAAAAATTTTAATTTAAACATACTTTGTTATTTTATGAACAATCATTTCTTTTTAATGAAAGCGTTCATTGTTCTTTTGAAATATTTTAATATAAACATACTTTGCTTTGAATAAATATTTTATGAATAACTTCTTTCTTCTTTTGAAAAATTTTAATTTAAACACACTTTGTTATTTTATAAACAATCATTTCTTTTTAATAAAAGCGTTCTTTGTTCTTTTGAAATATTTTAATATAAACATACTTTGCTTTGAATAAATATTTTATGAATAACTTCTTTCTTCTTTTGAAAAATTTTAATTTAAACATACTTTGTTATTTTATAAACAATCATTTCTTTTTAATGAAAGCGTTCTTTGTTCTTTTGAAATATTTTGATATAAACATACTTTGCTTTGAATAAATATTTTATGTGTAACTTCTTTCTTCTTTTGAACAATTTTAATTTAAACATACTTTGTTATTTTATAAACAATCATTTCTTTTTAATGAAAGCGTTCTTTGTTCTTTTGAAATATTTTGATATAAACATACTTTGCTTTGAATAAATATTTTATGTGTAACTTCTTTCTTCTTTTGAAAAATTTTAATTTAAACATACTTTGTTATTTTATAAACAATCATTTCTTTTTAATGAAAGCGTTCTTTGTTCTTTTAAAATATTTTAATATAAACATACTTTGCTTTTAATAAAAAGAGTGTGTCTTCTTTTGAAATAGTTTAAATTAGATATTTTTACTTTGAAAATACTCTTAGCACTTATTACAATTATTATGTATATTTTTATAATACTGGTTGTAATAGTTTAATATAAAGAGACATTTATTTGAATATACATTTTGTGAAAGTATTCTTTGTTATTTGAAATATTTTTAAATAAAATTCTACCTTGTTATTTCATATAAACTCATTTTTAAAGGGTCTCTTAAAACTTATTATAATTATTATATATTTCTTTATAATACTGGTTTTTATATAAACTGCTCAGCCTACATAACAGTTTTAAGGCTGAAGTACTTGGACAGTTTAGGAAGAGTAAATAAAAGTGTATTTTTCTAATGAGTTGTTCATGAACTATTGACTCGTTTTCATGTTGTGAGACATATTTTAAGAGGTATTAAACAGTGCATAATGAATGAGCGTTTTTACGAAAAGAACATATAAATTAATTGATAACGCTAACGAGAGCTTATGACTCAATATATTGAGGTCTACCTTACCCTGTATGCTTCCATGCAAATTTGTGTCAATAGATGTAACGTCACTGATATAACTTTTAATGCACAACCTATTCAAATATACGAGCACATGTGTGCTTACAAGAGGGCCATAGGTTTAAGCCCTTACGAAGGTCACTTGAAAGCATAGTTTAACTAAGCAAGAGGTAAGCATGTTATATGACGGCTGTAAGTGACAAGACCAAACTTTTGGACTTGTTTACCTTTTGATTATGCACCCTGAAGCATTCGTCTTAATAATTTACAGTTGAATGAGACATAGTGCGTCTGAGGTGAATGCTTGCAATTATGTTAGGTGTGTTGAATATGAAAAGAAGACCTTCGTACAAATGGTGGGGTAGCACATACCAATGGTTCAAAAAGCAGCGCTGAGTTTACATTAAATATTTCACCGAATACCACAAATTATGAGGTAAGTAATTCGCAGCATTCAATGCAACAGTGACGGCATGGAATGGTTTCTTGAAAATGTATATGAAGGCAGGCATGTGTACATTACCCATTTGCTTCTATGAGCAGGATGTCCTATATTTGTGGATAATATGATATCAAAAGATGAAAGTTTCTTTCGGTGTAATTTTGCCATCTATTCATATGCACCACGCCGAGTAATTTTTGGAGGGAATAAATTTTATTAGAGCGGGTGGAGTAATTTTTGGAGGGAATAGATTTTATTCGGTAAAAAATATTACAGCTTCAGTATTCTCGCACATGAATGGATAGAACAAGAATTCACATGATTTTTGGAATGTTATTAACTATGTTACATTAAGTGAGTGACTTCACTTTATGGCTATTTGGTGAACATGGCATTTTTCGATATATATAAATTTCAATTTTTACAAGCGGTAGAAAATGGGCAATATGCCATGGCATTTGCCATGGAAATAATAGGGGAGATATGCGTTGACAACGCATGTTTTCTCTGTGAATGTAGGGAATATATTGCGTTTAAAGAAGAATGGTGTTGTCTTTTTTGTTTGGAACAAATAGCAAGGGTGGCGATGACCGACTACCACCATGTGTTCTATGAGGCGTGCTTATTGTGCCTAAATACGACGGCAGCGGGGAGACTAAGGCGTAGGGGATTTGTATGCCCAATATTCCGATGGGTGGTGCGTATGTACCACCGCTAGGTTAACAAAGAAGTAAAAAATAAATAAATTATAAAAAAAGAACAGTCATATTCACAAAAAAGTCAATTGGTTAACTCCTGTGATATTTGCATAGAATTAAATTCCTATGTCGCTGCGGGTTAACTTGTTGGTGCAAGATGAATATAATGGATATTTACTTAGTATTGCATATGGGATATTTTCTGTATACAAGGTAAGACTGTTGAAAGTATTTTGTTTAAGTAATACCTACACCTTCACTCTACAACCTTTGCCTATATACTCGTACGAAACTATTTTTAGAAATGACTTCACTCAGATAATGCCATGTGATTGGCCAACACGATAGGGGTCGAACTCAGCTATGAACTCACGCAATAGAACAATAGGGATTGAACTAGAAATGGCTATGACGTCACATAGAACAATAGGAGTAGAAATGGGAATAGCCTTCACTATGACGTCACCCTCCTCTCTGATTGACCGACCTACTTACGCACAATATGAGTGGAAATGGGAATGACTTCACTATGACGTCACCCTTCTCTCTCATTGGCTACCTACTTATGACGTTGAGAACAATAGGAGCCCGACTAGGAGCCCTCTCTTATTGGCTAACCTACTTATGACATGATGCTTGTCTCTGATTGGCTAACCTACTTATGACGTCACCCGAGAACAATAGGCCTTTCACGCCTCATTAACCGAGAACAATAGGAGCCAGAGAGGGAGCACACGTTTGCACCCCACTACTAGTACCACCCCTCGATAAGGTCTGCGAGCACGTATCCCGTGTTCCGCCAAACGTCTGGACACTGTCATTCGGCTTATCCGGTTGTTCGGCCTGCCTGGTGCTACTGTCGTCTTTTGCGTAGCACTCCGGAACCTGTTGCGTAAGTGCACTAAACGGATGTGGCGATACTGCTGAGGCGTCGTTACACGGGGTTGTCCGGGTCGAGGTCGATCATGGATATTTCCCGTTGCTGTATGCCTGTTCTTCAGCCGATAAACCGTTGCCCGGATCCACCCAAATCGGTTAGCCATGTCCCTTACAGAAATTCCACTTTCCAGCGTGCCTAAAACCCGGTACCTTTCGCTTTCGGAAAGCCATTGCATCACGTCTTTAAGTTCCACACATCTTAACTTTTTCGTACCACAAGAAATTTTGTGATCTACTATGTGTATATTGTGCACTGAAACGATATTGCTTACACCCCGCTATTGATCAGTACTAAAGTTTCAGTGGTCATAGTAAGGTGTGAACAGCAAAAATGGTGTACAATAAACATCCAAACTATCACATGGAATTTCAAAATTGAAGCTTTATTATTTTCGAAAATATTCCAAAAAAGTGTGTATGCTTTCTAAAGTGCATGAGTATATTTGCTCCTGCGTATGTTTAGTTGGGGCGACGCGGCATGAGCTACGCTACTGGTGGTGGATTTTCATTTTACTTCGTAAAAGCTCCGAATTCGCTTATCTCCACTCTTATACGGGTTTTCTCGTAAAACTCTAAGAATTACGCACTTAGGAACTAAAAATTTCTTCTAGTCACTCGAATAGTCCCGCCTTTGGTCCCAGCCAATCAGTATCCTTGGTAACTGTTACCAAGCCTCATTCTCGTATTGCGTGCGGTTACCAACCACACGCGTTCTGGCACTGGGAAAATTTTTTGTTTTTCCTACCGTCAGTTCAAGGTGAATTTCTCCGAAAATACTTTTATTCGTTGCGTTTTTGTTCACCCATGGATGTTTAGAGACGAAGGCTCGTCAGTTCATGTAATTTGGAGATTTTTGCCTTCGTACGCTACGGCTAGTATTCTGAATTTGAATCACGGGGGTTTCGTATGTTTTGTTTTCCCCGAAAAGTGTTACTCGTAGGTCTCCACCTTTTACTAGTACGGGCGTACGTCTTTGACCCTTAGAGGAGCACGGATCTTTTCAGTTTCCTGGTTTCTGTTCTTATCCCTAGCTACTTGCCACCTTGGTCATTCGGCGGACCGAGCTGCATAGTGGATGCTTCCTAGCAGGCGGCCAGCTTCTCCAGTGCATTGTGAATTTGCTTGGAACTGCCTAGCGCGGAGGGGTTGATTTTTTCAACCTCTGGGTCACCTCCTTTTGCTCTACAGAACGTCAGTACTCTTGCTCTACCTAGGGTGCTGTGCATTCGGTGCTCGTTTCGGAGCAAAGGCTTGGTTATCAAGTCCCATCAAGGAGCATGGTAACTCCCAGGTACCAACGGGCTACTAAGCCTCGGTGATGCGCCTAGGCTTTGTGAGTCTGAGTCAGACACCGAGGCCCAAGCATCATCAGGGTTCTTGGTTCTTGGTACATGACCAAGCTTGGTACGCCTCGGCTGCGAACTGCCTCACCCCTTGCTATACCTGGGACGTTCTGCGTTCTAGGTTAAGTTGAGTACGGAGTACCATCTCGGTGCTCGGCTCGGAGCAAAGGCTTGGTTACCAAGTCCCATCTAGGAGCTTGGTAACTCCCAGATATCAACGGGCTAAGAAGCCTTAGTGAGGCACCTAGGCTTGGTGAGTCTGGGTCAGAACACCTAGGCCCAAGCATCATCAGGGTTCTTGGTTCTTGATAGATGACAAAGCTTGGTACGCATTGGCTGCACACTGCGTCACCCCTGCGTTCCTATGTGCTCGGTCGCGCCTTTTTATTCGTTTTGGTGGTAATAGCTTGGTTCAGTACAGTTTTTCAGCTATGGAATGAGTGTAGTAATTGGTTTTAATTAGTTAAGTACTTATACACTCTTTGTATTGCTTGTTTACAGACATGACGGAGGCCAGTCTTTACCACAGCAAGCTGCGTTCACCCAGCTTCAGCAGTCAAACCTCACTCGCTCTGCAATCGGTGCAGGAGGGACAGGGACATTCCGCTGTGCGACGCCTTACACACTTGCCAGGAGTGTGCGCATCTTTCCCTCCAGGACTGGGACGCATTGGAGAGGGTACGCGCCAAGAACATTAAGCGTAGAGTGCGTCGCAAAATGCAATCCATGTCTCTGGATATGCCGAGAGCTGGTTCCTTGGTGAATGGACAGGTTCTTAGCCTGTGCGTGCGGACAGGGATGTGGAGTCTGACTTTGACTTGCCCCGGAAGAGAAGATCTTCAACAACTTCTCGGATAGTGGCAGAGCTAGACTTACCTGAGACTAGTGAGAGGGTGTTACTGGATAAGGCCTGGCCGGTCCATCACAGGATGCCCTCCACTGCCTCAGGCGGAGACAGTGAACGTTTCTTCTTTCCTGGCTATGCAATCCCACCTTCAGCGACAAATCCAGGACCTTCAAGAAGCTCCGCTCTCTAGGCCGGAACCGAGACGCAGGCACACGCCCACTGCGACTGTCTTCCGTCCGTCAGACGATCCCCGGTGCTGTCAGTATCTGGACCTCCCTCAGTGTCTACTCCCGCCCCCACTCGCCAGCAGCAGGAGTTAGACGTTAAGGATGCCCGGAAGCAATCGCCATCAGCGAGAGTGAGTCCGGAGATCTCCCCACATCGGGCCAGACCTCACTTACACAGCACAGGGAAGAAGATGATCACCTTGCACCGCTAGATACCTAAAAAAACCAATGTTCCTCGGATGACCTCTTACCCCTGGAAGCCTTGGAGCAGCCCACCAAGCGTACGGTCTGGCTGCCCTCGGTCCGACAGGACTCAGATATTCTTCTGGTAGAGAAGGACGCTAAGGCCATAGAGGGTTCAGCTCTCCACATTTCGAATATCATGATCACACCCTGAGTGCCCTGAAGAGACGTTTGGAGGATCTGAGCCTATCGGACCCAGTGGCGCTCAAACTGCTGGAGTGTCTGGCCTGGGCTACCAGGGATGTGGTGAAGCTGGCTACCTATTTGACCTCGCTAGTGTAACTGCGTCGCGACGCCTTCCTTCAGCATTGCAGGTCGAGCGTCAAAGGCCCACGTGACCTGCGCCATGCTCCGATTCTGGGACAGAAGGAACTGTTTCCCCCCGAGGAGATAGAGAGGGTTCACCAGGAGAGCAGATCTCTATCACAGGACCTAGCGCTCATGGCCAGAGCGCCGAGGCAGTTCACACGCCCACAGAAACGCCAGTAGTCGCAGCCCCCTCGCCGCGACAGGTCGAGGTCGAGCAGTAAGGCTAGGTCTTCTTCTCCGAAGTAGCCGAGGCAGCAGGGCAACGGCAAGACGCCTCCACGGGCCTCGCAGCAGTGCAGGTAGTAATCATCCAAAGTATCTCTCAGGGGGGAAGAGGATGAGGAGACGGAAGGGGATAAGGGGATGAGGGAGAATGATGAGGAGGGGAATAAGGGGATGGGGAGAATGATGAGGAGGAGGGGGATGGGAGGGGAGGGGTGAGGAGGGGAAGATGTGAGGAGGGGAGGAGGGGGTGCAGAGGGGATGAGGAGAGGAGAGGATGAGGAGGGGAAGGGTGTTTAGCATTGTATGCATAATATTGTTGTGCATCAATTTCTCAAATCCATAAAAAACCATATTAAATCAAGTGAAAACAGGGAAGCATTTAAAGACATATTCAAACTGGAACTCTGGAAGTTGGTAAGGAGAGAGGTAAAACCAGGAGGAGGAGGAGGAGGAGGAGAAAAAAGAAGATGGAGAATGAGGAGTGACCGGAAATAAAAAAAGAAGAAAACGAAGGAAAGAAGACTGAGAAAGAAAAGTATAGGAGTGAGAGAATTTGACACAGAGGATGGAAGAATATAGAAAAAGGAGGTAGACGTTGAAAGAAATGAATGGG
Organism: Protula sp. h YS-2021; assembly: GCA_949752745.1. Lineage (NCBI taxonomy): Eukaryota > Metazoa > Annelida > Polychaeta > Sabellida > Serpulidae > Protula > Protula sp. h YS-2021. Next base: position 65,980,672 of record OX457029.1, on the reverse strand, counting down.
GAAAACAGAAACGTGGAGTACGAGAGACAGTGAAGAAGAATTATGAATAATGAGAAATAATATAAGGCAGAATGAGAAAATAACTGGAATAAGAAGAAAATCCGGAAGTCAGAAACGGAAAAAAGGATTAGGGAAGAAAATGGATATTATGAAATTTGAAAGAAAAGAGATATGAGAAGCAGAAGAGTGGAGAAGGAGGGATATAGGAAATGATGACAATGGGTCATAATTTTATCACATTTCTTAAATGAAGTGTAAGGAATTATCACAAAGTTTCCTGGTTTACATGACAATATGTTCTTTTAGGATATTATAAAAATGTCTTATTTTTTTCTTTGACATCACTTTCCTGGGGCTTTTGAGAGTATAATAATAATAATAATAATAATAATAATAATAATAATAATAATAATAATAATAATAATAATAATAATAAACAACAGAGAAATGATCACTGCGCGAGGTTCTGTGTCGACGCGCAGATTTGGGATCAGAAGGCACTCATGAAAACCGCGTGCCTTACATGTTGGTGCTGAAATACCGGCAAGACCCGAAGTAGGGGGAAAACAAGAGTTCTGGATCACATTTCTGGATCACTATAGTGCTCAAATAGCAGCAAAACCCGTTAAATCTTGTATACATTGGAAGTGTATGTATGCGACAAAGTGGTGGGGTAGCGGGTGGAAGAGGGAGGTGGGGCGGGGGGGGGGGGGAGGTGCGTTGATATCAAAGACATTGGTTGAGCAAAGAAATTATGCGTACATTTATTTATTGAGAATATTGTTTATTTAGGATTGATTTAATTGCGACAGATGGCTGCATGGATGTCGACGAAAAACCGCAAGAAATTTTTCCACTGGCCAAACCCACACAACTCAAACCATTCCGTCTGTGGATGGATGCAGGAGGGGGGAGGTGTTTATATATATTTGACATTTTCTTTTAAAAAAAGATGTACTTATTGTTACAGCTTGCATCGAAACATCTCTTTATGACCATAATGATAACAACTTAACAAGAATTTAATTTTGTGAAAAAGCCTTTTAGAATTGCTTAAAACCTGAGTTGTTGGGTGATGGGCCGTTGTGGTCAAAGCTCGTGATATCCAACATGGAATTAAGAAGCATTGTTTACTTTTAGATAGGGTTTTAATTATTTTTAATTGTATTTTATTCTCAAATCTGCATTTTAAAAATATCAAAGGCTCAATGGAAACGTCATGTGACTGACAAATTGCATTATCGTCACTGCTACATTTTTCCCATAATGCACCTTGTTGTTGTCCAATAGCCAACCTCTACGGTGGTTCGGTCTGTGGTGCATAGCACCTTTTTACTCAGCAGACCCACTGGGGATTCCGTGAAAATAGTAATCATAAAAGGATAGAACTTCTTTTTAAAATATGTTCAAAAACCAACCTCTACCGCGGTTCGGTCTTTGTGTATAATACCTTCTCACTCCGCAGAGCCACTGGGGATTCCGCGAAAATGGTACTCATAAACTGGGGGACTACTTTTTAGAATATCCATCTGCTCTGTGTTTATACGTAACATATAGAGCTCATCAGAGGTCAGCTGTTTTATAACAGAGTGATGCACTTATGTTACCTGCACACATAAAAGCACACACTGCAGTAATTAATATGGTTGTTCAAACAAGTTACGCAATGAATGTCTTAAATAATTTCACATACCTAAAGTACAGTAAAGCAAAAAAGCTGACAATAAGACCGCCAGCAGTTTTGTACTGAAGTGACCCACTTTCCGGAGAGGCCCTGTTTGTAGGATTTACTGGCTGGTGACCAGAAGGGGTGTTTAAAAACTTGTTTATTTTTAAAAAGCCAAAGAGCTTAACCTGCCCCCCCCCCCTGCCTCCCCCCCCCCCTTCTTTAATGATTAACTTTTCAAGAAGGTTTTAAGGGTTAATAAATGTCGATTGTCTGGTTTTCAATTTGAGCCTGGCGTCGACGGCTTTTCTGCTGTTCGGGATGTTTCGGTTTGTGGATCCTCGTCCTATTTCTTCCTGCAAAGAAATAATATTAATTAATTAACTATTAATTACGTTAATTGCAGAAAAAAGCTAGCAGCTTAAATTGTCAAAGGCATGGGTAAGCTGGAAAAAGAGGATAGTCTTTATTGAAAAATATAAACACCACATTTAACACCAGCATTAAAAGTGATGGGTAGGTCCTGGCAGGTGAAATCCACGTTACAACTGTTCAGTCTTATAGAACGGGTGTGACTTACATCTAATCTAACCTGCAATTCATCTTAAAGATAACGGTGAATTCATTTTTGAAGAACATCATAAATACAAAGTAACATTCAAAATAATAATAATAAAGTGGCTGATGGTAACATCTGTTATAACACAGGGAGGGCACTGCTCCCTGCGAAGCATTCACCAAGACCATTTCAACAAATAAATCCAAATAGCTACCCTCACATTACTCCCGTATTTAAAAAAAAAAAAAAAAAAAAAAAAAAACCTTAAAAAACCAGTCATGCTGGATGAAATGGCCCGTGCCATCTCTACTCCTAAAAAAATTCAGCCCCCCCTCCCTCCCCCGTCCCCCAACCCAAAGCCTTAGGAAAATCACACATTAGAGCATGAGCTCTGTCTCAAAATTAGACGCAAGAGGCGGGGGGGGGGGGGCAGTTGTACAATGAGCTTGTTTTTCATGTGGTGGGGTGTGGGGGGGGGGGGGGCACAGGCAGTGCGCGCGGAGTTCTAATTAGGGCAGGCGTGTGGCGTCATTACGTAAGAATCTTGTGCGCGAAATTTCTCAGCCTCTGAACATCGGAATAATTTGAAACTTGGTGGGACTGTTGCTTGGTAGGTCCGAAAAAATCTGAAACATTTTTTTTTTGCGAGTAGAAGGAACGAATGCGGCGTATGATGTCATCGCGTAAAATATCTATATATTTTGAACAAGATCCTGTGTGCAAAATATCTCGCTTACTGAATGTCCTATACGACTTAAAATGGATATTTCACGGTTCAGTCGGACGGTTCTTTTAACTATTGACGCATGTCACATGATTAGGGCAGGCGTATAACGTCATTACGTAAATATCTTGAGTGCGAAATTTCTCAACTGCTAAGCATCGAAGAAAGTGAGGCGGGGTCACCGTCTGCTCGGGACCTCAGTACTACCAGTGGTACTGAGGTCCCGAAGTGGCACTGAGGACCCGGTGGCACTGAGGACCCAAAGTATTTTTTACTTTAAAATCCTAGATTAAGTTGTTTTAACCTGAAAGAAACGTTCAAAACCAAAAATCAATGCTTACTTTCAGAAAAAAGTAAAGTGGTGGTACTGAGGACCCGGTGGTGGCACTGAGGCCCGGTGGTGGCACTGAGGACCCAAACTTTTTTTTGCTTCAAAATGCTAGATTAAGTTGTTTTAAGCTGAAAGAAACGTTCAAAACCAAAAATCAATGCTTACTTTCAGAAAAAAGTAAAGTGGTGGTACTGAGGACCCGGTGGTGGCACTGAGGCCCGGTGGTGGCACTGAGGACCCAAACTTTTTTTTTGCTTCAAAATGCTAGATTAAGTTGTTTTAAGCTGAAAGAAACGTTCAAAACCAAAAATCAATGCTTACTTTCAGAAAAAAGTAAAGTGGTGGTACTGAGGACCCGGTGGTGGCACTGAGGCCCGGTGGTGGCACTGAGGACCCAAACTTTTTTTTTTTTTGCTTCAAAATGCTAGATTAAGTTGTTTTAAGCTGAAAGAAACGTTCAAAACCAAAAATCAATGCTTACTTTCAGAAAAAAGTAAAGTGGTGGTACTGAGGACCCGGTGGTGGCACTGAGGCCCGGTGGTGGCACTGAGGACCCAAACTTTTTTTTTTTGCTTCAAAATGCTAGATTAAGTTGTTTTAAGCTGAAAGAAACGTTCAAAACCAAAAATCAATGCTTACTTTCAGAAAAAAGTAAAGTGGTGGTACTGAGGACCCGGTGGTGGCACTGAGGCCCGGTGGTGGCACTGAGGACCCAAACTTTTTTTTTGCTTCAAAATGCTAGATTAAGTTGTTTTAAGCTGAAAGAAACGTTCAAAACCAAAAATCAATGCTTACTTTCAGAAAGAAGTAAAGTGGTGGTACTGAGGACCCGGTGGTGGCACTGAGGCCCGGTGGTGGCACTGAGGACCCAAACTTTTTTTTGCTTCAAAATGCTAGATTAAGTGGTTTTAAGCTGAAAGAAACGTAAACTACGTAATCTAAAATTTAAAACAATCGGGTCCTCAGTACCACCACCTGGTCCTCAGGACCACCACCGGGGCCTCAGGACCACCACCGGGTGCTCACTACCACCATCGAGTCCTCACTACCACCACCAGGTCCGCACTACCACTACCGAATCCTCAGTACCACAAACCGAACCTCAGGGCCACCAATAGGTCATCGATGCCATCACTTAGATTTTTTCGAAAAGTATGATTTTTGTTATTGTTATAACGGTTTATTTTCACTCTCAAACATGACAAATCTAACATGTAAAATGAAAATAAAGCAAGAATGTCCAGGGACATTGTGACCAACCGAGATCTAGTAAATCACGTATCAGTAGGCTTGTATGGTCGCCAGAAAGTGGTCACATTGCAAAACACGGCTGCAGAAAAATCTTGCAAATTTATGAAGGAATCCGCTCAAAATTGTGGGTGAAGAAGCATTTTGAAAATTGGCTACAAATAAATTAAAGAATGACCCCCATTTGGTCAATTTTTGGTCGATCGCCAAAACAAGTAAATTTTCAACAGAGAAGCATCAAAAGAACAATCGCACAAAATTGGAAAGAAATCCAATCAAAATTGCGGGAGAAGAAGCATTTTTGCGAATTCGACGCCAAAAATAAAAAAAGAAAAATGCCCCCACTTAGAAAATATTAGGCGGATCTCCAAATGAAGTAATTTTTCAAGAGAGGCCTACCTAAAATATTCTTACAAATTTTAAGAAAATCTGACCAATACTGTGGTAGAAGAAGCATTTTGAAAACTAGACCGAATTTCGCTACGTGTAGCGAAATTCGGTCTAGCATCCACTTGCAAGGGCAGAGACACAACATATTTGGTCAAAGACACATTTTTCAGTTTTTCGACATAATTGTCAGCTTCCGGATTATTATCTTGAACGAGGCCATCAAAGTGAATATAATGTAACCTCATTTGGGCACAAATAAATCAAATTCAGTTTTCTAGCCGCTTTTTGAGATACTGGTCAACTTACAGTTTTTGACCCTGACCATGATGGAGGAGGTCAAGATCACCGAGGTACCTCTTATATCACGTCTTTTTGGCCCAAAGGGTCGAAATGAGCTTAAAATAGCTTTATCTCTAACCGTTTTCGAGATGAGTCGGCCTGTCGTTAAGGACGCGTGAAGTCACGTGACCTTTGACCTTGACACTCAAGGTCAAGGTTAGTGATGAACGTTTACCCTTTACTGAGTACGTTTTATGCATTCACACTGGGATTTGAGCACCTTTATGGCTACTTTTCGTGATTAATAGGTGTTTCCAAAAATATTTTGACCTCAATTTGACCTTGACCTCTGAGGTTCAAGGTTAAAAAGTTTTACGGATTTGACGACAACTCATTACTCTCTATGTCTCTGCCAAATGCCGTCTTTTTACGACAAACCCTGTAGGAGGAGTTTTCTGGAAACCACTTTGAGGTCAGAAAAACTTTGACCTTGAACTTCAAGGTCAAGGTCAAAAAGTTTTGCGTATTTGACGACATTTTGTCACTCTCTATCATTGTGCCAAATTTCATCGTCCTACGTCAAATAGCCTGGGAGGAGTTTTCTGGAAACCTCCGTGATGGAAAAAAAAGAGAAGAAAAAAAGGGGAAAAAAAGGACAGAAATTTCGAGAAAAACTACAAAGTTATACCCATTTGCAAACTTCGTTTGCAAGTGGGAATTAACAATCGAAAATTTTTTTATGTCCCCCGCCCCCATATATATATATGCTCTCCCTCTCACGCCAAAAAGACGAATTGCATTTTAGCCCCCCTCCTCCCCGTTCTCCCCCCCCCCCCTCCGATGCCAAAAAGAGAAACTTCGCTTTTTTTTAATTTTATGAATAGACTATATGTATTTGTATATATTTTATGGAAAACAATTAAAAAATGCACCCAATTTAGCCAATTTAGGCTAAATTGGCTAAAATGGTACATACTCGAAAAACGCACGTCTCAGTGCATCAACACCGAAAGGTAGAATGCATAAAAAGATTGAACAAAAACATGCCGTGTGAAAACGTCAATGCTGCTCATAGTGCTGCTTTGATGCAGCCGCTTCAAGGCTTTAATAATTGCAAAGCCGATGGGAAAGGCCAAAAAAAAAAAAACGCAATATATATATATATATATATATATGTATATATATATATATATATATATATATATATATATATATATATATATATATATATATATATATATATATATATATATATATGCCAAAAAGAGAAATTTCGCATCTTTTTTTTCTTCAACATTTTGTGAATAGACATGTGTATTTGTATATATTTTATGGAAAAAACTGTAAGATATTGAGATAAACATATTGGGTGATGGTGGGTGTTGAGGGCGGGGCAGTGGGAATACAAGAAGATAAAAGATCCCATGCCACCCCTGACGGCGTCTCTTAACGGGGTGGCAGGGAGGGAGGCGGAAGAAGCAGTGATTTTAAGACACAATTAAAGATGGGGGCGGGACGGGGACGGGGACGGGGAGTTCATATGAAAAATTTGTCGGGACCTCAGTGCCACCGGGTCCTCAGTGCCACTTCGGGACCTCAGTACCACTAGTGGTACTGAGGTCCCGAGCAGACGACAACCCTTACTGAAGAAAGTTGAACTTTGGCTTTGTTGTTGCTTGGTAGGTTCGAAAGATTCTTTCAAATTTTGTCACGAGTAGAACGAACGAGTGTGGCGTATGACGTCATCACGTAAAATGCATGTAATTTGGACAAGATCTAAATGTGCTAAATTTCTAGATATAATGGATAAAGGAAAGTCGTATCGACTTACAGTTTTTTTTTTTTTTGGACATCATTAAGCAAAATATCTCGATAGCGGAAAGTCGGATCAACTTCAAACTTGATGTAGTTATTACTCTGTTTTTGGTTAAACATTAAACTTATAAAAAAAAAATTAAAAAAGATGTGTAAGGTCAACAGTTCTCATTTCTTTAAAGGGGATGGGGGAGATCATTCACTTCTCCGCAAATGCATAGGCAAATGCCCCCCACCTCCACCCCTCGGCTCCCCCCCCCCCCCACCCACCCACAAACAGAGTGCGGGGGATGAGGAGGTAAATGACCCAATAAATGATAATATACAATCTGTTCTGCATTGGTATCCAGGCAATGGAGGATTGATCAGTGATAGGAGAAGATTGATCCACGATCCAGGTGACTTGCATGCAGTGCACAAAAACAAATCAATTGGCTATTTTCACTGCGAATAGCACCAGAACAATTAAATACCGAGTACACAATGAGTACATACTCATATGGGTGTGGAATTAACAACTATTGGTGTTTAAAAAGCCAGTATTTTTCGAACTTTCCTGCACCAAAAGTAGCGCTTATAACTGGCCACATTGAACAGATATAAGCATAGTTTAGTTGTAAATTGTGGTGGATTTTTGTTTCATTCGTTTAATGCTTCATTAAAATATAAGTTGTTGTTATAACAACGCAAATGAGTGACATATTATTCAAAATGAAATTGAATCATAAGGTAAGTACTAAACGCAAAACGTCCTGTTTTATAGGAGTAGCCCATTGAAATGGGTATGGCCATGCGTTAATTGCAACTGCATCGATAAGGATGCCATTTTACTTGTGCGCTTCTGCTAAGCGTACGCTGTGAACGGAAACTCATGTATCTTCGCTGGGATATACTGTAGATGCATCAGTACCACTGGACACATGATCAGTATCACCAGACACGTGATCAGTACCACGGGACATGTGATCAGTATCACCACACACGTGATCAGTACCACGGGACATGTGATCAGTATGACCACACACGTGATCAGTACCACTGGGCACATGATCAGTATCACCAGACACGTGATCAGTACCACGGGACATGTGATCAGTATCACCACACACGTGATCAGTACCACGGGACATGTGATCAGTATCACCACACACGTGATCAGTACCACTGGGCACATGATCAGTATCACCACACACGTGATCAGTACCACCGGACATGTGATCAGTATCACCACACACGTGATCAGTACCACTGGACACATGATCAGTATCACCAGACACGTGATCAGTACCACGGGACATGTGATCAGTATCACCACACACGTGATCAGTACCACGGGACATGTGATCAGTATCACCAGACACGTGATCAGTACCACTGGGCACATGATCAGTATCACCACACACGTGATCAGTACCACCGGACATGTGATCAGTATCACCACACACGTGATCAGTACCACCGCACACGTGATCAGTACACTGGACACGTGATTAGTTTCAACGCACACGTGATCAGTACCACGGGACATGTGATCTATCACCGCACACGTGATCCGCATTTCTTCACAAGTGATCAAATGATATAAGAGAAATGAGAATTTATTTTTTGTTTAATGTCAACACGCCCCTCTCCGGCAAGCACAGTGTAAGGGTTGGTTCTGGCCCTCCCCTCCTCCTTCCCCCCTCCCCCCCACCCCCCACCCCCACACGTATTCACATGCATGTACACCGGACCTTCCTGGTGTTAAGACAAGCCCTGGAATAAGCCCACTTGTAATGTAAAATACCTGCAAACGCATGCGCCGTCACAATGACGTATGCATTTGGGTTGACCCCCACCCGACGCCCCCTTCTCCGCAATCCTCCGAGCATGCCTGCCCTGTAAGTGAACCCTTGGGAAAGGTGGATATTGCGAGATGCAATACCCCTCTCCCCTTTCATGAACGTGGGGGGGGGGGGTTGCACCATTGTGACAACATGATACCAAGTGGCCCCCAGTGGTAATGATCATCATCAGCACAGGATCCCAGTACCATCGGTGGCACTGAGGCTCTTCTGCTGCTGAGATCCTGGAGGTACTGAGACCCCGAAGGTACTGAGACCCCTGTGGTACTGAGAGTCCGGTGGTACTGAGACCCCGTAGCTACTGAGACCAATGTGGTACTGAGACCCCGGCGGTACTGAGATCCTGTGGTACTGAGACCCCTGTGGTACTGAGACCCCTGTGGTACTGAGAGTCCGGTGGTACTGAGACAACTGTGGTACTGAAAGCCATGCGGTACTGAGACCCCGGTGGTACTGCGACCCCGGTGGTACTGAGACTTCTGTGGTACTGACATCCCGGTGGTAATGAGACCCCGATGATATGTCGAGCAAATTCTGTAATTTATTTTCAGAATAATAAGAATCACGTTTAGAAAAAAAAGTATTCATTTGGATGACGTAGAAAGTGGTTCGCGAAAGAATTAAATAATTTATGGTATATTAATTGTACAAAAATACCAAAGCAACACAAAATACCCGTTGGAGCGCTTTGAAATTTTTGTGCAATTATACCGCCATAACGATGACCCACGTCTTTGTGTACGAACAAAAATCAATTCGATGCACGTGTAACGCACATAAATCGATGCCACCAGCACTGCTGGCCTAAAGGCCGCTTTACACGGGCAGGGCATGCTCAAATTAAAAACTCACGAGCAAAGCGTACATGGAAATTCAGGGAGTTTACACAGTGCAGCACCGAATTCCTTGATTACCACATGACGACATTTTAATGACCAAGCTGCCCCACTTACTTCGAGGTTCAGTTCAAAATAGCTCCTCCCCCCCCCCCCCCCCCCACTTTTAATGGCTTTACGCAACTGGCCTGGCATCCGGTTGAGACACTTATTGGTTAATCTCTTTCATGTGGTCTGATTAGCATATCTGTGCTCACGAAAAAAATACGACGGGCTCTATTTCCGCGAGCTTGCTGCGTGAAGACGGGTGGGTCATAAAAATCATAAAAACTTTGTGTTTACAAGCCCATGCACCAAAAACGCATCGTGTAAAGCGGGTATAATATGCCCTTCTGTATACACTGTAGCAATATGCTTCATATCATCTGTGAATATGTGAATCGCGTGGTGAAACTAGACCGAATTTCGCTACACGTAGCGAAATAGTACCCACTTGCAAGGGCAGAGACACAACATATTTGGTCAAAGACACATTTTTCAGTGTTTCAAAATAATTGTCAGCTTCCGGATTATTATCTTGAACGAGTGAAGTGAATATAATGTAACCTCATTTGGGCACAAAAAAAATCAAATTCAGTTTTCTAACCGTTTTTGAGATACTGGTCCACTTGCAGTTTTTGAACTTGACCATGATGGAGGAGGTCAAGATCACCGAGGTACCTCTTATGTAACGTTGTTTAGGCCCAAAGTGTCGAAAATTAACTCAAAATCGCTCTATCTCTAACCGTTTTCGAGATAATAGTCAACTTCCGGTTTCTGACCTTTACCGTGACCTAGAGGGTCAAGATCACCGAGGTACCTCTTATGTAGCGTTGTTTAGGCCCAAAGGGTCGAAAATGAGCTCAGAATCGCTCTATCTCTAACCGTTTTCGAGATAATAGTCAACTTCCGGTTTTTGACCTTGACCGTGACCCAAAAGGTCAAGATCACCGAGGTACCTCTTATGTAGTGTTGTTTAGGCCCAAAGGGTCGAAAATGAACTCAAAATCGCTCTATCTCTAACCGTTTTCGAGATAATAGTCAACTTCCGGTTTTTGACCTTGACCGTGACCCAGAAGGTCAAGGTCACCGAGTTACCTCTTATGTAACGTTGTTCAGGCCCAAAGGGTCGAAAATGAGCTCAAAATCGCTCTTTCTCTAACCGTTTTCGAGATAATAGTCAACTTCCGGTTTTTGACCTTGACCGTGACCCAGTAGGTCAAGGTCACCGAGGTACCTCTTATGTAACATTGTTTAGGCCCAAAGGGTCGGAAATGAGCTCAAAATCGCTCTATCTATAACCGTTTTCGAGATAATAGTCAACTTCCGGTTTTTGACCTTGACCGTGAGGTAGAAGGTCAAGGTCATCGAGGTACCTCTTATGCAACGTTGTTTAGGCCCAAAGGGTCGAAAATGAAACTCAAAATCGCCTATCTCTAACCGTTTTCGAGATTATAGTCAACTTCCGGTTTTTGACCTTGGCCGTGACCCAGAAGGTCAAGGTCACCGAGTTACCTCTTATGTAACGTTGTTCAGGCCCAAAGGGTCGAAAATGAGCTCAAAATCGCTCTGTCTCTAACCGTTTTCGAGATAATAGTCAACTTCCGGTTTTTGACCTTGACCGTGACCCAGTAGGTCAAGGTCACCGAGGTACCTCTTATGTAACATTGTTTAGGCCCAAAGGGTCGGAAATGAGCTCAAAATCGCTCTATCTATAACCGTTTTCGAGATAATAGTCAACTTCCGGTTTTTGGCCTTGGCCGTGACCCAGAAGGTCAAGGTCACCGAGGTACCTCTTATCTAACGTTGTTTAGGCCCAAAGGGTCGAAAATGAGCTCAGAATCGCTCTATCTCTAACCGTTTTCGAGATAATAGTCAACTTCCGGTTTCTGACCTTGATCGTGACCGAGAAGGTCAAGATCATCGAGGTACGTCTCATGTAACATTGTTTAGGCCCAAAGGGTCGAAAATGAGCTCAAAATCGCTCTATCTCTAACCGTTATCGAGATAATAGTCAACTTCCGGTTTAGGCCCAAAGAGTCGAAAATGAGCTCAAAATCGCTCTATCTCTCACCGTTTTCGAGATGAGTCGGCCTGTCGTTAAGGACGCGTGAAATCACGTGACCTTTGACCTTGATCCTCAAGGTCAAGGTAAGTGATGAAAGTTTACCCTTTACTGGGTACGTTTTATGCATTCACAGTGGGATTTGAGCACCTTTATGGCTACTTTTCGTGATTAATAGGTGTTTCCAAAAATATTTTGACCTGAATTTGACCTTGACCTCTGAGGTGCAAGGTCAAAAAATTTTACGGATTTGACGACAACTCATTACCCCCTATGTCTCTGCCACATGCCGTCTTTCCACGACAAACCCTGTAGGAGGAGTTTTCTGGAAACCACTTTGAGGTCAGAAAAACTTTGACCTCAATTTGACCTTGACCTTCAAGGTCAAGGTCAAAAAATTTTGCGGATTTGACGACATCTCGTCGCCCTCTATCACTGTGCCAAATTTCATCGTCCTACGTCAAATAGCGTAGGAGGAGTTTTCTGGAAACCTCCGTGACGGAAAAAAAGAGAAAAAAAAAGGGGAAAAAAGGGCAGAAATTTCGAGAAAAACTACAAACTTGTTCCCATTTGCAAACGAAGTTTGCAAGTGGGAAATATATAAACTGAAGTTCAAAAGTAAGTAACAATTTTTTTCCCTGGTCGATTTCGAGTTTGAAAAGTCAGCACAACCCTGGATAAAAACATTACCCAATAACTGATAACGTACAGCAGATCGATCATCTGTTATTTAAAACCTGAACAAATGTCTAGTTTAAAACGCCTTCTTTTTTGTTTTGCTTTTTGTTGGGATGGAGGTGAGGAGTAGTTGAGAAACGAGAGAATCACCGCATTTTGTGACGTCATACTTTCTAGACCCCCCCCCCTCGGGACATACTATGGACCGACCCCCCCCCCCCCCTCGGGACATACTATGGACCGACCCCCCCCCCCTAGTAGGCAGTCGGGACTGACCCCCCCCCCGGCCCAGCTACCTAGTGAGCCCCCCCCCCCGGCCCAGCTACGTAGTGAGCCCCCCCCCCCCCCTCCCGGCTACTTTTTACGCCGCTGGCTCACGGCTCACCGTCAGTAGTATAAAAAGGTTGGGTTGTCACCACTCTAATCATTGCATTGCCAAACCATCATGGACCAACCATAGTATTTGATTCAGCACTCCTATAAGAACACCTTGTCTATGCACATATGCATCATTCAAGCTCTGGCTGCCGTTGGATACACATGGGAAAAAAAGTGAAAACAGTTGCTCTTACCTATTGTGTTGTGCTGTTGAAGAACAATTGATGGATTGACTGGAATACACATAGGAGACGAAGTGAAACATTGACTATTCTTTGGAAAAAGGAAGTGAAACATTAGCTATTCATTGGAAAAGAGAAGTGAAAGATTTGGTTATTCTTTGGAAAAGGGAAGTGCAAGATTGGAAGACAAATTAACCAATGACTTGTGGTAAGTCATTTTTTTTTTTTTTTTTTTTTTTTTTTTGAGACTGAGAAATGAGGGAAAACCGATCGATAATTTCAGAGTGCGCTCGAGTGTGGGAACAATCAATAAATTTGAGAAGGAATGGGATTTTCCCTACGTTAAGTCCAATGTTATGTTTTAAGTTATAGTAGTTGGAAAATGGCACTTCTAAAACACATTTAACAAATGTAGTTTTTTAACACCATATAATATATAAAATAAGTTTGAACATTTTAGCATGCTACTTATTTGAATATTCTAAAGTCATAGTAGTGGAAAAATGGTGGTTCTAGACCAATTTTAACAAATTTTGTTTTTTGACAAAATATTATGTATAAAATAAGTTTAAACATTTTACCATGGTGTAGTAGGGTAAAAATGAGGGTTTTAGACCAACTTTAACAAATTTTGTTTTTTGACAAAATATGATGTAGAAAATAAGTTTGAACATTTTACTATGGTGTAGTAGGGTAAAAATCAGGGTTCTAAACCAAAATTTAATTTTTTTTGAAAATATATTATGCTTTTCTTTTCTTAATGCTTTCAGGTATCGTCAGAACACATCGCTCTCCGCTAGATGTCTCTGCAATACATGCCTAGGTGGTATAAATAGGATGAGTGAGACCTACATTTCATCATATCAGTTTAAGCAATTGACGTGACAACAACAATGGCATCTAATTCAGACACATTAGTCGTCTGTCATGATTGTAATGTGACATTTCCATCTCTGAAATTGTTCGAAACACATACATGCAAACCAGCTAAGATGAAACGTGCTAATGAAGAGCTTGTTGAGATGATTGAAGCCAAGAGACGAAAGACGGTACAAGATGGTGTTATCAGACCTCATCCAGTCCTCTGCTGTGAATGCATTAAAATATTTCCATCTATGGATACATTTGAGGCACATGCATGCATACCAGCTGAGATGGAAAATGCGTCTCATGAAGAACATGTTTCACAGAAAGAAAAAACAGGACAAGTAGGGAGAGGTAGAAGGGTTAGTCTGGGAGAAAACGCACAGGAAAGACGATTTGAGTCTGAGGATGGATCGGATTTACTGCTTGAAATGCGACAACAAGAGAACCGTATCAAGACACATTTGTTGGAGACCTTAAACTATGGAATGAAATGGTACATTGTCGTTCATGCACGTTTCAAGAAACTGACAGCGAATGCTGAAGGTGTTATGGTAGAACAAGTGGATAATTCATTTATCAGCAGTCCAACATATACAGCATACAACCCAGCAGATATTGAGCAGGACTTGCCAGACGCCTATAAAGAATTGTTTACTAAGTTTGATGAACATGAGCGACAAGGCTCTGGCTGGGTATTGGATAACATACTATATATTGAAGTACATACAGCTACGTCAGCGCCACTGGATGCGAGTAGTTTTATTCCACTACCGAAGAAAGTGAAGAATACAAAAGGTGTGTTAAACATTCAGAATAAAGACAATAAATGTTTCTTATGGTCTGTACTGGCTCACCTTCACCCTTCAACAAGCAATGACCCACAGCGTGTGCATCAATACAAGCTATTTGAGAATGAATTGAAGGTGGAAGGCATGACATTTCCAACACCGATTACAGACATTCCAAAGTTTGAAAAGGAGAATGATGTGTCCATTAACGTGTTTGGATATGAACATGATGTCGTTGTTCCCATACAACTCAGTCGAAACACCAGCGCCAACAGCGCGAGAGAAATCAACTTGCTTTTGATTAGCAATGACAAGACAAGACATTATTGCCTCATTAAGAATTTCAGCAGACTGATGGCTTATCGATCAAAGCATAATGGTGCAGCTTTTTATTGTTTCAACTGTCTTCACGGGTTTATGCGACAAGAGCTTTTAGATGAGCATCGTGAAGTGTGTGGCAAGCATGGCGCGCAACGTTTATCATTTCCCAAGGAACCATTCGTTAAGTTTAAGAATGTAGCCAAACAACAGCGAGCACCGTTTGTGATTTATGCAGACTTTGAATGTTTCACGCAAAAGCATGAAGAAGAAGACAAGTATCAACATCATCGTCCAAACAGCTTTGCCTATGTAGTTGTGAGTCAGTACAACACACGTGCACCAATCGTGTATCGAGGAGACAATGCTGTAAAGGTCATTTTAGACCATATGTTGAATGAACGTGATCGTATTGTACGTGGTTTAGAGCGACCAAAGGAAATGGTGATGACTCGCGAAGACAAAGAGAATTTTAAGAACGCTGTTGATTGCTACATTTGTCATGAACCTCTAGGAGCAGATCGTGTGAGAGATCATGACCATATCAATGGCAAATATCGTGGAGCAGCGCACAATGAATGCAACTTACAATTCCGACTTAGAAAGGATCAGCAAGGGGATAAAGATTCTTTTATCATTCCTGTGTTTTTCCACAATTTGCGAGGCTATGACAGTCACCTTATCATGGAGGAAATTGGATAATTCAAAGATGAAACGATTACAGTCATTCCCAACACCATTGAGAAATATATTGCATTCACCATGAGCAATCTGAAATTTACAGACAGCTTTCAGTTCATGAGTACTTCTCTACAGAAGTTGGTATCCAACCTAGCGGCAGAAGGGAAAGACAACTTTTATAACATGACGTCACACATTCACAATAGTGACCAACAAGATTTACTGTTGAGAAAGGGCGTATACCCTTATGATTACGTGGATGAGCCATCCAAGTTTGCTGAAACACAACTGCCGTCCAAGGACAAGTTTTACAGTCTGCTCAGTGAAGAAGACATTAGCGATGAGGATTATGCGCATGCGCAGAAGGTGTGGGAAACATTCAACTGTACAACATTTGGCGAATACCATGACTTGTACCTGAAATCAGATGTGTTGCTGCTGGCTGACGTGTTTGAAAACTTTCGTCACGTATGTCTCAACACATATGAATTGGATCCTGCTCACTACTATACAGCACCAGGACTGTCGTGGGATGCAATGTTGAAAGCGACAAAGGTGAAGTTGGAATTGATCAATGACATTGACATGTACCAAATGGTTGAGCAAGGCATACGTGGAGGAATATCCGTGATCACACACAAGTATGCGAAAGCAAATAATCCCTACGTAGCAGATTACAATTCTGAGATACCAAACAACTATTTGATGTACCTCGACGCAAACAACTTGTATGGTTGGGCCATGTCACAAAGCATGCCACAAAGAGGATTTATGTGGGTGAGTGAGCCAGAATCCATTGACTTCATGGATGTGGATGAAGATGACGACATTGGATTCATTTTGGAAGTGGATTTAGAATATCCAAATTCAATCCATGATCATCATAATCACTACCCAGTGGCTCCAGAACGGAAATGTGTCAAAGTTGAAGAATTGTCAGAGTACAGTCAGAAGCTGCGGAAAGATCTAAACATGAAAGAGAAATCCAGTGAAAAGCTCATTCCTAACTTGTCTGACAAGAAGAAATATGTACTTCATTACAGGAATTTACAACAGTACGTCTCACTGGGGTTGAAAGTCACTAAAGTACATCGCGCCATCATGTTTGAACAGAGCAAATGGTTGGCAAAATACATGACCTTGAACACAGAAAAGAGAAAATTGGCCAAGAACCCATTTGAGAAAGACTTCTTCAAACTGATGAACAACTCAGTGTTTGGTAAAACCATGGAAAATGTGAGAAAGCGAATCAATGTTGAACTTGTTCACAAGGAAAAGCGGTTCAAGAAACTTGTGGCCAAACCTTCTTTCCACAAATTCAAAATTTTCAACGAAGATTTGACCGCGATACATTTGCGCAAAGTGGATTTGCTTCTGGATAAACCCATTCAAGTTGGTTTTACCATTCTCGACCTCAGCAAAGTGCTTATGTTCAACTTTCATTACAACTACATCATGGTCAAGTATCCCAATGCCAAGTTGTTGTTCAGCGACACCGACAGTCTTTGTTACGACATAGAAACGGAAGATATCTACAAGGATATGCAGCAAGATGCTGACCTGTTCGACACAAGTGACTATCCGCCAGATCACTTCCTACATTCCAACGTGAACAAAAAAGTGCTTGGGAAAATGAAGGATGAGACGGCAGGCGTCCCTATTGAAGAGTTTGTTGGACTCAGACCGAAAATGTACAGTTTATTGTGCGGTGGGAAAGAAAAACATACAGCTAAAGGCATCACTCAAGCTTGTCAAAGACGCATTAAACATGTGCAGTATAGAGACAGTTTGTTTAAGAAAACTCAAACGATGGCTACAGGACACATTATCCGAAGTCATAGTCACCAGCTTTTCTCGGAGAAGTTGAGGAAAGTAGCCCTCTCCCCATATGACGACAAGCGATATGTGATGAGTGATGGCTATTCCACCTTAGCGCATGGACATTACAAGGCTATGGTATAAAGGGGGAGGTCCTCCAACGGAAGAGTTATTTGAGGTGTGAACATTGAAGTGTTAACATGGAACGTGAAAGTCGTAAGAGATCTACAACTGATATGGATACTCTTGCAGATGCAGTTAAAGACTTAAAAGTGAAAAATCCTACCACTACCATCAAGAAATTGAAAGTGGAGACAGCACCAACACCACAGTCGTGGGATGGAATGCTTTCTCTAGGAAATGGAAAGTATATCAAGATTATGAAACAAAGCAATGAAGGAGTGGTAAACATTCGCAAGTACCTGAGAGATGAGGGGACTGGAAAAAACCGTCCTACGAAAAAGGGTATCTTGCTGACAATACCTGAATGGAAAATGCTGAAGAAGCAAGTGAAAGAAGTGGATAAAAGGCTTCGCAGACAAGAAGACGGCTCATAACAAGGTAAAAACATGAATGCACTCATGCTGAACGGTGGTGCTTACCTTACTGTAAATGATAGGAATGAAGTGATACTAGATTCTCAGACAAGTTATCATCGGTTTAAACCTGAAGTATGGAAAGACTTTAAAAACATACCACTTGAACATGGGTTTAAACGTAGACTTGAAAATAAAGTGGAAGTGACGGTGGCTGAATATGATTCTAACATACGTGTAGAAATCTGTAGAAATCTTTTACAGGATTATCCAGAGGATTATAAGGGAGTTGTACCAGATACACCATATACAGATTTGATCATCTTTGATATCAAGAACTGGCGCGCAGTCTTACGATTCCTAGAAGTGATACAACATCCACTCTTCACCATCTTGCGAGCATAAAAAACGTCTTTGCAGACAAGGAGACAGCTCATAGTTCATCTGACTGTTGAACGAGATGGAAGACTTTTTATCGGAATATGAACCCATTACGCATGGATTCTCATATCTGAGAAACGTATATGATGACATCGTGCTAAAACATTTTGGAAAGTATATCATTCTATCAACTGACGAACAATCTGTGTTGAAAGACCATCTAGAGAAGCTGAGGATACCTGGCTTTCTCCTGAAACTCTCAGAGGATTTAGAAGTGCGTGTGACTGAGAACTATTTAGACGTGTTTGTACGATTTCGCCAATATGACGAGCTTACAAAATGCTACGACTACATCACCCTCAACACAGTGGAATGGTACGCTCTGTTACAAGCATTGGATTGGAAAGAACCTGACGCTTGAATTCAAAGAGGAAGGAGTGCAACTCATGCGAGGCACCAAGTCCATTGAACTGACGCATCCCATGTGTGTTATGGTGATGGACATTGACATGAATGATCATGGAGTTGAACTGAAACTGTCTGAACACAAAGATGTTAAAATAATAAAGTTTGGTAATGGACAGTGTTATGCTAGTTTTCATAGCATTTACAAACGTGGATGTAATGTTTATGATACATATATTAATTTAGATTGGTATGAATGGCATGTGTTTATCGATGTATTGAATGTATTTGTAAAATAAAAAATTCAATGTAAAATAATTGTTAAAATGTAAATAATGTATAACACAATAAATAAAGAATGTTGTATAAAACTGTCTTGTTTATTTACAATATTCATAATACAATTCACAATTACCAACAACTTAACTAATGCAAATTAACTAATACAACATCAATAAAATAATGGTTTATAATGTCTATATACAAAATCCTTTACAACAAAATCACCATCACTTCTTCTTAATACATCAATGATTTCAAAAGGACTATGTCCTCGAGCTCTTTGAATTATATAATACACACAATAAAATCCACATGTAGAGGATATTGGTGTTTGTAATGGAACTGAATTATAAATGAAATTAAACTTTAAAAACTTATTCAAACGACTGTCTATAGGTAAAAGTCCATAAGAGTCAAAATATTCTGCAGGGTCTTCGTCATAATATACTGCCACCCAATGCTCTCCTGGCTCATCATGATCGTCTGTGTTGATGACATAGGCACCGCGTTGTAAAGATGGTAACTGGTCCATGGCAAACACACCTTGGAACAAGTCTTTTGTCGTGGCATCATGAGATAGGATGGCTTCTATCTGCTTCGTGTTCATGACTGGTAGTCGAATTGAATGCTACGATTTGCACTTATTTCAACAATGTTATCAAATTCAGCATACACTATAACATTGACTGTATTTTGCAAGGCACCAGCAAAATTCATTTCTAGTCTCAAATTCCCATGTTTGATAAGGGCATAATGATCCGCACCATCATAATCAGGTGTTAAGTCAAAAGAAAACAAAGAATAACCTCTAGGCCAATCTTCCCGTTTTATAATGGAACTTTTCTCACCATCCAGTCTATCAAAAGATTTGTAAAGTGTTTCAAAAGCATCAAGATATTTGCCTTGATTTATATCAAGCTTGAGAGGTTTTGATAGGACTGGTTCACCATCAGAGTAAAGCTGCATAAAGTTAAGATTGAAATGTTCAAAATTGTATGGATTTCTCAATACTGTTCCAGCAAAGGATTCATTATGAACCATTCCAATGACAATACGTTTTGGTAATTGACCTAAAAAGATGCTATCTTTCACAAAAGATTGAAATCCAGTTGGAATAGCTAAATCTTTACATTCTTTTCTAGTAACAATAAACTTAGCAGGACTTTTCATCAATGCATCTGCATGTCCCAACTGAATACCTGGACTAACCCTCACTTTGCGAATGGTTAAAAACGCTTCTCTCACTTCTACTTTAAAACCATTATTTGCAGCCATTAATACATATTCATCTTTTTGTCTATGCAAGCGTAATTTCATACTAACACCATTGGGAAGATAACGATCCTGCTCAAACAAATCTACCCTTAAACCACCTGTAAGCATAAACTCACGGCTTAGACGTGTATACAAATAGCGATTATGTAAACCATTATTTCCTGTTTCAGCTATATCACCACCTTCAATATTTACATGAAAACCTGATACATATCTTTCATGATTAGGTCTTTTCACCTGATGAGTATTCATTGACCCGGCAGTATCTTTATAGATGAGACGCATAGAGCGCTCAGAATTGAGACTTTCTTCCGAGTCATGAATGAGATGAGATATGATGCTGGTATAACCATGAGTATTGTTACTATGTGATACCAATCGATCATTTAGAAATAATTCAATATTAGACCATAACCCATTAAACAAATCATTGATACAGGATACGTTATCATCTACACCACACGCTTCTCCATCAACCTTTACAATGCGACATACAATATGGAGTTTACTGTTCTTTAAATCTAGATATTCTTCGGTACTCGCAGGAATGTAGAATTCTATTGGAGCACCTTCTCTAATAGTAGTTAGTGGTTGATAGTCTACATTATAGCTTTTTTCTACAGCAGTTTGCGTTGGTGGTATGTGAAACCATTCTAATGGAGAAAGACTACATTCACAAGAATGATTATGAATTAAAGACATGATTAAAAAATATCTTTCTTATATTTTGTTGATGTTATCCGTTTAGCTGCCTTTCGCCTTCTGACAGGTTTTGCTGGTTTCGCTCTCTTTTGTCCTCCTAACTCATCACCAAACATACGTTGTGCTACTCGACCTGTAACATCTTTCGCGACATCTTTTGCAGCCTTTTTAAGATGTGGTGCAACGATTTTAGCCCCTGCCTTAAGCAGTGGAATAGCTTTTCGAGCCAATGATCCCAGTATTGAACCAATACCATCTCCATATTGTATTCGCGCTCCTTTAAATCCTGGTAATTCTCCACCCACTTGACGAAGAAAATGGTTGCGATAAATAGATGGATTGTGTGTGTATGCTTTCATAATGCTTTTGGTCGAAAATGAAGTTTACAGATCACCTTCCCAGTTTGAAATGGAACATTATGGTCTGTGTCATCCTTAATATTCATTTCTATCACGTCAAATTTGGATGTGTTTACAGGAACATAATGAGGTTCTCCATAAGTTTTCATGATAATGTCTCCATCATGTCCTTGTATTGCAACATAACGTAGCAAAGGAACATAATAATCACCAACAACTTGTGGCTCGCAAATACTACAGTACACATAAAGTGTATAAAAGCCCTGTTTCACATCAGCTTTATATTCAGCTGTACACGTTTCAGTATACCATTGATTTGGGATAAATCCTAAAATCTCAGCTAATCCAGTGGAGAATGACACTTCAAAGCCATAATTTAGATATAGAAAAACGCGTCGTCTAATTTTATCATACTTTATCCGAATACCTTCTTTAAGGTCATCTTTCATAGAATTAGTTGCTTCTTCATTGACTGCATGACATATTTCTTGTATGGATCTGTAGTAACCATAAGGAATATTGATTGTGTCAAGAACAATATTATTCAGTGGTTGTTGTCGATACTGAATAGAATAGTCCATTCCATGTCTCATGGTTGTCCATGTATGTGGATATTGAATTTCAGCTAATGCCACTTCATATTTTCCGTTCAGATAGATGGTTCGAGGCATACGAATTTGATAATTTGAAGTCTTGTTGTTGGGATAATAGTTCATACTAGCATTGCTGGGTAAAGTAATGTAAAAACTTGTTGACTCCATGGCAGCTAAATCGTTTATGTGATGTAGATAGACTAGATGTGTATATACATTACTTCATGTTTGACACTCTTCATCTTCACTTTCTACATTGTTGTCTACATTGTTGTCTACATTGTCGTCTAAATTGCTATCTACATGATCTACATTGGTATCTACTACTTCTCCCTGACAACAAGCACTAACACACCTAATTTTTACAGGAATGGTATTTTTATTTCCATTTTCTTTACAACAACAACACCATAGCTCTTTAATCCATGTTAAAAAGTTTCCCATCCTTCTGGAAACAACCTTTGTTGACGTTGTTGTATCTCTTTTGTAATATCTTCACGAGTTGTCTTTTTACCAAAAACAGTTTTTGGAATATTAGCATCTACAATTTCCTCAATAAACTGCTTCCAACCATGCGGTGGTTCTCGTCGTTCTTTTCTTCTTGTAGCAACCAATGCTTCTTTCAACAAATCAATAATGTTGGAATTTGTAATGACAGTACCCGTTTTTAAAACAAGTTCATTTTTATCTGTCCATCTCGTACCATATTTCTTAAGTTCTGCTAGAAGTTGTGTTAGTTTTACATGATAAATAGGTTGAAAATGGCTTAGAAACTGTTGGGACTTTTCTGATTTTTCTGCTTTGGATGATGTAACAGACTTTTGCCGCTGTTGTTGCGATTGAATTGTTCGTAAATGACGACCAAGAACTTGAGACATTTCTATTGCCTTTTCACGAGTTCGTTTCCCACGTAAAAGTTTATTCACTTTCGTTTTGATTTCACCATCTTTTCCCTTCTTTTCTAACAACATTTTATATTCATATTCAGGAATGAGGACCATTTTCATAGTATGTTTCATTTTAACAGCAACTGAGCTAACAAGGGTAATGCAAATTTAGCAATAGCTCCAATGAATCCTCCTTTCTGATTAACCAACTTCTTTTTTCTTCGAATTGATATCTTCTTATCTGCTAGTGTACGTAGGGTATGACGTTCACGCTTGAATACCTTATACCTTTTTGAGCTTAAGGGTAAATGTCCTCGCAATATATTCAAACAAATTTCAAACAAGCTAGTTAATTCTTCCTTAGTAGCTTGTTGTAGCAAGGATTTACGTCGTTTAGGCCCGCTGCGTGCGAGCAAGTGAAGAAATGGTTGATTCGCTTGAATACGTTTAGACATCTTGGTTGCGAATGGTTAAGTGACTTGGTTCTTGTTCATACGCCACCTTATCAACATAGACGTAATGTGTATCTTTTGGTAAAATGCCTGTACGAATACGTAGTTGATCATTTGTCTTCGGCTTCAAATCAATGAATAAATAGCCATGAGGTTTGCTCGTAGCATCTTGATAGCCTTCTATTAGAAATTGAGATTTTCCAGGATACATTTGTCGCGCTAATGTACTTATTTGTTGACTGTCTCTAGGATTTTTAAACAGAATGATGTAATGTGTATTCAAACTAATATTTCGCATTTCTCTACCATGATGAAACAAATTATGCACAATAAAAATAATGCTTAGATTTTGATGACTGCTACCAACACTAAATAGACGTGTCATGCGTTCATCACTATGACATTTGGTCATTAAGTCATCAATGATGAGTAAGTTTGGTTTTTTCGGGTTAAAACGCTCTTCAATGTCATCTGGAATGCCTTGGTAAAATTCCACACCTTTCATTCCCTTGTACAAAGGCTGATCTGCTGCATAGAGCCATAAAATGACTTTTGGAGAGGGTTTAATTAACTTTTGTTCTAGAATTTCTCTAACTAGAGAAGTTTTACCACTGCCTGTAGGTCCAGAGACCAAACACGTGAATGGATGCTTCATTTTCGAATATCTGTTTCTTTCACCCAACTGTTAAACTTCTTTGGCCAACCTAACCACTTCACAAATAATTCTTTAACACCTCGTCTTTTTCGTGTTTTCAAAACCTTTTCAATTCTGTAGACTGATTCAATATCTTTTGTCACTTTCTGCAGTTCTTCTTCATAAAAATGTCCGTCAATATCTTCATCCAAAAAGTCTTTCACACGATACAAGTGTATTCCTTGCTTCTTACAACGATGTGTGATAATGAAGACTTCTTGCGTCCACTTTATATGATAATCTCGTTGAAATACATATTTCATGTGAGAAATGCGAACCTGATCACCAATTTTAAATTTGTAGGGTTTTTTCTTCTTTGGTTTTAATTTCAATTTGTCTACATACATATACTTCCACACTTTCGATTCGTTGTCTTTACGAATATCTGCAGGAGCATACTTATTAGGGAGGGAGCCATGAGGTCTATGGTTGTAATTATACACTAAGTCTGGAAGGATGTCCATATATCGATACGTTTGATTATGTAGGAAATATCGATACATCATTCCCTTTAGAGTACGAATGACTCTCTCAGCAAAGTTGGCTTTGGTTTCATTCTTTGTCGTATAGGCATGTATTCCCTCCTTATTCATAAATGCTTTTACCCATCTGTTTTTAAATTCAGTTCCTTTGTCTGACCTTAGAGTTCGTGGTCTTCGTTGTGTTTCATGAAAAATCTTTTGAAAGGCTTCTATGACACTCGTATGTGATTTATTAGGCATTGGTTGCACCCATAAATATTTGGAAAACACATCAATGACAACTAATAAAAAACGGGTGTCATCATTATAGGAAGCTATGTTTCCCATGTCAGCTAAATCAATATCCCACATGTCATCAATTCCACGTGTAATGACACGTTGCCTTTTAAACCTATATTTTACAGGTTGTAGTAAACTGAAGGCATCTTGATCCTGTAACCATTTCTTCACTTGTGAATGAGTGACTGGTTGATCATGTTTTCTTAATATGTGATATAGTTTGTAAGGACCAGCAAATGCCCCGGGTTGACCAGGTTTAAAATAAATATTGGTTAAGTAGTCTTTCCACGTCGACATGTTAACACTAAATGATTAACACTTGTTAACATATCTTACATTTTATTTTATCAACACATCTTGCATTTTATCAACATATCTTACAAATCAAGTATTGATACAATGGTGTGAATAATTGGAGTCCATTGATCTTCAATGTACATTAACCAACTACTTAATTCATCAAATGTGATAGCATCTACACCATATTTTTCACAACGTTGATTTGCATTATCTAACACTTTATCTAAATGAATGTAATATTTAGCTTCATTCCAATATGTATAGACACATGCAGAATGACAAGTATGTTCTGAACACTCTTCATTTTGACAAGCAGGACATACTAAACATGCAAACTTTTTTACAGCTAATAACATTTCTTCACAATATGTCTTTTGCACAATATATTGTCTCAATGTAATGCCTGTCATTATACTGCAATGTAGATTAACCACTCTCTCACTTCATAAAACAGTCTTGGATCAAATCGAGCAAAGTGATATGCTGCTTCCACATCAAACTCCTCAGCTCCGTCAATGTTTGAAAGCACACACTCTTTGATGAAATCCTCACGTAATTTCGGTACGTTCAGCGTGGAATGAGCAAGTTCCCAATAGATGTCAAAGTGTTCCAGTTGTTGTTGAATAGATCCAAAACGCGCCAGTTCACTTATCATGTAGTCCACATACGTCTCCTTGAAAAACGTTTCTACATCCATCTTTCACATATCCATATGACACGTCTACACACTTTGACGACTGGTAAGCAAATGACTTGTAGTCTTACTCGGCAGATACTGTTAGTGAGCCACACTTGTTGCAGAAGTTGTCAGGTTCACACAACTTGCAATTGTACTTGTGGCAGTGACAATCATAATCCTCAGCATATCCGTAAGCACCACAATATTCACAGGTAAGTCCAAGTTGATTTTGTACATCCATATTCTCCAATCGAACTTCAGACAGTCTTTTCTTGGAAAGCTTTGACACTTTCATTCGATTGTCCTTTTGCAGCTTAACAGGAGTTTTC
The DNA here is from genome assembly GCA_949752745.1 of Protula sp. h YS-2021. Lineage (NCBI taxonomy): Eukaryota > Metazoa > Annelida > Polychaeta > Sabellida > Serpulidae > Protula > Protula sp. h YS-2021. The sequence goes on along the minus strand of OX457029.1, from coordinate 65,954,531 downwards.
TTCCCATGACATTCCGTACATGGCAGTAAGGTTGAGGTTATGCTATGGATTTCCTGAAGCAATGTCCCCCATTCACCATCATTCATGTTGATGTAACGCGTATATTCTTTCCCTTCAAACAGTGATGTTTGCACAAAACTCACATAGCGCATATCCAAGTATGAAATGACTTCAAGCCACTTCGTTTGCGTTAAGTACAGTTTGAAGCCAATGTTGCGTAATCTTGCCAAGTTCTGACACACAATCTTCCACAAGGATGGTGATAAAGCAAGCCATCTCTCTCCACGTTTGATTCGAAGAAATAGCCCAAATTCTCCATGCTCCACAGTAATGGTTAAGTTTGCACTAATTTTAAAGCTGCTTGTCTTCTCCATGGCTGCGCGTTGAATGATGACTTCACTTCACCCTTCTCCTTTTATGCCATTAGAAATTGCAGAGTCAGCTTTTTTATAGTTCTTCAAACATTTTACAAAGCTTTGAATTCACTTCAACTCGTTCATTGTTGAATCGAACAAGTTCTGATGCATTCGTCGTCAATGGAACGCCATCATCATAATGTAAAATAATTCTAGCAGCTACAGCTAGCATGAGTTCAGCTGCCCAAGTTGTATTCGCGCGGATAAATGCTGAATCAATGTCGTAAGTTGATGGTAAAAGTAGTTCTTCACATTCCTGTAGAAATGAGTGGATGAATTCATGTCTTGGAATTATCTTTCCAACAGCTTCCCAATGCTTATGCAAATTCTTCACTTGTAAAATCCAATTAGATTCAAAAGCAGGAAGCTTTGAAAACACATAGTCAACATAGTTCACTTTGAAGACGTCATCCATGGTCTCTACACATCGGTGAAGAAGTAATGTTGACATTGTTAATAATCAGGTGAAAGCGGAGAGCGATGTGTTCTGACGATACCTGAAAGCATTAAGACTTAACGTAGGGAAAATCCCATTCCTTCTCAAATTTATTGATCGTTCCCACACTCGAGCGCACTCTGAAATTATCGATCGGTTTTCCCTCACACTCTGTACGAGTGCACTCTGAAATTATCGATCGGTTTTCCCCCACACTCTGTACGAGTGCACTCTTAAATTTCTCAGTCGGTTTTCCCTCCACACTCTGTACACATGTACATATGCTGTATGTGTGTGTGTGTGTGTGGTTACTGTAATGGGAAACCATTGAAATATGACTAATTAAATGTTATCATAATAATATAAAAAAAAAAAAAAAAAAAAAAAAAAAAAGAAGGAAAAAAAAAAAAAAAAGAAAAAAAAAAAAAAAAAAAAAAAAAAGAAGAAGGAAAAAAAAAAAAAAAAAAAAAAAATTTGGGGTGGGGGGGGGGTCAGTCCTGACTGCCGCCTAGGGGGGGGGGGGGTCCCCATGCTACATGATTCTTGACGAGGGGGGGGGGTCCCCATGCTACATGATTCTTGACCAGGGGGGGGGGGTCGGTCCATAGTATGTCCCGAGGGGGGGGGGGGTCGGTCCATAGTATGTCCCGAGGGGGGGTCTAGAAAGTATGACGTCACAAAATGCGGTGATTCTCTCGTTTCTCAACTACTGTGAGGGGGGGCGGGGTATTCTCTCTTCCACCTCATTAGGGAGGAGAGAGGAGTGACCCCTGGCCTAACCTAGATGTGTCTCTGTGACTGTTGTTTAGTTTGTGATCTTTCTGTGTTGTCGAATACTGTTACAGTGAGCTAACAATTAATAATAAAAAAAAGCTGCAGCTTTTTCTACTACTTATGAACCAAGATATATAAATAAAATTTTTCTTATTACAGTCGTGTGTGTGTCCTGCGTTATCTTAAACAGAAATACAGTACAAGGGAAGGCGGAGATACTGTCAGATGTTCATGTTTATTTGTGCGTGTTCATTTGAAAAGGTGGCAGTGTTTCTACCTTGCTGTAGTTTTTACTTATATATTTTGTTGATTAGTGTTTCTTATTTTCATTTTCAGACTGGTGGTGTCAGAGTTTTTTTGCGAGGATAAACTGTAGCGGCAATGGCCTGAAACGTTGTACACTTCGCGTCTAATCCCGATCTACTTCAAATTCAAGAACATAGGAAAAGAAAGGACACACTAGTTAAAAGTAAATATGTTAAAAAACAAGAGAAAGAGAGAGAGGGAGAGTGAATGAGTGAGTGAGTGAGTGAGTGAGTGAGAGAAGGAAAGAGAGAGAGAGAGAAAGAGAGAGGAGAGTAGAGGAAAGAGAGAGACTGAGAGAAAGGGAGAGACAGAGAGAGAGAGAGAGAGAGAAAGAGATAGTTAGAGAGAGAGGGGGGGGGCAGAGAGAAAGAGAAAGAAAGAAAGAAAGAAAGAAAGAAAGACAGAAAGAAAGAGAGAGAGAGAGAGAGAGAGGAGAGAAGAGGAGAGAGAGAGAGGGAGACAGAGAGAAAGGGGCAGAGAGAAAGAGAGAGAGAGAGAGAGAGAGAGAGAGAGAGAGAGAGAGAGAGAGAGAGAGAAGGAGAAAAAGGAGAGGAGAAATCGCACAATGCCGCCGGAAAATCGTGGAGATCAACTGAGTGGCTCGATAGCACATCAGTCGCATTTGGAGCCAGCCGCAAAATGCGGAGACGCAGACATTGTGGACGAGAAAAGGCGACGCGATTCGACTGACGCGTGGTGCACCTTGGTCGTCGTGTTCCTAGTAAACGTGCTCTTGGGATTAAATTGGATAGCTTTTTCAGTCTTTTACGTTTACTTCACTGACTGTTTCGAGTCGAATAAATCTACCACTGGATGGATAGCGTCCATTCAAGTCGGAGCGACACAGATGTTCGGTAAGTGATGCCCGCTCCCCTGCCCCCCCCTCCTCCGCACCCCCCTACCCCCAACCGCCCCCTCCCCTCCCCACCCGCCCCCACCCCCCCCCCCTCGTTCTGTCCCTACCATAATCAGACAACAACTAAACAACAAACTCATAAATGTGTAAATGTTATCTGAAAATGTACCTCCGAATAAATTATAGAAACACTCGACATGACAAATTATGTTATTGGTTTATTAGGTCACAGCGGGAAAAAGTGCTTAAAAGCCACTAGGAGATTCAAGCATGTCTCCCCCCCCATCCCCGACCTCCTCCTCCCATTGTTCTTCATGAAAGTTTTCAGTAAATGTTGGTATTTATTTTGAATTTCGAGGCTGCTCGTCACTTCCACCCCTTCTGTCCGACACCCTCACCACCCCCCCCCCCCCCCCTAATGTCCCCCACCACTTGAACCGTACAAAGCATTGAATCAAATCTGAAGCGTTTTGACCTTATAACGGAATGTACTGAATACAAATGTCTACACTACATCTCTTCATTCAGCTAACCGTTTGTTGTCTGTATTGTGGTCGCTCAGCCAGATCACGTGTACAGTGACCGGGCAATGGCATGTGATACACACGTAGGCACACACAAACGCGCACATACACACTCACACAAACATACACGCGGGACACTCACACCGGTATACACACGCACACACACACATACACCACACACCGGTATACACACGCACACACACACACGACACACACCGGTATACACACGCACACACACACACACACACACACATACACACACATATAATATATATATATATAACGATAACCTGCACTAGCTCAGAGATATCTCATCTAGGCGGATCAAAAAGACGGGGGAGAAGGGGTGGGGTTAGTCCACACTACACTAGCCTGCACCAGCTCAGCGAGATCCCATACAGGTTGATGCGGGCTAGTCCATACTACATTAGCATGTGCCAACTCAAGTATGAGGGGCTGTTGTCAACCTAAGGCGCCAAAACCACCTGGTGGCACTGGGCCAGAGGTGGCACTGGGGCTCAGAGATGGTACTGGGGCTCCACGCTATTTTAAGTCAAATAACTCGTTCTTTAATCAGCATTTCACACAAAGTTTGATTGTTTAGAAACTCTTGCACCTTGTCTTGCAGAGCCTGATACTGCTCGGAGCTCTGGCTGTACGAGGTGGCTATGTGTTTTGGAGCTTTGAATGCATTGTCCTTGTTGTCTGTCTTGAATTGGATAAAATAGCGCTGTCGAAGTCAGTTAAATAGTCAACACGATGGCTCCATTGCTACCCAGACTTTGCAGAAATAGCCCAGCCTTCCTCCTACGGGCCAAGAGTCTTTACAGTTCAGTAGCTCCCTCATATACTGCAGTAAACATCTGCTAGAGATGAGTCCTTCATCTCCACGCTGTGTCGTAGTTCGTTGCTACCTGTATTACTGTGAGGCATGGTGGCCGGTGGCACTGTCCTCCTGTCCTCCTTTACTCTGAGCATCTACACTGTTCCTTTGTCCGCAGATCTATACGTTGCAGATCTGATTCCTGTTGCTTGGATGGGTGCAGTCGCGCCATGATCTTGTCCTCTTCCCAGTCCATCTCCTGGAATTCTCTCTGCCTGGGAGCCATCGCATTGGCAACTCCGGCACTAGTGGTCAGAGTCAGGCTCTTCACTAAGAGAGTTCAGCCAAACGGGAGGCTCCTCTTTGTTTGCGTGGGAGCTGTACGCTTCTAACAGTTCCAGTCGTGTAATTTCTTAATTACATCTCTGAACGGTATATCCTCTGGCAAAATTCGCGTCGTCTCTGCAGAGAGATATTCTGAGACGGAAGGGTTGGAGGAGAGATGGCTGTGAATTGGGCGTCTGCGTGCCGCCGCTGGGTCCCTCCAATACTGCTGTCCTTTTTTTGGCGATTGCTAGGAGCCGGATAATCCCTTAGGCGGAGCACCCCTTCATTTTAGCTTTCTTGCCTAGCCGGGACTCAGTTAGCTGCGTTTCCTCTGATGCTAGAGCCGGCAAAGATTCTGACAGAGCTGCATCCTTAGATTCAGAAGAGCCTCCCGCTTTTTTTGCGTTCCAGCTATTTGCATCTCTGGTTCTTCATACAGTTTGTCTCTATCGCCTTTTACTCCGTATGATAGAGATGCTCACTTTCAATGCATGTTCTCCTGTTCCTCGCATAGTATTAATAATTCCCAGGACCTGCACTTGTCGCAGTGGGTGTTGCTAGCAAACGATGGATAGCCTTGTATACTGACCCTTCTGTTTCTGCCATGCTTGTAACAGAAAGTTGCGCTACCATGCAACAAACCCTTCTTGTTTGCTCCTGTTCTATCTTCTTTCCTATCCCTATGAATCTAGATAGAAATCCAATCGACGCTCTGCTAATCGACGCTCTGCTAAGTCACAGCAGTTCTGGCAAGTCATAAATACGGTTCTAAACCGGGTAAAAGCTATCCTATCGTCCCAAGGCTCTGATGACACCCCGGCCCAGTACCACTTTATTTCATTTGATTTTATAGTAGTATTTGAATCGACGTAATTTGAATCGACGTAAAATGGCATGATCTACTTATTAGAATAACAAAGTTTGCAGAAAAATATGTAGATCCGTTCAAAACGAGCAAAAAGCTCTTCTGCCACCCCGAGGCTCTGATGCCACCCCAGTCCAACATTCTGTCCTTTTGTGTCCCTAAAGGTTTAAATTAACGAAGAATGTGATTTTCATTCTACATGAGGTCCGAAGATAACTCTGGAATGCAGAAATGAGTTTCATAATGTAAAAAGCTCTCCTGCCACCCCGCAGAGTTCTGATACCACCCCGAGGCTCTGATGTCGCCCAGGCTCCTCAGTACCACCACCGGGTCCTCAGTGTCACCAGCGGCGTGTCCTCAGTACTTTTATCGGAAAGTAAGATATAACAATGACGAAATGAAGCATTTTGGAAGGATTTAATATCGAGGAGCGTCAGTGCCATCTACGGACCTTAGCGCCACCACTTTCAATTTCGAAGAACTGAGTGGTCCAAAAGTGGTTCCTGACCCTTGACCAATGTGTCCTAATTTATTGTCAATATTCTAGTGGGTTTTTTAAGAATTAAAGATAAATCCATGTGTGGAAAACGTTTTCAAATTTTCAGGTCCTCAGTGCCACTACTTTCTCTGTTGGCCAGTGCCATGACACGAAATTGATTTTGAGGTCTTTAATCAACGTGTCCTGACTTATTCTTTTTGACTCATTTTAAGTTTGTGTGACATACTGATTAAAGAACGAGCTATTTGCATTTGAAAAAGCTTGGAGCCCCAGTACCACCTCTGAGCCCAAATGCCACCTCTGGCGCCAGTACCACCAGATGGTGCTGGGGCTTTTGGCTGACAAAAGCCTCTCCTGGTGAAATCAGAGAATGTGGGAAAGTTAGTGACATTTGCGCTTTCACATGCGCATTCATGCCGCCCACGCATAATCAAAAGAGAAAATAAATAGCACACTTCCAGCCAACGCTCTTCAGTTGCTGGGTGGCGGGTGAGGCAGACGAGGGAGGGAGGGAGTGAGGGATATTGCAGCTATTAAGCCCCATTGCCACCTCTCGGTCCACTGCCACAAAATGGTACTGAGGTCTCTAACCGAGAACAGCCCTGACCGATATCGGTGGATAGAAAGATAAGATAACAAGGGGGAGAGTGGTCTTATCTACACAATCCTACACCATCTGACTGATCCCGTATTGGTGGAAAAAAGACTGGGTTACGGGGAGGGGGCTAGGAAACTCCTCCTTGCCCATACAATAAGATGTATTTTGTTGTGGTGCATAATATCAGTATTTTTTATTTGTTTAATTTTGTTTTATTATTATTATTATTATTATTATTATTATTATTATTATTTATTTATTTATTTATTTTTATTTGTTTTTTTTTGGGGGGGGGAGGGGGGGTTGGGAGAAGGGGAGAGGATGTCACATTACCTGCACTTAGAAAATTAACAAATAAAGTCGAATCCGTCAAGGCCATATGACGAAAAAATGTGAACATTATAATAACAAAAAATATATGTTGAGTGCTATATTAACTCCCCTCCAGAAAGTCCCGGAAGCACCTATTTGTAAACTACTAATATTTGATCAGAAAATTATCGTACATCTTCAGTAAAGGTTGTCATCTGCTCAGGACCCCAGTACAACTGGTGGCACTGAGGACCCGAAGTGGCACTGAGGACCCGACGAATTTCTCACATGAATTCCTCGCCCCCGCGTCCCCCATGTTTAATTGTGCCTTAAAATCACAGTACGCTTAACTTAATTTTTACCATCGTTGCTACACACATTCAATAAACTGTAAATACAGGAGGAACTTTTCGAATTTTTGAGTGTACTTTCACAAAATACTCGTCAAAATTGGCCGTTTTGGCCCCCATGAATAGGCTTTTTCAAGCCTATTAAGGGCATGTGCACAGTTTTTTTTTTTCAGTTTTGATATTTTCAGGTAAGGTTGTTGTCACCGGGGAGCACCAGAGACACCAAGTGGCACTGAGGTCCTTTGATGTCACTGAGGCCCCCAAATAAAACATATTGATATTGTTATAATTATTCATATACACCTGAACCCCGGAAATCGAATCACCTAGGGGACTGGCGAAAAGTGGTCCGATTTCTGGGTGGTCTGATTTCCGGGAGTCGAGCAAATTTAATGTGTGAGAGTGCATTTTTGCTATTTTATTAGTGTACCCATATGAAATGAAATAATAACGCCTCTTTCTGTTCTAAAATCGTCAGCTTTATTCTTACATCCAATCTATTGATCACAAAATAATTCAGTGACCATTCATATTTCCGCTTGGGTCGAAAAATCTGAAGGCTATAAAATCGGACCAGAAAAATTAATCAATTTTTTTACATCAACTTTACAGCCAAATCTAAATAATCTGGAGACTAAAAAAGTCTGATACAGAATAAATCAGTGTTTATGCATATTTCCAACTAGATCGACAAAATATGAAGACTAACGGAATAGTCTACTAACACTACACTTTATTTAGGATTTGTCACAACAAATCGGTCCATTTTGGTCTGCTTGGAGGTACACTTTCACAACGACACTTTGAAATGGGTTAAAACTGTATGATCCGCAACGAAGAGGGGACATCACACACCAGAAAAACCCCGTTTTATAATCACACTGACGGGGTTTCTTTTAATCAAAAAAGTCCCTTGTGTACTCAAGAAGGCATAATCCCCACCCCAATCAAAGCAGAAATGAACCTGTGATCATCAAACATTACAATCCCTAGCATCGATAACGTCAATTGATGTTTGTTTTCTGAGTACATGTCATGTGCGTAGGCTGGTCCGATTTCCGGGGTTCTGTCGGCGTTTGGGACTCATAAAAGTGGTCCTATGGTTCGATGTGAGGGGTGGTCCGATTTGTATGGCTCATTCGGTTCTGGCGAAAAGTGGTCCGATTTCCGGGGTGGTCCTATTTGCAGGGTGGTCCGATCCTGGGGTTCTGGTCTAGTTCTGTTTTAATGATGTCCTCACATAAACAGACCCCACCCCCACCTCTACCACTTGTATTTTATATCTCGAAAAATATGAATGCCCGCAGTGTTCTGGTGGCTTATTCTCATTGCAAATAACGTAATCTAACGTTTAAAATGCAATTTCAAGTTAGGAGCCTCAGTACCACCACCTGGTCCTCAGTGGCACCACTTTAATGTTTTCTCCAATTAAGCATTGATTTTTTGGTTTTGAACGTTTCTTTCAGATTAAAGCAACCTAATCTAGCATTTTGAAACAAAAAAATTCGGGTCTTCAGTGCCACTTCGGGACCTCATTACCACTGGTGGTACTGACAAAATTTTAGCGGATATTATACATGTAAAATACGTGGGGAAATGGAAAAGTTGGGTTAATATACGGGTATTTTGGCCATTTTCCTCATCGATAATGCGCATAAAATACGCATATTTTCCCACGTAAAAATCTATACGCATTTTACACGTAATTCCCACCGATTATTAAACGCCTTTTACACGTGTTTTTTCCCACAGATATTAGACGGATTTCACGCATTTTTTAAACTTATTTTATGTGCATTTCATAGTTTGCCCACCAATGTAATGATCCAGATAGCAGTCCCACATGTATTATGCACATGAACCTTTCCTTATTCCTTAAAACAATTTTCAGCATAAAAATTTTAGTGAAATTGGTATTCTCATGTCTAACTTTCTATGATACTTAGAAAAAAGGCAGCCCTCCACCAAAATATGCAGCATTTAACAAAATTTAAATATATTATCGCTCAATGGCGGCTGTTTCAGGTCTGCCCACATTGCCAGACTATGTATAATATGCGTATATTTCCCACTTGGCATTGAAAATGCCAAATGGGGATGGATTGCCTCGAATTCTTCACCTATTTTTCCTTTTTTTCTCGCTTTTTTAAATTTTTTTTTCTTCTTCCGCCGAATCGGTTTCCAGACATCTCCTCCGAGACCGCTGAAGCTAGACCAACCAAACTTGGCACATGTATTGTGGGTCATCTGAAGTGGTGCACCTGATAAAAATTTTTGACCTTGACCTTACTGGTCAAGGTCAAATCGCGAAAAAGGTCAAAAGGTTTTCAGGCAATTACTGCAAGGCCGTTGAAGCTAGAACAGCCAAACTTGGCACATATATAAAAAACAATGTGATCTAAAGCAACCGATAAAAATTTTTGACCTCGACCTTGACCATGACCTTGAAATCGCGAAAAACGTCATTTAAGAAAAACAATGAGTTATCTCGAAAACGGTAAGAGATAGAGCAATTTTGACCTCATTTTCGACCTCCACCCCCTATACGACGATACGTAAGGTATAACTTCCGGTGTCCTTGACCTCCAGGTCACTTTCGAGCCCCAAACCGGAAGTTGGCCCTTATCTCGAAAACGGTAAGAGATAGAGCAATTTTGACCTCATTTTCGACCTCCACCCCCTATACGACGATACGTAAGGTATAACTTCCGGTGTTCTTGACCTCCAGGTCACTTTCGAGCCCCAAACCGGAAGTTGGCCCTTATCTCGAAAACGGAAGAGATAGAGCAATTTTGACCTCATTTTCGACCTCCACCCCCTATACGACGATACGTAAGGTATAACTTCCGGTGTCCTTGACCTCCAGGTCACTTTCGAGCCCCAAACCGGAAGTTGGCCCTTATCTCGAAAACGGTAAGAGATAGAGCAATTTTGACCTCATTTTCGACCTCCACCCCCTATACGGCGATACGTAAGGTATAACTTCCGGTGTCCTTGACCTCCAGGTCACTTTCGAGCCCCAAACCGGAAGTTGGCCCTTATCTCGAAAACGGTAAGAGATAGAGCAATTTTGACCTCATTTTCGACCTCCATACCCTATACGGCGATACGTAAGGTATAACTTCCGGTGTCCTTGACCTCCAGGTCACTTTCGAGCCCCAAACCGGAAGTTGGCCCTTATCTCGAAAACGGTAAGAGATAGAGCAATTTTGACCTCATTTTCGACCTCCACCCCCTATACGGCGATACGTAAGGTATAACTTCCGGTGTCCTTGACCTCCAGGTCACTTTCGAGCCCCAAACCGGAAGTTGGCCCTTATCTCGAAAACGGTAAGAGATAGAGCAATCAGTTTCCAGACATGTCCTCCAAGACCGTTGAAACTAGACCAGCCAAACTTGGCACATGAATAGAGGTCATCTGAAGTGGTACACCTGATAAAATTCTTTTACCTTGACCTTACCGGTATAGTTGGCAGTATTTAGGAGGGTATTCTACATTCAGACATGTGAAAATTGTTAACAATTAATAATATCATCTACGTTCCGTTTTAAGTTGTCATTCCAAGTGGGGTCTAATTCGCTGTGCGAATTTCGGTCTAGTTTCCCATGCATTTACTACGTAGAAATTTTCACGCATTATATACGTGTATTTTACATGGGAATAGCCATGTGGGAAATCCCACGTAAAATATATGCTTAATATGCGTCACATATTACACGCATATTATGCATTGGTGAAAATGCGTGTAGTAAACGTTCTTAAATATGCGTCTTATATACGTGAGTAAAAATGCGTTTAATATGACTTTCAAATATGCTCATCTTTTTAACATGCAAAATATATGCATAATATGCGTCCCTATATACGTGTGTAATATGTGTAGGAAAAAATGCGTATAATATGCGCATTGAAAATGGGCATATATTTTGATCTGACCCTATGATATTTTATATTATAATATACTCTTATACAGGTGTCGTTGTCAGTCCAATGGTGTCAAAACATGGCTGCAGGCTGACGGCTTTTGCAGGAAGCTGGATCGTGTTTATCGCCATGTTCCTGAGCTTCGCTTCCAGAGAGGTGTGGCATCTGCACCTCAGCTACGGCTTGCTGGCTGGTGAGAGTCCCCCCCTCCCCATCCTCCACACCCCAACCCGACACACCGCCACCCCAAACTACTGCGAGGTGTGGCATCTACACCTCAGCTACGGCTCACTGGCTGGTGAGAGCCCATCAAACTAATGGTCCCCTCGCCATCCTCCACACCCCAACCCGCTCGCCATAGCCATTTTTGTCATTTTTGTCACTTCAATGCCTTTGTGAGCGGTACTGACACTTCTGCCTCCCACAGAACCAACAAATATAGGGCTAGTTTCAAGAGAAACACACACAACGCTGTTCTTCCCGATTAGTACGATCACTTTTTTGACTGCAGTGTCGACCATGGGGTCTTCTACCACTACCAAATATAAATTTTGTCAAAATTGGTCGGTTTCTCCTTTTACCTGTGTAATGTCTTCGTTTTTACGGCTGGGAGCAATGTCCACGGACATTCTTGCTATTATTATTATTATTATTATCATTATTATTATTATTATTATTATTATTATTATTATTATTACTTTTATTATGACTCTTATTATTCTTATTCTTATTATTATTATTATTATTATTATTATTATGTGTTAAGGTATTGGCCTGTGTATGCTGTACATCAGTAACGCCGTGGTTCTCCAGCAGAAGTTTAAGTACAATCGGGCCTTCGCAGCGGGGATCGGGATGTCTGGACTCAGTCTGGGAAGCACCCTGGGATCGCCGGTCACGGAATGGCTTATAGAACAGTACGGCTGGAGGGGAGCCTTGATGATGCATTCCGCTATTATCGCCCATTGCATGGTGCTCACGCTTCTGTACAAGACACCGCTACAACAGCCGCAGCAAGACTATTCGAAACCGTCTACCGATTCGAAACGCCAGCTTGCTTCGGGAGAAGATCGTACATTTTGGTCACATTTATGTGATTTTTCGTTATTGCGGGAAAAGTCCTTCACGCTATTTTGTTTAGCGTATGTTTTCCTCATGATTAACTCTAGTGCCTTTTGGTATCACCTCCAAAGCCGCGCTGTGTTCAATGGGATTCCGATGCAGAAAGCAGCATTTCTGACGTCATTCTTAGCATTCGCTGTTTTCATCAGTAGAATTATTTTCAGTATTATTGCAAACTTGCAGTGTTCGAAAACGATATTATTGTTTACAGCGGGTTGTCTGATCGGCGCCTCGGCCTCATTTTTGCTCACGTTTACCACCTATTTCGCATGGATGGCCATGTGTGCTGTTATATTTGGGTGTCATATCGGTAAGCAATGTCACCTAATGCCGAACCATCCCCGCTCTCCGCCCAGCCCAATGGTTGATCCTTTGAACTTTAAATAATAATAATAAAGTGAGTGTTTATATACCGATTTTCCAGATAACCTGCTCAAACATGTGCGCATACATGTATATAATTATTGATTGATTTAATTTTTTTAATTTAATTGCATGAATGCTCCACCCTCTAAAGCCCCCCCCCCCCCCTGCTCCCCCTCTCCCCCCCCCCCCCAAACGCTCCACCAAACCGGACAGCGTTACAGAAATAATTAAAAATAATTGGATTCTAAAATCGATCGCTGCCACTGCATTCACGAAGGTTTACCGTATAGTTATCTATGCTACCAGACCGATCAGTTGGTCTATGGGTATCACGTAAACAGTTTTTCGATGGACTGTTACTTAAAATGCGGAATTCATAAATTCAGTTTCGGAAGTTCTGGCTGCGAATGGAGCAGTTATCGGGGTCAGTTAACTGTACAGTTGACTGTTATGAATACGGTGGCAGACACTTAGCAAACTGCTGGATTTCCTCCTCCTATCTCTGCCCCCTCCCCCACCCCAACCCGGAAATAAAATATTGTGTCGTTGTCATTGTTTCGTCGGTGAGCAGCGAACTATAACGACAGCATCATCCAGCAATCCTTTATCACGGTTTGTCCTTATCTAGGCTGTTCCGTGACAGTGATTACGGTGTCAGCAGTGTTTCTGATTGGTGCAGACAGGATAGCACGCGGCCAGGCCTTCCTCAATTTTTCATACGGCATTGCTGCTTTGGTTTCCACGCCATTTGCAGGTTCAACTTATTTTTATTGTATCATAATAACCACCGCTACCTACCCACCAACACCACCGACCAACCTCCATCACCATCCCCACCACCACCACTCCACCACTGACGTCACCGCCATCCCCACCACCACCACCCTACCACTGACGTCACCGCCATCTCCACCACCAACAAGAATATTTTAAAATAAAACAGTTTGAAACTGCGATATAGATGGACCCAAATTGACTGTGAATTTATACGTGAGGAGGGCCATTTTGATCGTGTGTTTTATAAGCAGGGGTAATAAAAATACTAATATCATCGACTGATTGTGTATTTCAGGCTGGATTGTGGATGTGAGCTCTAACTACGACTTGCCTTTCTGGATAAACGGATGCGTGGCGTTGTGCGCATGCGTGCTGGCGTTTTGTTCGTTTATGTTGTCCAGACATAAATTGTACAGAGATATAACAGTTTAGCATCAGAGTAAATCTCGCCGACTTGTTGCTTTTTAACTAAGAGCAACTAACCATGAGTAACTTCGACCATTATTTACATGGAAACTGCACGATCGATTTTTCATCGAAGAATAAGAAGGAAAAAAAAAAAAAAACACCCACTCTTTTGTATAGTTGTGAACAGTTTTAAATGTTGCACGCATCTATATTATTGCGCATTAAAACTGCAACGTAGGGAAACGTTTGCTCATTTTTTCATTCAGGAAGTTACAACAATGTCTGCACCTCCTTACCTGGGACAGATGTCGATTATCCGACGTCCTGTCAACCGGGTTAAAAAGAACCCCTTTTCTAGGCGGTGACGGTCATAAGGTGTTATGGTCATTCCTCTGCCAAAGTATACCCACCGTTTCGCCATCCGGTCACGTGACATGTGCATGAAGTAGATCTTCATGGATAGGTCTCAAAAGTAGGCAGAAAGGAAATGTTGCAAGTCTTCCCCTCTCCCTCCCCCCACCCTCCCGACCTTTTACGTTCTAATACTGGCCTATTTTCGCAACCAATCTGGCGTGGCTTCAAGTTGCATTGAACGATAACATTATAAGGTGGTTGTTTGGCTGTGACACGGGCAATGTTTCGTTTTCCGACGTCTTTTCGACGTTACCTCTTAGACGTTGATAAGACGTCGTCGAAGGTGGTTGCTTGGTTGCGACGTAAAACAACGTCGTTTATACGTTATTTACCCAACTTCTGTTTAACGTTTAATCGAAGACGTTGATTAGACGTCGGGAAAACGCTGAATAGACGTACAGTGCAGCAGATTGCAATTCTGACACAGCGGTGCATTTTACTTCGCTACCAAAAGCTTGACACTCTTATACTGGTTTATTTTGTTTTATTGCATAATTCCCAGAATTGTTGGTATTTAATATTTTCATGTGATACATGTTTTACTTTAAATAAAGTATCTATAACTAGACTGATTGCGCTACTGTACAGTAAAACGTACATAAAGTGGCGCCGCAGGGGGAGAGGGGCGAGAGGGGGAGAGGGGGCGCACCTTTCCCTATTCTCTATACAGTCTAGCAAAGAGCTATACACAGCGATATTTGAGATATTATACAAAGTGCGTTACCCTTGAACAATATGTGACGTTGATCGCATGATTCCACAGCAAAGTGACATCTGGTGAGTAGCTTGCTCCTGCCGTATAAACATCTGAAAGCAAATCAACGACACACAAACGGATGCAAAACTGGCGGTCAGCACGTACGTACCAACTCAAATATTACTAAATTCATCCAATAAATATATTAAAAGCAGCACTCTTAGTTTTATATATTAAAAGACTATGTCCTGTTCTATAACTCGGAGTTGAGGTGAGAGACTGTCATCACCCTCCCCCCCCCCCCCCTTCCCCACAACACGAGCATGTAGTTTTTGGACCCGCTATATTTTTTGTTATTTAGTATACCACTCTATTTTGTTTGCAATATAACATTTATATAAATCCACATGAGGGGGGGGGGGGGGGTAATATGCTGGGAGAGGAAAACAATAACATTGTTTATCATCCCCCCCCCCCCCTCACCGAGCCACTAAAATCGCAATCGAAGTGACGACGTCGGCTATAAACCAAATAAGGAAAAAAATGGTAAAACAAAAAGAAGAATAAGAAATCGACCTGCCGGCGTTATATATAAATGTCTGAAGTACAGAAAAAAAACATTTGGGCGAAAGGCAGAAAAAGTACTGAAAATGGCCATTTCTGGAGCTGATTAACTAATTTATCTTAAAATATGGATGTGAAACAAGGCAAAAAACAACTCTGTATATAGAGGAATAAAAAAAATCACCACGGCAACTGAAAAAAGTACATTAAAAACATGGAAAAATAATAATATGACGTCACAGTTTAATAAATACACACCTTTATTTTTCTTTGTAAAGAAATCACAAATGGCATCATCCATCAAATGTTTATTCCTGTTCAATCTGTCAAAGTAAGTGAATCCTTGGATTTTAATATGCGAAATGTTCAATAATTTTGCTAAAATTCCAGTCACAAAAACATCGTCGATGTAGAAATGAGGCACATATTCGGATATTTTGAAGATTTCCGAAGCAAGTGACGTTTCGAATAGATATGCCGCTCCGGATACGTAAGGTGGATAGAGTTGTAATGGATATACGTCACAGGGGACTGCCATTGCTGCAAAACGCCGGGTTACCGCGGAACTGGGATTAAACGCGCCGATATATTGCCGTCTGGGCTGACGTGCTTCCAACAGTTTCAGGATATTTGGTATCTGAACCATAATATCATCATCCATTTTCAAAACATATTTCGAATGTGAACAGTATTTCGAAATCCATTGAAGAGTAAACAAATTTTTAATAGTCAATGTCTTGTAAGAATCTGGAAAATTTCCCTGCAAAATATCACCGTGGATGGCACTCTCCTGCTTGATATCCAAATCCAACGTGTTATTTTCGATATCATGTACACCGAGTACAAAGAGTATTGCTATTTGTGGTAGCCAGTTTGAAAACGAGGCCATTGTTTGGTTTGAATGGCGTTTCCCCACGTGTTTCGTATGACCGTTCGTTTGGCGATGTTTCTGTGTGCCGATGGATTACGATCAACATAAACGTATCACCAACGCACACATCTGGGTGAATAATTGTCGAGTAATTAAACGGTGATATTTTATAATCTCGCTTCAAAGATTTAAAATATCCATCATAAGACACATTAACATTTTGGCAATGATACTTGTTCATATAGATTCTGTTCGTTTTTGGCGCAACTTTTGTTTGATTCTGTGTTTCCGTCATGAGCTTCTGCGATTCGTTTTTTCTTTAAATTGATAAATTCAATCGAATGCCATCTTTTAACACGGTCCGCTTAGAACGAAAAAGCACCAATTGATTTCTTTTGCTTTGAAATTGATCCGATAAATTAGACTCCGTGTTGTTAACATCGCGCCTGTATTTAACCTGTTCTTCAAGGAAAGTCCTTTGTTTGTGTTCTCTGTGAATTTTATCCGTGCTCAATTTTGCTTTCTTCGATTTGAAGAAATGCAGGGAACACACATAGGTCACAGTCACAACTACAAAAGCAATTAAAGCAATCTTTCGAGTCAAGATGTGCTTATGCTTTCTCTTTATTTCTACCATTATGACCAATTGTTACTTGACTGGAGTAAATGCTTCAATTTGATTGGTCGTTTCTCAAATCAATTATTTTTCAATGTTTATCTGAAAAAAGAAGACCATGTTTATCTGCAAAACAGGTAGACAGACATTGCATTTATATGCTCTCAAACTTAGATTTAACAGCCTTGTAACGAAGGATATATTTCTTTATTTCGAGTCCACACATAGATAGCATTAAACTGACATAAAGGTCACAATTTTCTTACTTTTCAAAAATATTCTGTGTTGACTTAAAATAATACAATATCTCAGGTGTCTACTGTTCTCTTTCATCAACAAATCCATCCTGTAACCTTGTGATTTTTTTATCAATAACCAGATTTGTTTATTAATTTAATTTTTATTTATTTCAAGGAAGATACATTCCTAGATGCGGTGGATTAGGGTTTCTAATGTAAACTGTAAAATATCCATATATTCATCAATACATAACGATAATGTGGTTTGATGCAATAACATCTTATAAAAGCGGTATTTCTGACTTTTTTTTAAATAAACAAGAAGACTTCCTATATTATGCATAATTAATACGTTCCTAAAAATAGCGTATGGATTATTGATTATGTTCATGAGCTCCTTGTTACGGCAAGGCCAAGCAAAAAAAAAAAAAAAAGATTTCTTCTAAAACTGTTCTCTCATTTTCATAGGCATTGCCTGTTTTCTTTTTTTTCCAGATTTTTAATGTCACAAATTAACAGAAACTTTTCCATAACTTTTAGCTACTATATTTTAATATTAAAGACTCGATCTGGGATGAGAATCAAAGGTAAATTATCAGTGGCCTATTTGCCTTATGTTTATATTTCAGTAGAGGAAGGATTTTCTTTACATTCAATATTAGTGACTTGAGTATTATATACAAAATAATCCACCATTCATCAAATGACCATTGTTCTTTTCACAAAGAGCATTTTCTCACGTGCTAGAAAGACCTCGAAAGAATATTATACAGAGAGCCCCCAGATCCGATAAGTCTGCAGACAAAACCACCCGACAAACGGGACCACATCACACACAGGATCACTTTGCAAACAGGATCACTTCACAAACAGGACCACCATACAAAGAGGATGAGCCTGCAAACAGGACCACATCACAAACAGTCCATCTCACATAAAGGGCCACCTGACAAACAGGACCACTTCACAAACAGGGCCAGTCTGGAAACAGGACCATCTCATATACAGGACCACCTTACAAACAGAGCCACTTCATAATCAGGACCACCTCACAATCAGAATCACCTCACAAATATGACTACCTCACAAACAGGACCACCTCACAGTCAAAACCACCTCACAAACATGAACTGTTCACAAACAGCACCACCTAAAACACAGGACCACCTCACAAACAGGACCACTTCACAAATGGGACCACTTTTCAATAGTCCAGTGTTAGGTGTCTTACATGAAGAAGAATCCCATACAGATGGGACCACATTGGAAATCGCACCACTTTCATTCATCCCCACCCAAAATGCCTCTGGGTTTTGTCATTAGGTTTGTTCTGTATCAGAATAAATATTCTGACTTCAATTAAACGTCTGTCTTAAGATACTGTGAGTCGTAACGTGCCATTCTCATTTAAATTGGAAGTTTTAATAAAACAGCCAAACAGTTCCAGTCACTGGAGTCCGTTGACCTTAATCACGCCCCAGGATTGTAAATATTCATAAATTTGCCTGCTCTTTCTATTATTTTTACTGGGGCCAATATAACGCGTATTTTATCGGATCCAGTGGGGGGGGGGGGGGGGGGGGGGAGCTTGTCAGAGCGTGTAAACTAGTCGTGACCAACTCAGCATGGCTGCCCTACCACATGGTATGCAATTAATGAATATATCACCACTGGAATAAATGTGAAGTATTATGATAGATAAACTGTTGGAAGTTCCCAGTAAACACTCCGACGTCAACCCGACGTCGGTTTAAGGTTGTGACATTGCTCTGACCACACTCCGTCACTGAATTGCAACCATAGAACAAAATCTAATAAACGTCTTTGCCACAAGGTTAAATAGATATTGGAAAACAAAGCTGTTTAAGCGTTGCTTTTTGGTTGCAAATAAAACGTCACTTTATCCGACGTCTGATCAACGGCTTTGGTACAACGTTGAATAGAATGTCGGAATATCAACGTTGTATAGAAGTGTGCTCGAAAATAAACCGGACTGAAAACGTAAAATGTAAGATTTCAGCAGCCCGCAAGCTAATCTGAAGGCATATGTTTCAACTTTCATAATCAACCAAATTTCCCCGTTGACCCGTATCGCAACGGTGTCTATCCAACGTTGAACCAACGTCGCAAAATTGACTAAATCTACTTCACAGAACAAATAATTCTTATGTTCTTTAAACATTTACTCATTGCAATGATTAATAAGATGCTCGTGTGTTTAATAATTGTATTTAAAACAGTAGTAATTTCACCGTTATACCAATATACCAATTTTGTCAATATATCAATATATCTCTTGAGCCACAGTCATGTAGTTTGAATATCAAACACATTCATCGATATTTTCTGAGGAAATCATTATAGGGAAGCTATTGACTATGACGTCAGGGAATGCTTTAGCCAACTATTGCCAGGAATATATTTATATTATATGCACACAGCCTGTCATCATCTTTCTATGACTGCCAAGTCATTATTTTTTAAAACTTTATCAAGTATCTGTAAATCTTAATGACGTCTTTACTTTAAGTATTATTTTGCCTTTTCCTGGAGTTCAGTCACGCCTCTGTTTATCGGCAATGCTTTTCAAGGCAAGATATTGTTCATTGATATTCTCCAGAAACGTCACAAAAACACTGAGGTCGACCTTGAACGTTCCATGATAAGCTGTGTTCAAATCACTAAGGATGTAAACAAACGCACTGATTGAGAACACTGTGAGTCCGCACATTGTCAACTCAAGTCTGTACGAGTGCGCTACGATCAGAAGAATGCCGAAGAATGCGATAAAACCAAGCATCTCCATGAACGCCCATCTGTCAAACAAAAATTAGTGCAGTATTGTAGCTAATAAATACAGAAAATAAACATTTCTAAGCTGATCATAACTCGATATGAGGTTGCGACGCACCCCCAAATCGTAGCATTACATTTGCTCGTAATTTGGTTGTGATTAGTCTCGACCATAGATTGGCAAAACGTTGAATAGACGATTTCGACGTTGGTTTTGGTCGCAACTGAAACCCCACTTCACCGGCATCTAGTCAACGTGTTTGGCGTAACGTTGGAAATTCCACGTTGGTCAAACGTCGAAAATCGGTGTTGTATAGAAGTCGGGTAGCAGACGAAAAGCAAAATTGTCAATGTTGTCGCTTACCGAAAATGGTTGTCATTGCAGGTCGCCTCGAAAACAGACCAACTTAGGATACAAAATATAAGAATTTCAAAGGCTTACCATTTTCTCGCCTAAATTTTTAAAAGGAAATATTCAAGGGTAGGTTTATTTTGACGGAGGAGTGACCATAACGCCTTAAAGCTTATAATTGTCGTTTTCGAGATGGTGCTGGATAATGGTCTTATATTCTAAGTCGGTAGGTATACGTTGTTTCGACTTCCATAATCAACCAAATCTGACTTTGATCAGAGTTTGGGTGCGTCGTCTATCTAGAATTCATCCAACGTCACAATGTTTACTGACATATAAAGGAAGTATTATTTAAGCAGTGAAATATAAAATTGGTAGAATGATAAGGCAGTAGATTCAGCTATGCATCGATATTAATATAAACCTTGGGGCCAGGCAGAAGTGCTTTCAATTAAAGGGTCTTTTTATAGTGTCCGTTGACTGAGAAAAAATATCATTTTTTATTCATTTCTTTTGATGATATTATAACTCATTTTCTGAGTACAGGTTTGCTTAACGCTTACACTTTTAAGTGATTTCATTTTTTAAATATGTCAAAGATGTTTAGGTTTAAAAAAATAAAAGTATGTCTTTTTATCTACACTATTTTATGTACATTCGACTGAGATTTTGTAGCTTGCTTCTGGGCTATTTATCCAAAACAATCACAAATCTTAACCATTTCAGAGTTCAGTTTGTTAAAAAGGAACATTAGAGGTTATTTTCTCAATTCTTTTGCTTAAAAGGTGTTTCTGTGAGGCAAAAAAAAAAACACAAAATTAAGAAACATTTGCACAACCAAACAAACAATTATCACTGAACCGTTCGATTCAGAAATATTTGAATTATTTAAAAAGCAATGTGGTAACAAGTGTAACAAATGCTGTACAATGGTAAAAAATGAATTGTGGTCGCTTAGGCATCAGCATGATTTACAAGAACCATAAAAAGGTAATTAACAAGCAATGAAAATAAAAGCTACGAAGAAGGGTAACTAACACGCCAATTCCAAACTTTTAGAATATTTTGATGGCAAAAGAAGAAACACAATTCATTCAAATGTTTTTAGATTATTGTTGAAAGAACGCAACCAAAAATTCATCAAGCGATTCAAATATCAGTTTCGTCGAGAAGTAAACATGGTACTAATTTCCATTATATTTTTTAAACTTTTAATTAGAAACAGGCAGATTTGGTTGACAGGTGTTTAGTTTGATGTGACGTACTGTATTAAGTGGAAGTTGGTCCTCGCACCTGTGTATCCTTCCTCCATCACAGAATCTAATTCCATCAATTTATCAAGCAGAGAATCCACAATTTTTTCTTCCGTCGAATGTGAAGCTTGACAAGATTGTAATATCTTTATAATGGAGTAAATATCTTTCCCTGTAGACAAATCATACACATTTCTAAAGTCAACGACTTTCATTGAAATTAATCACTATTTTAGAAGCCATGGAAGTTAAATTGTAAGTGAATATAACAGATTTAGCTATCTCTGAATGAGATTGTATCTAAATATTGCTAGGAATGGAACTTGCATGTTGGAAAGATACAAATAACAAGAATACCAGAATAAAAGTAAGGCGTAGAGGAAGGGGTTGTTTTAGATTACATATTATATTTCTGTTCCATTAGTGACAATATTATATGACTTAATACCTATGCAAGCATCTTGATCTGTGGACTTGACTTTGTGTTACTTTTAGGAAAATGAATGCGAATGTATTTCAAATGTGGCGCCAACACACGGCGTATAGGCGGATGCTCTTAGTAAGCTTTCACCAATAGTATAAAAACTGATAAGATGAAAAAAAAACTTTTTTATTATTGATTTGAGGACGAAATGTTTTCTGTGAGGTAAAGATATTCATCTTTTTCTGAGGTAAAGAGAATCAACTTTTGTATGAGGTAAAGAGACTAAACTTTGAAATGAATGTTTCATTGTACTAGTTTTTTTACCGTAACCACATAATCGCATCAACTGTGAGGGACTGCAAAATTTGTGTTTTCGGTCAGTCATTGCAAGGGGATTAATGAAATTCATATTCATGTTATGTTTTCATTTAGTTATGTAATGCTCCGAGTTAAAATTCAAATATACTTGTCATTCAATTTCTCTATATCATTAACAACATATTTTCTGTGACGAATAAATGAAAATGTACCCATATCCGGTTCCGTTTGTGACGTCATTTCTCGTCTCATCCACTGAGTTGTGCAGCGGCATAAGTGCCTGCAACTCGCTATCATTTGTTCTGAAGTGAGAGCTTGGCATAAGTGAATCAACTCTCTGCATTGTTTTAAAATAAAGATGTGACGTCTAGCGGTGCATGATGTCACATCAAGCTTAGCAAGTGCGTCTTGTAGCGCAAAACCAAACGTCATGGCGTAAATTAATCCGGCCGGAAGTAGAAAAACCGCCAAGGAATCATTTGTATTAATCCGCCCGCCGATATACTTTGGGTAGAAATAGTCCAGTATAGCAGGCTGGAAAACTACAACAATGGGACAAACGCCTACAGAGACTAAGGCTGGTAAACAGAGCTTCAGCAGAGCTCGAGGATTGTTTTGAAACATGCGTAATTGATACAGTGTCTGTATATCTTCACTGCTGAAAATGGAGCTGTTACTTGAGGCGGCAATTGCTTCCACACATATCGAATTTGCTTGGCTGGTTTTCAAGTGATTGGTACGTATTTCAATGCTTTGAGTACTGACACTGTTTCTGCAAAAGGTGTGTCTCCACCACCTGGGCTGTGTTGCAAGACTGTATATAAGAACACCTAAAGTGCAACATTGTAGATCACATCAGTATACATTTAGAGAAACTGTTTAAAATATTGTTTAAAATACCATTGTGGCACTGTTTTATTATTATTTTAATATATTTAAATATCTCTATATTTTCAATTTGTATAATTTGCTTAATACAGCAGTATGACATTTTTCATAATACTCCCTTTTCCATCAATACAGTATTATGTTTAAAAGAGAGAGTTTTTCAGATAAATTTATAAGGTTGCTTTCAAGACACTGATT
The DNA here is from genome assembly GCA_949752745.1 of Protula sp. h YS-2021. NCBI lineage: Eukaryota > Metazoa > Annelida > Polychaeta > Sabellida > Serpulidae > Protula > Protula sp. h YS-2021. Next base: position 65,931,220 of record OX457029.1, on the reverse strand, counting down.
ATCAAGCTAAACAAGCCTGAGGTATAGTTTCATGTTTTATGAGTACAACTGAAGCTACACAGAGCTAGAATACTACGATATGTCCTGATACTGATACCTGATACTATCAATGTTAATCCGACAAAGGGTGGAATGAGAACATCTTGTAAAGTGGGCGGTCCGAACGATCTCTCCGTGTCGTTCGTTGTCATGGCGTCGGACGAGATTAGACGTGTTGATGTCGTGAATAAAATAAGTAAAAAGTGTCAGCGAGAGAGGAACACGAAACTATTGACTGTTAGGTCGTAGTATTTCCATCCATAATAGAGTAATTAAATGCTGATAGAAGTTCCTAAATGGAGCAGCGCGCATGTGTGTTTTAAAATATGTTTATCACGTAAACTGCAGATGATGCACAGAACGCATACATGTTTATCAATTGTGCTGCGTTCACCTGAGGTTCTGCAGAGATCCTCACAAGCTTTCCTGGTAGATTCCGCTCTTAAATCAACACACCATACTCCATAGTACTATGCTTCTATACACGTAATGTAAGGACACTTAACTGTTCTTCACAATACATTCCTACACTTTTCTAACACGTACTTCAATATATTGGATTTTGGCGCACTCCACAGCTTTTACCTTTCGATTCTGAACTGTATTTATTGGGTTCAGGTACACTTACCTTTCGATTTTGTACTGTATTTATTTTGTTCACGCACACTCCACTCTTTTGTTCCTATTCTGTACTGCTATTTATTGTGTTTAGACACCCTTAACTAACTACCCTTTATTATATTTATTAGGTTTAAGCACACTAAATTATTCTTTTCTATACCTAGAAAACTGTGCTGCTCTTAGATAGACATATGACACTACACAACTCTTCACTACCTTAATGATATTGTATTGTTATTTACTAGGGTCCTATACTGCTACTCATCAGGTTTAGAATACAGTCAAATCCCTAAAATTGTTTCAGGTAGATGAGCTAAAGCAAGCAGATTTCTATATTGGCCCTAATTTTAAAGGTTTCTAGCACGGGTCTGCCAAAGGCTGGTCCTTTCTACTTAGTGTTCCAATTTATGTGATAGTTTCGGGGGTCTCCTTGTGCTGCACTGTCAAATAATACACTGTAAGATACTAAGCGTTGTTTTACTGTGCGCCAAAAGAATGCGCCACTGGCCATTTTATTTTTTAATGAACTATTTCTGTTCATCATGATTCCTATGTCTTCGATTTATCCTATATGTTATAAACAATGTTCAATTTAAGTTTAAAACTACGAATCCAGTACGGTGGTATGCTGTGGATTTAGCGTAAAAACATTAATTATTTTGCTTCGGATATTTTCTATATCAGTATTGTGTTGCCTTAATCTCCATCAGAATACTATTTACTTAAGTGTGATCAGTTTGAAACAAGTTAAATTTATCAATAACTTTAACGCAGCTGTATGTAATTTTTATTGACAAAAACGCCTTAATACAAGATACATGTTTCATTGCTTGATTAATTGTTTGGTTAGTTGTTTGGTTAGTTGTTTGGTTAGTTGCTTCTTTCTCGTTAAGACCATACAATTATTATCGAATGGTGTGTGAAATGTTGCCAATGCCATGCCTGTGTCAATGCAAAGACAAAAGAGTGCTCCAGGACTTTTCTTTTGTTTTTATTTAGTATATTTAAAGATTATTTGCAGATTGCAATGATATATTATACTTTTATACATCAATAACGTTTTTTCCTAAAAGAGTTGCGTTTATATGACTTTGACTTCGGAAAAATGCTACTGTGTGAATACCTTGTTTATCGATGGTCATAAGTGAGGCGACTATTTCTTAAAAGGAAATTTCCCTATTCAGTGGTAGTGCGTGGTAATTTAAAATTTGGTGACAAGAAAATCCATTGCAAAGCGGTTTATGGATACACATGAGATCTCATTCTTCCATCTGATGCATTTGGTTGTTTTATGATCTCGAACTGAATGATAACCGATGGTTTTTGTCGATAATAAAATAACAAAACAAAACATCTTTTACCTCTCTTTTAGACCTCTCTCCAAAACATCAGTCGTTAAAATTGGAGATCGTTAAAGAAGTGACCTTGGCATTTGGCTCTACTAGTAAAATTGCAGTTTTCGCTATTTATTTTTTAAACAATTACAAAAATGTTTACAAGCAATGGAAAATATTTAAGTTTCTAATCTATTCAAAGACAAGAGGTAATAGTTAAATATGGGTATCTCTCTCTCTCTCTCTCTCTCTCTCTCTCTCTCTCTCTCTCTCTCTCTCTCTCTTTATGTTTATTGGAGGAAAGTAGTGTAGAAACGAGAGTTCTGCCCCAGTCAATCATCGTGACGCCATCAATCACGTGATCAATTAAGCCAATTAAGTCAATTAAGCCAATTAAGCCAATTAAGCCCGCTGTCACCTGTCAATCATTGTGACGCCCTAGTGACGTCATAGACGGCGTAACCATGGCAACAGGCAGTCAGGGTAAAAAAGTGATGACCTCCCTATGGCTAACTTCAAGAGTGTATAACTTTAAAACTACTTGGTCGATTTGCATGAAAATTTCACCGTTTGATTCAGTTTTATATCTGGTTTTGACATAAAGTAGTCACAGGCTATTTACACATGTGGTTGTATGCATAATGTAACATGCCGCCATTTTAATTTCTTAAAAAGTGAAAAAGTGGAATAACTTCCGCTATAGTTGACGGATTTGCATGAAAATTTCACTGTTCGATTCAGTTTTATGTGAAGTTTCAATATTAAGTGGTTATAGGCTATTCACACCGGTGGATGTATACATAATGTGACATGCCTCATTTTAATTTTGTAAAAAGTGAAAAAAAGTGGGACTACTTCCGCTATAGTTGACGGATTTGCATGAAACTTTCACTGTTTGGTTCAGTTTTATATGTAGTTTTGTTATAATGTAGTCGTGGGCTATTTGCGCAGCTGGCTGTATGCATAATTTGACATGACGCCATTTTAACTTTGTAAAAAGTGGAAAAGTGTAATAACTTTCGTTATGGTTGTCCGATTTGAATGAAAATTAAACCATTGGATTCAGTTTGATGTCTTAGTTTACAGTAGTTTGCACAGGTGCTTGTTGGAATGGCACGCGCCCACCATTCAAACATGTGTTTGAATTATTTTTACGTCAAACTATTGTTCAACAAGTTCTTTAGCAATTGTACAAGCTGTTGTTCAACATGTTCAACATGTTCAACAACATGTTCAACAAGTTGAACATGTTCAACATGTTCAACATGTTGTTGCACAAGTTGAACATGTTCAACATGTTGAACATGTTGAACATGTTCAACTTGTTCAACAACATGCTGCTTAACAAGTTGTTGTTCAACAAGTTGTAGTTCAAGCAAAGAAAAAACAAGACATATGTTGAATAGGTTTATTAATACAATTAAATACACTTAAATACACTTAAATACATACAGCTTAAATCTATAACAATATTACAATATTTGTTGATTTACAAAGTCTTTATTATAAAGTTTAGTCAAATAAGTCTATTTTTCTTCATCTGCTTCACTGTCATCCATATCACTTTCTTCGTCGCTGCTTTCATCTTTCTCCTCATCTAGAAGCTCTTCAAAGAATGCGTCGTTTCTTCTTATAGCCGCCTTTAGTGCCTTTGAATGCTCGTAATGTTTTTCATCAACAAAGTAATTAAAGTCTTCTAAAATGGTTTGATAATGTTCGTTTTGTTCTAGACGTTGGGTATATTTGAATAGTCTCATAAACAGTTGTTTAAGTCGACGCTTATAAATGGGTCGAAAGTCATCACTTGCTATGTCACGCGCATCTTCAAGCCCTTGTTCTTCATATTCTGAACCTTTTCTTGAAATTTGGAATCATATTCATCGTAGACTTCTTGAACCATATCATACCAAACAGAGTCTGTTTCTGACTCACTTTCAGAGTCTGTTTCTGACTCACTTTCAGAGCTGCTGTCATCATCACCACAATGTTCCATCTTTCTGTACAAAGCTTTTTGACTGTTGTATAACGCACCACATTCTGTACAAGCATGTGCATTCTTTTCAATCATGTTGACGCTTTGACTTTCCATAGAAGACTCATCTAAAGTTTCAGTGATAGGTGGTTTTACAGGGTTTTCCATATCTATCTCCAATTCTTCTTCTTCTGAAGTGTGAGCATTCTTTAAGTGCCTTTTAAGACTTTGTGGCCAATTGTAAGATTTCAAACAAATGTTGCATTTATACATCCTTTCGGTTCAACATAAACTTTCCAAATGATGAAAAAGCCTTTAAACAGAGCCTTATATACAACTTGATGAACAACATGTTGAACATGTTCAACTTGTTGAACAACATGTTGAAGAACATGTTGAACAACATGTTCAACAAGTTCAACATGTTCAACATGTTGTTGAACATGTTGTCTACGCCTAGGGTTAGGGTTAAGCTGCTTAGGGGAGTCTAACGTCATGACGTCATTATGACGTCATCACGCATCATTATGACGTCATAATGACGTCATTCAAACAGGCGCGTGCTTTATCAAAAAAATGGTGTGTAACTCGTCAAAAATGCCAAACTTGTTAAAATTGCTAAAATTGCTGACTCAGCAATTTTAACAAGTTTGGCATTTTTGACGAGTTACACACCAATTTTGATTACATCGAAGTAGCATAAAAGGAAGAGTGAGACATGCATTTCATCCATATCAAACAGCAATAAATTCTGCTGAGTCAGTTTTTGATAAAGCACGCGCCTGTTTGAATGACGTCATTATGACGTCATAATGATGCGTGATGACGTCATAATGACGTCATGACGTTAGACTCCCCTAAGCAGCTTAACCCTAACCCTAGGCGTAGACAACATGTTCAACAACATGTTGAACATGTTGAACTTGTTGAACATGTTGTTCAACATGCTCTTCAACATGTTGTTCAACAAGTTGAACATGTTCAACATGTTGTTCATCAAGTTGTATATAAGGCTATGTTTAAAGGCTTTTTCATCATTTGGAAAGTGTATGTTGAACCGAAAGGATGTATAAATGCAACATTTGTTTGAAATCTTACAATTGGCCACAAAGTCTTAAAAGGCACTTAAAGAATGCTCACACTTCAGAAGAAGAAGAATTGGAGATAGATATGGAAAACCCTGTAAAACCACCTATCACTGAAACTTTAGATGAGTCTTCTATGGAAAGTCAAAGCGTCAACATGATTGAAAAGAATGCACATGCTTGTACAGAATGTGTTGCGTTATACAACAGTTAAGAAGCTTTGTACAGACATATGGAACATTGTGGTGATGATGACAGCAGCTCTGAAAGTGAGTCAGAAACAGACTCTGAAAGTGAGTCAGAAACAGACTCTGTTTGGTATGATATGGTTCAAGAAGTCTACGATGAATATGATTCCAAATTTCAAGAAAAGGTTTCAGAATATGAAGAACAAGGGCTTGAAGATGCGCGTGACATAGCAAGTGAAGACTTTCGACCCATTTATAAGCGTCGACTTAAACAACTGTTTATGAGACTATTCAAATATACCCAACGTCTAGAACAAAACGAACATTATCAAACCATTTTAGAAGATTTTAATTACTTTGTTGATGAAAAACATTACGAGTATTCAAAGGCACTAAAGGCGGCTATAAGAAGAAACGACGCATTCTTTGAAGAGCTTCTAGATGAGGAGGAAGATGAAAGCAGCGACGAAGAAAGTGATATTGATGACAGTGAAGCAGATGAAGAAAAATAGACTTATTTGACTAAACTTTATAATAAAGACTTTGTAAATCAACAAATATTGTAATATTGTTATAGATTTAAGCTGTTTGTATTTAAGTGTATTTAAGTGTATTTAATTGCATTAATAAACCTATTCAACATATGTCTTGTTTTTTCTTTGCTTGAACTACAACTAGACAGAAATTCGCACAGCGAATTAGCCCCACTTGGAATGATAACTTAAAGCGGAAGGTAGATGATATTGCAGTTTGTTGACAATTTTCACATTTCTGAATGCAGAATATCCTCCTAAATACTACTAAGTATACCGGTAAGGTCAAGGCCAAAAATTTGCTCTATCTCTTACCGTTTTCGAGATAAAGGCCAACTTCCGGTTTGAGGCTCGAAAGTGACATGGGGGTCAAGGACACCGGAAGTTATACCTTACGTATGGTTGTATAGGGGGTGGAGGTCGAAAATGAGGTCAGAATAGCTCTATCTCTTTCCGTTTTCGAGATAAAAGCCAACTTTCGGTTTGGGGCTCGAAAATGACCTGGAGGTCAAGGACACCGGAAGTTATACCTTACGTATCGTCGTATATGAGGTGGAGGTCGAAAATGAGGTCAGAATTGCTCTATCTCTCACCGTATTTGAGATAAATCATTGTTTTTCTTAAATAACGTTTTTCGCGATTTCAAGGTCAAGCTCAAGGGTCAAAAATTTTTACCGGTTACTTCAGATCACATCGCCCTTTATATATGTGCCAAGTTTGGCTTTTCTAGCTTCAATGGCCTTGCTGTAGATGTCTGGAAACCGATTGACCTTTTTCACGATTTGACCTTGACCAGTAAGGTCAAGGTCGAAAATTTTTATCAGGTGTACCATTTCAGATGACCCTCCATACATGTGCCAAGTTTGGTTGGTCTAGCTTCAGCGGTCTCGGAGGAGATGTCTGGAAACCGAATCGGCGGAAAAAGAAAAAAAGGAGGAAAAAAAATAGGTGAAGAATTCAAGGCAATCCATCCCCATTTGGTATTTTCAATACCAAGTGGGAATAAAATCATACGCACACCAAAAATGTTTATCATATAGTAGAATAAACCACTTAATCACAGGATGCAGCCACCACACAGACACACAGACACACACACACACACACACACACATATATATATATATATATATATATATATATATATATATATATATATATATATGTGTGTGTGTGTGTGTGTGTGTCTGTGTGGTGGCGTCCACACACACACATATATATATATATATATATATATATATATATATATATATATATATATATTTGGAGAGAGAGAGAGAGAGAGAGAAAGAGAGAGAGATCCAAACTTGGACGATGTAGGCTTGATACTGTACATCAAATAGCGCATAGTAAAAGCACGACTACTCCAAAAAATGCAGCAGAAACATACGAAAAAAACACACACAGGATATGTAAAACTTGAAGGACGATAAGGGAAAAGAAATCTAACGCACCAACCTCCCACACCCCTCTTAACAACCACCATCACCATCCAATGTTTGTTGCATTTGGGCAATTAATGTCGATGAAATGTACCAAAAGCCTCCATAAATAATGTCACACTGAGATAAAGAGAGGAAAGGTGTTTTCTGATTTCCCTCAATGCTTGAGATCGTAAACGATATGATAACATTGTGAAACTTCATAATCACGTTAGCGAGAGAGAGAGAGAGAGAGAGAGAGAGAGAGAGAGAGATTTCCGAGTCAGTACAGCATAGAAAAGGGCTTACCTACGATTACAGCAATATGATATATATGTAGCCGTTTCTGAATTATAGAGAAGTGCGATAATAAAATCCTACGCACATCCCCCGCCAACTTCCGGTTTTGGGCTCGAAAGTAACATGGAGGTCAAGGACACCGGAAGTTATAACTTACGTATCGTCGTATAGGGGATAGAGGTCGAAAATGAGGTCAGAATTGCTCTAACTCTTACCGTTTTCGAGATAACTCATTGTTTTTCTTAAATAACGTTTTTCGTGATTTCATGGTCATGGTCAAGGTCAAGGTCAAAAATTTTTATTGGTTGCTTCAGATCACATCGCTGTTTATATATGTGCCAAGTTTGGCTTTTCTAACTTCAACGGCCTTGCAGTAATTGTCTGACAACTGATTGACCTTTTTCGCGATTTGACCTTGACCAGTAAGGTCGAGGTCAAAAAAATTTATCAGGTGCACCACTTTCGATGACCCTCCATACATGTACCAAGTTTGGTTGGTCTAGCTTCAGTGGTCTCGGACGTTTTCGAGATAACTCATTGTTTTTCTTAAATAACGTTTTTCGCGATTTCAAGGTCATGGTCAAGGTCAAGGTCAAAAATTTTTATTCGTTGCTTTGTATCACATCGCCCTTTATATATATGCCAAGTTTGGCTTTTCTAGCTTCAACGGTCTTGCAGTAATTGTCTGAAAACCGTTTGACCTTTTTCGCGATTTGACCTTGACCAGTAAGGTCAAGGTCGAAAATTTTTATCAGGTGCACCACTTCAGATGACCCTCCATACATGTGCCAAGTTTGGTTGGTCTAGCTTCAGCGGTCTCGGAGGAGATGTCTGGAAACCGATTCGGCGGAAGAAGAAAAAAAATTAAAAAAAAGCGAGAAAAAAAAGGAAAAATAGGTGAAGAATTCGAGGCAATCCATCCCCATTTGGCATTTTCAATGCCAAGTGGGAACTAGTTGAACAACAACTTGTTAAGCAGCATGTTGTTGAACAAGTTGAACATGTTCAACATGTTCAACATGTTGAACATGTTCAACTTGTGCAACAACATGTTGAACATGTTGAACATGTTCAACAACATGTTGAACATGTTGAACAACAGCTTGTACAATTGCTAAAGAACTTGTTGAACAATAGTTTGACGTAAAAATAATTCAAACACATGTTTGAATGGTGGGCGCGCGCCATTCCAACAACCACCTGTGCAAACTACTGTAAACTAAGACATCAAACTGAATCCAGTGGTTTAATTTTCATTCAAATCGGTCAACCATAACGAAAGTTATTACACTTTTCCACTTTTTACAAAGTTAAATGGCGTCATGTCAAATTATGCATACAGCCAGCTGCGCAAATAGCCCACGACTACATTATAACAAAACTACATATAAAACTGAACCAAACAGTGAAAGTTTCATGCAAATCCGTCAACTATTGCGGAAGTTATCCCACTTTTTTCACTTTTTACAAAATTAAAATGGCGGCATGTCACATTATGCATACAGCCACCGGTGTAAATAGCCTATAACCACTTAATATTGAAACTTTACATGAAACTGAATCAAATAGTGAAATTTTCATGCAAATCCGTCAACTATAGCGGAAGTTATCCCACTTTTTCACTTTTTGCAAAATTAAAATGGCGGCATGTCACATTATGCATACAGCCACCGGTGTAAATAGCTTATAACCACTTAATGTTAAAACTTTACATAAAACTGAATCAAATAGTGAAATTGTCATGCAAATCCGTCAACTATAACGGAAGTTATCCCACTTTTTCACTTTTTACAAAATTAAAATGGCGGCATGTCACATTATTCATACAGCCACCGGTGTAAATAGCCTATAGCCACTTAATGTTGAAATTTTACATAAAACTGAATCAAATAGTGAAATTTTCATGCAAATCCGTCAACTATAGCGGAAGTTATCTCACTTTTTCACTTTTTACAAAATTAAAATGGCGGCATGTCACATTATGTATACAGCCAACGGTGTAAATAGCCTGTGACTACTTTATGTCAAACCAGATATAAAACTGAATCAAACGGTGAAATTTTCATGCAAATCGACCAAGTAGTTTTAAAGTTATACACTCTTGAAGTTAGCCATAGGGAGGTCATCACTTTTTTACCCTGACTGCCTGTTGCCATGGTTACGCCGTCTATGACGTCACTAGGGCGTCACAATGATTGACAGGTGACAGCGGGCTTAATTGGCTTAATTGGCTTAATTGATTAAGTGATTGATGGCGTCACGATGATTGACTGGGGCAGAACTCTCGTTTCTACACTACTGAGGAAATATAAGTCAAGGGTTAACAGATTATTTAACTCTTAATACAGTACGAAGCCATATAATGTAGGCTCCCTAATTCGACGAAATATTTCGATTAATTTAATTACCCATTGGATTTTATGCAATAAAGACTAGGATAATTTGGAAACTTCCTGATTCGGGACACAGCACACCATTGTATTGATCCTGTTATGGGTTTTACTGTCTGGTTTGGACAAGGTAATGTGTGATTTTGGATGTCATTTACTGTGTGCCGGACATTATGACAACATGATTGTGCATATGTCAACAAAAATGTACATATGTTAACAAGAATGTGTATATGTGTCAAAAGCACATATGACTGATGGTGTTAGCAAACTTCTAGTTTTGAAAGCGTATAGCTTGGCGTTGTAGAAGTGTCTGGTGGTGCGTGGTTAAATCATCAGGAAATTTATCTGAACAATATTGACAATCGGGACTGAAAATAGTGACACCGGAAATAATTCAAATTTTGGTGAAAATCTGCACATGATAAATATAAGTAGGAGAAACTATTAGAAAAAAATAGAAACATTCAGAGTATCAACGGTTAACTTAACGACTGTATTAAACATATTTTAAATATCATTTTTGGATTATGAGTTGTTAGCTATTTTGCTGTGCATCCTTCTCCTTGTAATGTAAAGCTTGGTACTGTTCATTTAGGCCTTCCAGAAACAACACAAAAACACTGAGATCAACAATAAACGTTCCGTGATAAGCGTAATCTAAATCACTCAGGATAAAAACAAACGCACTGATTGAGAACACAGTGAGAATGCACATGGTCAGCTCAAGTCTGTACGAGTGCGCTACGACAAGTAAAATGCCGAAGAATGCGATAAAGCCAAGCATCTCCATGAACGCCCACCTGTCAATCAAATATCACTCTCTTGTCAATCAAATAAATAGCGTAAACGCCCACCTGCCAATCAAATGTGTGCATAAATAAAAAACATAATTACATGGAATCCGATTACACTTTTCTAGTGAAACTAAATTAGAACTGTAAAGTCAAACTGCCTTGATTTTGTCTGCATTATCTCTTCCGTGCAAATCATCAAAATTCCGAAAAGCCAGAATGTCAAAATTTTACACAAGTTTTGGCATCCATCCTGGTGGTGTGTGAAATTGTGATGTGAAAAATGCTTGGAGGCTGTGTTCTTTTAATGCTGTTATGCCTCACATAAACAGTAACAAAGGATGACAAGCTTTATAGCTAGCAGAACAATGGGCAATGAGCTGTAACGTTAGCAGCACATTGCGCGAGGTAGGCAAAATTAGTGCGGGGTTATTTGGTAGCATGGCAGAAACAACAAAATGTTCCCGTTCCACAGAACCAGTTCGATTACTTTTATTGGCAGTGATGCCCATGACGTCTTCTACCAAATCTAAATTTTGTTAAAATTGGTTTTCCTATCACGTATGTAGTGTCTTCACTTTTACGGCTGGGTACAATGTCCACAGACATGCCTGTTTTTTAAGCTATCCGAATTTTGCAAATATTTAGCCAGTTTTTGCAAAATCCACAACAAAAATACGTGGGATACATATACACATGAGATCCTTCATTATCCATTGTTAAGTAAGAGAGAAGTATAAAGAAAGAAAGATTTGTTATATATTGATTTTTGCTCAAGCTGGTTGACAATGTGCCCATGTGTAGACGCTGGGTGCTTATTTTGAACCCAGCATGATTCTAATTTAGTGTACAGACCTCGGAATTCTGAATCACTAACATGTTTTTTATGAAGTATGTGCGTATAGCTTCTCTGGTGGGGAAGGCGGGTGGGAGGAGAGGGGGAGGGAGAACTATTAATATGGCCTTTGAGTGGGATTTAAACTCACCACCTTTTGCCTTTTTCCGGCTAAATGGTTAACCACTGGACTAATCATGCCTCCACGCTTTACGACTGATGTCAAATAGGAATGTTGTGGAATTTTCCTAATATTTGATCATTTGGCCAATATTTTGGGCAAATCACAAAACACAATACAAGCCTTATGTAATCTGACTGGATTTGTAGCAAAAGTAGCTTTCTTTAATGTTTTCTTAAATTTGGCGAACTTACTGTATAACATTGATATTGGCCCCTGCACCAGTGTATCCCTCCGTCATCACAGAATCTAATTCCATCATTTTATCAAACAGAGATTCCAATATTTTTGCTTCTACTGCATTCGAAGGTGAAGTGGACTGTAGGATATGAAGAATCTTGAAAACGTTCTGCCCTGTCACCAAGTAAAAAATGCATACATAAGGACACATCTCCTCAGACATAAAACCAAAGAAAAGAAAAAAAACAAACAAACAAACAAACAGACAAAAAACAAGTAAGAAAGCTGTTGACAATTTTCTCAGCCAAACGTTTCCCCCGGAGAGGAGGAGGGGGTGGGAGGGGGGGGGGTGACTTGGTATCACATGTGTTGCCACGCGTGTCCATAAAACGCGGTGAGAGGACACGGACCACGCTGAGTGTCAATTTCGTTCATGGGGGTAACTTTAATTCAGTACTCCACAAAAAAGTGAGGTTCTTTCAGAATTGATTTGGTTGTGAAGGGCGGTATTATTTCAAAATTTGCACTCCGCGTTTAGGGTTATTTTAAAAAGTGACAGACACGATTGGTAACCAGTTCTGTACGTGTCGCCCCCTCTCCTCCCGCGGAAGGGGGGAGGGGGTCGGATCGTTTCACTGATAACCTTAGAACAACGCTATACTCTACACTAGAAACCCGAGTTCGGACGACATCCGCAAATAGGATCAATTTTCACCAGAACCTGAAATTCTTACATTAATTTTCATTATTAAGGAACCCCACAAATCCGACCATTACTCAAATTGAGTGAAAGGATCACTTTTGCCAGTCCCAAATGTCATTTTGAACTCCCGCAAAATAGAACCGATCACAGAAGAAACAAAGCCCGCGTGTGTGGTCCGACTTTCGGGGCTCTGGTGTACTTCAGTATTTGTCACGGCGTTACACCAAGACGATTGATTGTATTTGCAGCTATTAAAAAAGGTAACAAGTGCAAAAAATTATTGGGTTTTCGGGGGGGGGGGGGGGTATTCTGTGTACAAAGACATTTGTTAAAACACACAAGCGGGACTGGACCAGTCCGCAAAAGGGACCATCCCACAAAAAGGACCACTTCAACAAAAAAGGGAGCATTTCATGAATGTGACCACTTAGAAGTTCCATTCTGGATACCTTCCGTTGCCAAGAATCCGATCAATATGTCCACGCAGAAAGCGAAACAGTGCCGTTTTCCCGCCATTTTCCTGTACACTTGTCATTAATATGCTACTAACCGGAATGCTTTTCAAGTCGTGACGTCATCTGACGCCTGAGCCACTGAGTGGTGCACTGGCACAGGTGCTTGTAAGCCGCCATCTTTTGTTCTGACGTCAGAGTGTTGCTTGAGCCAATCAGCTGCTGGCATTGCTTCAAAATCGACAAATGGCGTCCAGCGTTAGATGACGTCACATCCAGCTTGGCAAGTGCGTCTTGCAGCGCGAAACCAAACGCCATAGCGTAAACCAAGCCCGCCGGAAGTAGGAAAACCGCCAGGGAATCATTTGTATTAATGCGCCCTCCGATATACTTCGGATAAAAGAAATCAATCATGACACCTTGGAAAATAATGGTAATTGGGCAAACGCCGACGGAAATGAAAGCTGGAATAGAGAGTTTTAGCAACGCCAGCGGATTATTCTGGAACATACGTAATCTGTTTACAGTCAACAAGTCTTCACACGTGTAAATCGAAACATCGTCGGAAGCAGCTTGAAGCTCGAAACACGTGGAATTTGATTGGCTTGATTGACAATGATTGACGTGTGTTTCCGTGTGTTGGTTGCTGATGCTGTTTTTACAAAACCTGTGTTTCCACCACCCTGGTTGCTTAGCCAGGCTGTATATGAGAATTCCTGCAACATGAAATGAAATTAAAGCGCTTAAAATTGGATGAAAAGAAACAAATTGTTGTTTATGGCCCATATTTCTGAGTGGTGAACTTGAGGGATATTATTATTATTATTATTATTATTATTATTATTATTATTATTATTATTATTATTATTATTATTATTATTATTATTATTTCAAGGCAGCCGGGCGGGCTGTTCAGCGAAGGGTGTAAGAAACGAGTTCATGAGCTGTGATTCGTAATGATTCGCCACACGTGACATTTGTCCGGACAGGCATGTAGCCTATGCGAGGACGTTTTAATGTCATGTGATATCTATGGGGTGTATTTCAAGCAATTCTAATTGGGGCAAATTACTTAGTCAAATGGCCACAAGGCATACCTAATCAGGCATGTATTTGTTTCAGGGTATCTTTAATTTCAGGGTAAGTATACTTATACTTAGGCGTGAAAAAATTAAAGATACCCTGAAATGAATGTTAACCATGGAGATGAGCAAATATTGACCACCAAGAGTGTTTTCAACTTTTATTAACCAAGCCGACTTTGTCGGACTGGGTTAGTCGTATCACTATAGGGGGGGGGGGGGGGGGTTGAATGTATGTGTCTATGTGTGTATGTTAAACTTTTTCTTTAAAATGCTACTCCTTCAGTCGTTTTGATATTACGCAGGAATGTTCGCTTGGTGGTCCCCCACTTGGCTATTACATTTTTTGACGATTGACGAAAAACTGACAAAATGGCGGCATTTTTTGTGCCTGTTTTGACCCATTTTTAAATGCTACTCCTCCTACAGTTTTACACCAATCGCTTAGATGTTACGCAGGGATGTTCCCCAGGGTTGGCCTACCAAGACATTTTTTTGCGGTTCGCCAAAACCTGCCGAAATGGCAGAACTTTGAAATTTCGCAAAAACTGGAATAAATGATAGTAAATAACTGAATGGTCAAACCATTCATTTCTATCAGTCTTTTTCAAATAGTTATAAAATTTTAATCGAAAGTTTCTTAGGTGCTTCTCCACCTGGACTTTTCTTCTTTTTCGCAAATGACAAAAAAAAAAAAAAATGCCGAAATGATGGAAATAATTTTTTTTGTAAAATTGTGTAAATGTCGGTAAATACGTGAATCGCCAAAACCCAACCTCTCCAACATCCCTTTTCGGGTAGCTTCCAAACATTCACAAAAGTAATAGATGCTTTTCGTCAATATAACATTGTTTAACATCTCATTCAATTGCAATTAAATAAACCCCCCTGTAATTACTTTTGCAATCTTAACATCTGATTTAGTTGCAATTATTCAATTGCTTTTGCAACTAATTTTTGTTACCACATGTCAGACCTGAATGGCAGTTCGAGTTACACATCACATTTGCTTTGTAGCATTTACAACGCTTTGTTCTACAGGCAAGGGAACGAAAAGATGAACTCCGGTTCCATTCATGGAGTTAGTTATCCAGGTCATCCATAAGTACGTATCTATAGATTTCATTTTGTTTACCTGATGCATTGTCAGAGAAACTGGATTCCTTGGGTGTCTCCCGCCACCCGCCTCCTTCCCGTCCCTCACCGACCCAGCCCCTTCCCTTAACCAACCCATCCCCTCCCCTAACGAGCCCACCCACCCTCCCCCCACCTTACACCCGCCCCCTACCTTCACCCCGCAATGCGTATCTTTAGTAATGCACTGGAATTGGCGCTGGCCAATGGAGGGACACCTTAATTGATGTCCTGTATATGGGTGGGCGCTGATTGGTCAGGACTGACACTAACCTGCCAGCATGAGAGCCAATCCAACAAACGGAGGAACAAGAATGTCTCCAAATGTGGGCGGTCCGAACGACCTCTCCGTTGTATTCATCCCAAAAGCACCTCCAAGGATATGCGGTAAATAAGGTCTAGATCAACTGAAAGGAAAAAGAAATAGTGCATTTTTTTTATTTTGCTTAAAAAGTCAATCAGCTAAAAGTTGAGAATATAGCTTTTACTTCACTTTTTTTTAAATTTATTATATCAATAATTACACGAGCAATTAAATTGTTGAGTAAATATATATATGCTTATAATAATAATAATAATTATTATAAAAATAATAATAATAATAATAAAAATAATAATAATAATAATAATAATAATGTACCACTCCGCAAATCTACGACAAAAATTGTTATTTTCGACTGCAGATTAGCAGCATAGTTTTGTTACGGCAGGATAAGCTATCCCGGCTATGTGTCAGACTGACAACAATATGGCAGCGCCATTTGGTCGTCCTATTGCTATTGTGACTGAAGTTAATCAGGCATTCGATAATAATAAACTTTTGGAGGGATAGAATCAATCAATCAATCGATCATACAGTTCAACATGTATTAAGGCATGATACCGTAAAAATGTGAACTGTAATGAGATCGCAATTTTTGTGAGTAATTATGTTGTGTAATGATGACAATAAAGTATTGGGGAGGGCGGGGGGGGGGTGTTAAAGATCACACACCCTTCCTTCCAAGCTATACAGGAGAACCTCGATATGGGGCCACCTTGCAAATAAGACTCAGAAGATCTCGCAAAACAGAGACCACTGTTTCACAGTGCCGAAAATTAAGTCCTATAATAACAGAGCCTCACAAATACGACCACATCGGACATATCCATCAGTTTAACCGTTTGGCCGTCCAGTCGTCCGTCTGTGCTCCTGTTTTCCAGGTTCTGCTGTAATTCACTTTGACTTTGACAGTTGACCTGTGGTCTGACAAACACACAAGCCAGAGTTGAGTGCCCAGAGAAATACCGCTGTACTGAACCGCCAATTCCAGGAAAGAAACGTGCTCAATTGCTATATTTTAATCAACTTACAATTTCTAGTAACTTTTGTTTTTGTTGTTGTTGTTTTTTTTTCTTTCTTTTTTTGTTTTTTTTTTTTTGTTTTTTTTTGTTTTTTTTGTTTTTTTGTTTTTTTGGTTTGTTTTTGTTTATTTTTTTGTTTTGTGTTTTTATATAGAAAACCCCACAGTTTTGACAATCCGCTTTCTTTACGTTTCCTTTATAGTGAATTTTGACGTCATCTGTCCGACGAGTGATATCATGAATAAAATTATCTAGTTAATAAAAATCATTTTTCTAGCGTCAGGGGTATTATTATTATTCCGTAAGAAAATCGAAGATTCCAGAGTTGTACCGTTTATCCTCTGCTTGGCTTGATGAATCCACGAATAAAATGTATGTCATCTATCTCTGCTGACTTCTGAGTTAAAAAAAATGAAACATAAACAAATTAGGAAGGATGAATGTCTTTAAGAAAACAAGTAATTCACAACTTACCCACCTGGATTTGAAATATAAAAAGCATGGAAATATCTTATCCCAGTGTTGCTCTTCAGTTCTGCGTTGCCAAGTCTGGAGTTTGTCCTGAGTTGTCCAAGTGGAAGAATTATTGTCATTTTCGCCAGTCATTACAGGACAATGCGCTAACTTGTTCGCTGTCGGAAACATATCACTTGATTTTGTTTACTTTACTGTTGCTCATTCCATGTCTTTGGTAGCCACTTGGATTGATTTAGTGACGTTTGTGTTGACTCATCACGAGTGGAGCTTAGTACACCCATAGCAGTCCAGCTTCAGATTCCTGCCTAGTGTATATGAAGTAAGTCATAGCCGCATATCCTGAGGGGGGGGGGGGGGGTGGGGAGGGGGGAAGAGAGGGGGCACTCATATTCAAGCTGGTTGCCATGCGTGTCCATGGCTTTTAAGAAAGACCCCCCCCCCCCAAATGCGAAGTGGTAGTTTGAAATAATACCCATTTTTTAACCAAAACACAGAGTGCAGTTCCGGAACACCCTCCCCGTTTTGTGGAAAGCGGAGTACTGAAAAAATTACACTCAAACCCCCTTCCCACCCCCAGTCCCCCCCCCCTTCGTTTTCAAACTGGCACTCTTCGTGGATCACGTCTGACCTAAAAAAAATGACCCTCTTCTCTCCTGGCTTCTTTCGACACGTTTGGTAACACATACGACACCAAGCGCCCCCTCCCCCCACTCTCCCCGCACAGCTCCCCCCTCCCCCACCCTCCCCGCCAAGCGCCCTCCCCCCCACCCTTCCCGCCTTGCCCGGGTTATTATCAACATATCGTCAGTTATGGATGGTGTAGAGAATTATAGGGGTGAAGGATTTTTTTAACAGATTTGAGCTCCCATTTAAACTGTTAAGATCCTGGAGGTCATCGGCACTCATATACATACATAGGTTACCTGCGTGTCCAAAACATTTTAAAACGCTCCCTAAACGCTGAGTGCCAAGTTTTTGAATTATGCCCCCCCCCCAAAAAAAAAAAAAAAAAAAACCCGGACATCCTTGTAAACTTCACCACCTAAGCGAGGAGAGTACAAAATAATACCAAAAAAACACGTATTTTCACCAAATTATTTATTTATGAGTACTCGCGCACCCAGACTTCACTCTACTGCAATCGCCAAAACTAGACAGACACTTTCATTGAAATGTTGTGACATGTAGGTTCTGAATCGGACACGGAGTGCAGTTCCAAACAACCCTTTTTGTTCATACAAATGCCTTGCAGCTGCCGTTGGATCGACCCGATGCTTTGGAAAGTATCATCCTATCTTTTCTTTGCCCGTAACACAGTTGAAATGCAATTTCTAATAAATTTGAAATTAAATTTCACTGGAGTACAAAACTTTATGGTTGGCTCCAAGTACTTCATGGGTAACCCCATGTTTACCCGTAGTGGGATCCGATATTCACTTTTCATCCTTACGCCTGTGAAGGAACACAGTTTGTAACACCAGTTAAATTTTTTGGATTTTGAGGGCCCTTCCTAGCTCTGATGGAGGGATGAATAGCACGAGTAGTTGCTGGATATACTGAAGACCGTCTGGGTGAAGTTTGGGCGAATTACATCTAGAGGGACCGGCGTAACAACAGTGTGATTTGCCAACTGCGGCGTCAACACTCTGCGGTGGGTAGCCTAGCTGTTTGTGTCGCTAGCGTACCGCTTTCAGACACATCTTCTATCGAACCTTAGGCTTGTTACGCTACAGAGTTATTTGGACCGCTGCACGGGAATCCTGGCCAATTTTTAGACTGTTTTTAGCCGTTCTCGGTTGTGAGTAACGCGGCGGTGCCCTCAACACGTGGGCAGGCAGTTTTGTCAAGTTTTACGAGGAACGAGGACGTTTTCCAAATTACTAACTTCACCATTGGTAAAGGGCTCTCCGTAGGTTTTTTAGCTACTTACAACTTTGGGTTCTGACCACGTCACACGGAGAAATAAGCAGTTTTCTTTTTGGCGGGAAGGCGCCCACGGTGCGGCGAGCTGACAGAGACACCGCGGGCCTGCTAACTATGTTGCTTTCCTAACTCCTGGTCAAGAGAGTGTAGGAAGCTGCTGACCACCTATGAGGAAATTCTTGGCAGCGTGCGAGACGTCTCAGCCAAGTTTTCGCAAGTGGTAGCTTTCCCGCGCCCTTTGCGTCACAACGCAGCAGAGTGTGCCGCACTCCGAGTTACTCGCGAGTTACGAACGCGTTACTCGGGGGGAGCACACAGGCTACCAGGAGTGGCACTGTCAAGTCACACACTGAAGCCTGCATCTGCAAAGCTGCGTAACACATACTGCGGTGTGATGCTACAGGTCAGATCGATAATATGCATGGAAAAGAAATGTGCCTCGATAGCTCAGTAAAAACTGCTGCCGTTAATTAACTTTCTGCTTTCGCTTGCAGTCATGAACAACCATGGTAAAGAAGCCGCGATGTGGGCACGCAGGCCTTAAGGACGATCCCCACGACTACTGCAGGGACTGTGCTACTCGCTACGGGCAACAAGAGTGTAACGGTGATATAACGTGTGCAGTCTGTCAACATCTGTCAGATCAAGTGTGGAGAAGTTTAAACAGGCAGCGTCGGCGCCAACTACGCAACAGACAAATAAAAGAACTGTGGTCGCGAACAATGTCCTCGGCGGACACCCCATCTTATGAGCCCTCAGGCAAAGATCCCGGCACGCCGCTGCGGGATGAGACGGTGCTGTCAGGGCGGAACTCGAGCCCCGAGAGGTCTCCCAAGAAACACCGCAAGCATAAGTCCAGGAAGGATAAGAAACATTCGAGTAGCCCTACATCGGAAACGAGCGTCCGTGTGTCGTTGCAAGAACTAGAGCAGGAGGCGGCAACTATAACACCACTCCCCTCGGCTAACAGTAAGACCACGGAATCTTTTGAGGAATCCATTGTGAAGGCTGCGAACAGGGCGTACACCTCGGGCACGTGGGATCCCTCGACCACGAACGCTGGTGACACACCCAGCATGGGGGGATACCAGCCACCAGCGGAGAAGCCGATTCTCCCATTGCAGATAATTTTTTGAAGAGATTCTCCGCAAGGCACTACAGCAGCAGGCAGCCATGATCTCACAACAACTCGTGGGACTGTAGGCACGTGCACCGACCGCAACAATTACAAGTCAGGAGCAGGTGAGGGAGCTCACACCCACACCTGAACCACAGCGGGCTCCCTCTCGCGGCAAGCACGGAAGGGGAGCCATCACCCCTAGCCACACTCATGACCCAGATGGAGGATGAGCGTCACAGCAGCCCGAAGCGCGAATCAACGCCCCCCCCCCCCGCGACATACAGGTTAGAGGTGGAAGTCGCAGCCGCCTACTATCTTCCTCATCCTCTGACGACTCCGAGTCCTCAGGCTCCTCACCGCCCCACGGTCGAAGGAGGCGAAGTCGGGTGCCCAGCCGGCGCCGCATGCCCACACTCTCCGGCAGTGAAACAGAACACAGGGCACGATCGAGAGCACCGCGAGGCCTACACGCCTCGCCTTTCAAGCACCCGGAATGTGGCGACTGGCTAAGATCACCGCGGAAACGCGACGTCTCCCCCTGGAGAGGTACACGGAAGAGGAGGCGCCTCTCAGACGAAGGGTCCCCAAGCAGGGCAAGCGAGGAAGCAGGCTCAGCCACAACGGTCTACCCGCTGGATATCCCATTTCGCGACATTGTAGAGGTAATACAGAGATTCTCGAATGCCCAAGTAGGCAAACCCCTGAAGGAGACGCACTCCAGTTTCAGATTGGCCTCTGAGGGGCCGCGGGAGCAGGGCCCAGAATTTATGGCTCTCGATGCAGCAGCTGGTATTTTGGATGCCATCAAGTTGAAGGAGGCAGAGTTTCAGGCAAAGGACTCGAATTTTGGGAAGGCCTTGGACTTCGGGAAAATTCACACCTCATCTAAAATGCGCGTCGCGCGAACGGCGTACAGGCCATCGGACAACGCAGTCAACTTTGAGCCACTCACGTACCCTAAGCACGCCCCAACCTGGTTACCTGTGGTCCGCCCTGACGACAAGGTGACATTAAAAGACAGGGATCTCAGCTACATTGAGGGCATCGCGAGAACAGGGCTGCGGGTGCTATCATTTATCGAGTACGTAAATCAGACCTTGGTGGGTGGATCCCTGGAGTCCGATGCCTCCATAGTGCCCAAGCTCATTGGGTGTCTTGTGCGTGGGACGAAAGACCTGATTAAGCTGCACACGGCACTGCTGTCATCTAGCATTCAGCTGCGCAGGGACAATGTCCTCCAGCGTTGCAAACTCCCGCAGGACAAGTTATTCCAGTTGCGGCACGCAGAATACGTGGGGCAAGCACAACTGTTCCCAGATGACCTGCTGGAAGAACTCAAAGGCCGGCACATCCAGGACCTCCAGAATCGCGCGCTACACGAGCGGTACACGCAGGTCACGCCACGTCACCGGTCCTACAGCAGCAGTCACCAACGGGGAGCACACCGCGGGCGCACGGCGTCGGCGCCACCAGGATCAAGGGCCCGCAAAGCCAAGAGAGACGGGGTAGTGTTTTTCGCAAGGCCGGCCACACTCCATCAAACAGGTGACAATTACAGTTAGCAGCAGGCCAGTCCCTGTCACGGGAACTGGCTCGCTGCAGGAGAACATCTAAATTTTGGCGTAACATTGTCAGATATCAGGGACAGAGTGCTGCGCGCAAACTCCTTGCCCGTAGGAGGCAGGCTCACACACTTTTGGTTAAAATGGAAAGAATTGGGGGCGCCGACCAAGGTAGTGCGGTGGCTAAGATACGGCTACCCTCTCCCATTTCGCAAAGTAGACGGTCAAGTGCCCCCTATTCGGCTGACTCAAAACGCGAACCCGAGCCTTGTGACCTCATACGGCCAGGGAACGGAAAAGCAAGCAGCACTCACGGATATGCTGGACAAGTTGTTAGAAAAAGGAGCCATAGAGGAAATGCCTGTGGGGCAATCAGGCATGTTCCACAGGGTTTTCCTAAGGCCAAAAAGAATGGGGGGCTGGCGTCTCATAATAGACTTGAAACCGTTAAACGCGCTTTTGTCGACCCCAACGTTCAAAATGGACACTTGCCAGCACATCCGCAAGGCGGTCAGTCGGGGCATGTGGGCCACCTCGATCGACCTAACGGACGCGTACTTGCACGTACCGATGTGGCCCGCACATTACAAATACCTGTGCTTTCAGGTTGGGGAGCACAGGTATTGGTACCGCGCGCTCCCCTTTGGGCTGGCACCGGCGCCCTGGGTCTTCAGCAAGACAATGCGCTCAGTAAAGTCGTGGGGGCGACAGCAGCTAATGCTGCTGTTTCAATACCTAGACGACTGGTTGAACGCGGGTCTGAACAGACAAAGGGTGGCCGCTCAAACATTAACGCTACTCGACAAATGTGTCGAGCTGGGGTTACTGGTAAACTTAGAGAAGTCGGAGATAGAGCCCAAACAGGTAATTGTGTTCCTAGGGGACGTGTTCGACTTCACAGTCGGGCGCGTATTTCCGTCGCCAGACAGAATTCAGAAGATTCGACATATGATCGAGTCGATGTTGGAAAACAGGTGGGTTCCCGTAACTGTCGCAGAAACGTTGCTGGGACTGTTAGGAGCAACAGAAAAAACGGTGCCCATGGGGCGCCTTCATTTCCGGGGCTACCAGCATACAGTGCGAGCGGCACTCAAGAGGGGCCGCGATTCACGCAACAAGTTCAGACTCCCGCCACAGGCGAGAGAAGATCTCCGGTGGTGGGTGAATATAGTACATCTGACGCAAGGAACCCCGTTTACCATACCGCAGCCACATGGGGCGCCTTCATTTCCGGGGCTACCAGCATACAGTGCGAGCGGCACTCAAGAGGGGCCGCGATTCACGCAACAAGTTCAGACTCCCGCCACAGGCGAGAGAAGATCTCCGGTGGTGGGTGAATATAGTACATCTGACGCAAGGAACCCCGTTTACCATACCGCAGCCACAATTCCAGTTACAAACCGACGCATCAAAGGTAGGCTGGGGGGCACACTTTCACGGCAGGTTGTTTCAGGGGCGGTGGCCGCAGCAACTGCGAAGCATGCACATCAATGTGTTAGAAATGCGCGCAGTAGGAGAAGCACTGAGGATCCTGGGGCAAGAACTTCAGGGCAAAGCTGTACTGTGTCTGATAGACAATGCTACCACGGTAAGTTACATCAAAAAGCAAGGGGGCACGAGGTCGCCAACCCTGATGCAAGCAACCAGAGAGGTGTGGGAGCTAGCAATCCGATACCAGGTAACACTACTACCACATCACATTCCGGGGAACCTGAACGTGTTAGCGGACATGGCATCCAGGCAGGGTCAAGTCCTGCAGGGGGAGTGGACGCTCTCCACACGCCTCTTGCGTTGGGTGGTGGAGAGTTCGGTCTTTGGGCCCCCACAGGTGGACATGTTCGCAACGCGTCTCAACACGCAACTCGGGAGGTATGTTTCACCATGCCCGGACCCGGAAGCCACAACCAGCGACGCGCTGAGTTGCACGTGGCCGCAGGAGGTACTGTATGCGTTTCCCCCAACCACGATACTCGAAAGGCTGGCAGAGCGGTTAGGGAGGGAACAGAGATTTACGTTGTTACTAGTGGCACCGGCGAATCCGGCGTCACCCGTGTTCCCACTGCTACAACGGTGGGCGACCGAGACGCCGAAGAGGTTGCCAATGCATGCGCGGGCACTAAGACAACCACATTGGCAACACTGGCACCCGCACCCACACACGATGAATCTTCATCTGTGGTCCCTAAAGCGAACTGGCTAAAAAGACAGGGGTTTTCGGCACAGGCGGTCGCACGCATGCAAGAGGTGCACGCCAAATCCACCCGTTCGGTTTATGGGTCACAGTGGAAGGTATTCGAGAGGTGGTGTTTGATGAAATCAGCAGACCCTATGGCAGCAACAGCGCCATTGATCGCCGATTTCCTCATATACCTTTTTGAGGGAAAAAAGGTGGCCACCAGAACAATAGAAGGTTACCGTGCAGCGCTGGGTTCAGTGCTGAAGAACGCAACAGGGTACGACCCGGGCCAAGACGAGTCCCTGTCTAAACTAATAAGAGACCACCCCCAGTCAAGCACGTAGTACAGTGGGACCTGAAGGTAGTACTAGATTACTTTCAGGGCCCCACTTTCCGAGACGAACAGAATACGCCACTGCGGGAGCTCACATTCAAGGTAACTTTCCTTCTAGCATTGGCGTCAGGCAAGAGGAGAAGTGAGATACACGCACTCGACCAGCTGTATTTCATAGACGAGAACAACAGCAGGGTTGTCCTGAAACCTCGAGCCGATTTCCTAGGCAAAACGCACATCGTGACTCACTGTAAGGGTACGTTTTCGGAAATCTCACTGCCTGTGCTACCCGGGGACGCACTGGAGGAAGAACCGAGGCGCACAGGGAAATTACTGTGCCCCGTGGACACACTACGTAAGTACACGGAGGCATCAAAGGCAATACGCAGCCCAGAACAAAAAATACTAATAATACCGTTTCTTCCCCACATTACTAGAGATATAGAGAAACCCACCATCTCCAACTACATCAAAAGGGCAGTAGTGGCGGCATATGACGCGGCATCGCAAAGCGAAGGGACACAAGAAAGGCCCAAGATGCACCCCCATGAAGTGCGACAGATTGCATGTTCACTGAAGGCGGTAACCGGCGCAACCATGGAAGACATATTGCGTGCGGGCTGCTGGCAATCCCCTAATTCTTTTATTCGATTTTACTTACAGGATTACACGCAGGATTCCGTGTCCAAGCTGTACCACATGCCATTCGTAGCAGCGGAGTCCATCATTAATAAGTAACACCGCGGGAAATATTAATGTGAGGCACTTATGTTGCAGGTTCAAGGGCAAGGGCTACAAGGATGGCAACGGAACAAAGGAGAAGTCCACGAAGGGGCGAGGGAAAGGGAGCAGCGCGCAGGCCCGCCCCAGCGAGTAAAGAGCTGCCACCCAAGCGAACTGGCTCGATAGGGCAGACTTTCGGTCTTTTTAACCTATATACTTTTTACTACAGAGTGTTATGAGTGGGTAACGCAGGGAACAACTGCGCGGGGCAGCGAACTACGCATGTGCTCCCACGAGGCACAGCAGCGGGCATCTATAGTGTGGGATGGGGGACGACAGTGGGTCGTTCACCAGTACTGAGGAGCGTTCATATCACCCCGAGGGAGACGCATGAGTAACGCGACAACATGGCGCGGGGAGATGGGGCCCAAGAAGGGCACACCTGGGAGCACACGAGTAACGCAGTGCGCCCAGTGGGCGCACATGTTGTAACATAACGCAAAAACAAGGAAATTTCAAAATTTTCGGTTTCTGTTGACCTCTATGACAGTGTGAACCCAGCGTTAGGTGCCTTGACGACTGTCCAAAAAAAAAAAAAAAAAAAAAAAAAAATGGGGGGGGGGTGATAAGTTTTACCGTAGGTGCGCGGATGCACACCAATAGCAAGAGAACACTGGTGTCGGGAAACTGACAGAAATAAAACAAAGAACTGTTGATAGAAGTTTTATTTATTGTCATGTTAATCGAAGGCATGGCGCCCGAAGGGCGTGGTACCCAAGAAATGCCATTCCACTGGTTAAATCTATTTCAAAGCATCGGATCGATCCAACGGCAGCTGCAAGGCATTTGTATGAACAAAATGCCCATTTTTATTCCCCATTAAAATGGGTTTTTGTTTTGTACAAATGTTGTAGCTGTTTAGTTGGATCGAACCGATGCTTACAACAACCAGTCCCACCTCCTCCCACCATTTCTGGGGCCCCACTTTTCGGGGCGCCGGATGAAAAGTGAATATCGGATCCCAGTACGGGTAAACATGGGGTTACCCATGAAGTACTTGGAGCCAACCATAAAGTTTTGTACTCCAGTGAAATTTAATTTCAAATTTATTAGAAATTGCATTTCAACTGTGTTACGGGCAAAGAAAAGATAGGATGATACTTTTCAAAGCATCGGTTCGATCCAACTAAACAGCTACAACATTTGTACAAAACAAAAACCCATTTTAATGGGGAATAAAAATGGGCATTTTATATGGCAGACGAGGAATACCGAATTACCCCCCCCCCCGCACCCTCCCTTTTTTCTGCAGAACCGAGCCTGAACCCCAGATTACTCTACTTTCGGTGGTTAATTTTGGACATGCATGCTAACACTTAGGATACTAAGTGCTACCATGCCTCCCCCCCCCACCCCCACTCCCCTCCCCAGGGCGTTGCGATTAGTAAGAAAGAAAACAAAATGAATCAAATTTGTGCCTAGTATTTGCAGAAAATGTGTATGTTCTGCCTTGACTGGTAGGGCACTCGTTCTTGACAATCGGTTCACAGTCAAATTGGCTAAGAACCATGGTATTATGCTGACCCGAGTGGCCAAGCTGGTAAGGAACCATCAACAGGAAAGCTGTTGAATTATTTATCTCTCCATTAGTTGTGATAATGAGGTGAGTGGCAGAAAATGACAACAAAAAATGCCCAATAACTACAGTAAAACCTGGCTAGTCCGGATAGAAGTGACTTTGACAAAATTTGTCCTGATTAACAAGGTATCCGGATTACCCCGATTATGCTAAAAGCAATTTTACCACCTAAGTTGTCCATTAATCTGTGATGTTACTATCTAATTGGTATACACAGACAATAAGGCTGACGAACGCGATATCACATAATTTCCCAACCCATCCTTCATCAAGATTCACACAATAATGTCTCCATTTTTTTTTTCATTTTCAATTTTCATCAAATATATTATTCAGTTAATTTCTCAGTTTAAATGAACAATACTTTAACTTGAAGATACAATTCACTTGAAACTCGACAAAACAAGCGTTATGGGAAACAGAAGCAGTAAGTACGTGTTACGGTATTCTTATTGTCATTATCTGGGAGACGCATAAACAACATCAAAAGATCGCGTCATTGCTTATCCGAACAACAGGGGTTATTCACACGGTAAAACCTATAATTTGATCTGAAAAATTGTGTCCGGTGTCCAGAATGGTGAAGTGTCTGAACCAGGTTTTTATTTTATAGAAACCAATGGACAATTACAAGGAACTGAACTATATTGTCCGAATTAGGGAGTTGTCACACATTACACAGGTATGTTCTTTTTAGAACTACCATTCAGCTTTGACTTTCATTATAAAAGCAGGTATTCGAACAGACCACGGGTGACATGCAAACGTCAATCTAATCATGTATATATTATTATTATGATTATGATTTTTATTATTGAATTAATAAAAACAGATAAATTTGAACTAATTTTACATAACAGAAAACACACAAGATGAATTTTACAAAAGTAGGCACCTTAAAACATTTAAATACATAAAACTAAACTCAACTTATAGAAAAAAATATGTGTAAAAATATAAAAAAAACTTATAGTATAATTTGTTCTCTTTTGGTCTGACTGTACCTATAAATATGATAAAAGGTTTCAGAAAGGAAAGTAAACAAAACTACCAAAATCGCTATGCATATTTTGTACACAGTGGTACAAGAAGAAATGTTACTAGATGTGGCTAAAATCAGCTAGAAGCTTTATAGAAATACGGCGTCCAGTCAGTTATGCAAATAATTCCTGATCGCTTCTTCATAAGAAGGAGGTTTGTCTTCATTGACGTCACGCGTTATGTGACTCCTACACGCGCTGTCATAGGACGGAAGCTGGCTATGTGACACTGTCTGACAAACTGTAGATACATTGCTCCTCATCATGATGTCATCTGAAAGTGAACGTTATGCTGTCGGTTTGGGAACATAAATGTGGTATATAAATTTTAACATTTGTTCGAAATTAATCATGCAATTGAAGTATATGACCAAGTGCCAACCTTAGGTAATTCTTTGGTAATATCTTTTCCATTTGGTAAATTTGTAACTGTACATAAGTAAAATTCGGAATTCGCTTTAAGGCCAAATAAATAATTACTCCGATATTTTGCTGCTTTTGTAAATTAAAATTGAGAATAATATATAGTAATTAACAAACCACATAACACTGCTGAGGTAGCTACAATTTTCTCTTACCTGCTCTCTGCGATGTTACGTCAACTGCCGAACGCACGCTCGGGGATCTCCGCCACGAGCTCTCACTACATGCGCGCCCCTTAAGTCTCTTATAAACCACCATTGTTACGAGTACTACAAAAGAACACAATGGCAAACGTTACGTTGAACAAAAAAAAAAAAACAAAAACAAAAAAAAAAGATGTCATTTAACTCCTAACTCGTCCACTATACAACTTTTGTCTACATATACTTCCACACTAGTGAACTAATCACTCATAGTTACAGATTCTGATCACCAATGTGGTGATGTTATGATGGTAGAGAGGGCTGTAATCTTAAAAATCAGCCGAAGTAGCAAGTTTTCTGGTCAAACCTTTTTATGTAAAAACACAAAGTTTGCAACCTCCACCTCACCACCTGTATTGGTCACTTTGAGCTTTTTAATCATAGATGAATGCAGTCCCAAATCCCTCCACAGTTATGTTTGCAGAGCACTAAAGACCACATTTTGTTCGTGCTACCGTATTTATACTTGTTACATACCTGATAGAAGCACAGTTGCAAATATAAATGCAATAATCACCCACACAGAAAATGTCCCCTTGGTGACGTCCCCTGAGGCAAAAAGAGCACAACACCTAGTATAAATAATTTCCTTTTGACATCATCTTATAATCTGTGTGCCATGGCGAAAGATGTTTACACATTCTTCTCTTCTCAGCGTCTTACCATTAATAAGCTAATAAAATTAATATTAGTAATGTGTTCGCCAGAACAAAGAAAGATCGCCATTGAATAGGTCAGTGAAATTTCAAATCAAACCCGAACTATATCAAAATCTGTTCACGGGCTTAGATAGAATGGTGTTCACAACAAAAGAGTGATGGAGGAACGGGCAGATAAACGATAAAGGGAAAACATTATGAGTTCAGGTCGGGGCAAAAAGAACATACTGTAAATACCAAAATGTTAAATATGACATTTAATTAACTATACCAAATAAACACTACATTACGCATGTCACAAGGGTATATTGTAACTTAGCGACCATGCAAACTGATATGCATATCAACAGGCGTAATTTAACAGCAGTACATAACACATTGGCCTGGATACTTGATACCTTGTCAGTATAGAAACTACAGATTCTAAATGCACTTGCCTTGTACGCTGTCAGTGTAACAGTACATATCATCGCCGCTCGTAGGTACTAAAATGGAATTTTGGTACTTTTCTTGTATAAACTACATTATCGAAAAATGCAAACTTCAGTCGTGATCAAACGACTACATCGATAAATACGTCATCATTCGAACATGAATTCATGCAACACAATAGAACTTCCTTGATAACCAGCTATCTTAGTTTTTTTCATTCTAAACATATATCACTTTGATTATTTTCATCGGTACAGTATTGAAAATATATGTGTGTAAATAAACTACCTATCTCTTTGTAGGTGACGTTAAACTCTAACCAGCAATAGATGTCGATATATTCTACCATCAGAAGCACATATTGGTAAGAATAGTAAGCCCTGGGGAGGCACTCATAGTCAACGTTGAAGTCATCTTCTTCATTTCCTAAGCATTTGTCATACTGGACTATTATTAGAATTATTATTATTTTTATTTACACAATTTAGATTACTTTTGTTTAAGATCATGTGACATGTATAAATGGTTCCTAAAGTGAGTATCGAAAGAGACTGTTGTGATTAAAACAACACGGAATAAAACATATTACTTCTTTTAGAATATGTTGCAAAGTACTACTGTTGCCTATTATGGCAGATTATGTCACGTACGCAGAAAACTCTTATATCATCTGAATTGTATTCTCCTACAGCATTCACGTGATTAGCACGTGATTAGCACGTGATATCACTTACCACAGAATACTCTTATGTCATCTGAATCGCATTCTCCCAAAGCATTCACGTGATGAATTTCTACCTCAACAATTCTTTCGTGATTTGTTTTGAACTTCCAACATTTTACTTCATATCTATAAGAATTAAATATTGTGATCATTTCTTTATAATTACAATAGAACACGGAATAAAAGAATCCACAAAACACACATCTAAGGAGTTGTACAGTACACTGAGCAAAAAGATACTTGTAACATAATGTGAGTATTTTAATTTAACTTCATAGTCATGATAAAACGCGTCACTGAAGTATATTACAAAACAATCATACTCAGATCCTTGACCAGTTATAGTATATGCCTCGTCACTGGTGTACAAATATCTGGTGGAGTCACATTCGTCTTCACCTACACAACATACTGTAAAGCAAAACAGGAAAAAAACCTGAAATTGTACAATTCTCGAATAGTTATAGTCTGTATCTATCAAATAAAATAGAAAAAAATATGAACCTGAAATCAATTGCAAATCATTTGAATAACAAAACATTGTCATTGAATAATTTACATTCTTTAAGATGTAGTGACTGTAAGCAGATGAAAAAGCTTGCAGAATCTGGATGACTAGTTGGTACTATCATGCGTCTCAAGTATGCTTTTAAAACGAATCATAAACATGGAGTGCTAATTTTGCCAAAATAGTACATCCCTTTTCAACCAAATGCGTAGTGCGGTTCCGAAAGCTCCTGCTTTATGTGTGAGATGTTGAGTGTTATGTTACGAAAATGGCACTCCGCGCGGACCGCGTCAGGCCTTAAAATTATACCCTTTTTGGGACACACACAGGACTCCACGAGATACCAAGTGTCCATTGCCGCTGCCGCCCTCACCAGATTGAAAAGCGAACATGCATTCCCATCATATGTACATATTCCCATATTGTGACTGCTTATGAATCTAAATATCTAAATTTCTTACTTGTCAACAACATGAAATAATGCAAATGTTATGCCATTTGATTAGGCGAGGGTTAATGAATATTTATAGTTATATATAAAATCAATCATTATTTTACATACCTGAATGTACAACTGTCGAAATGAAGACAATATCAATTAGGCATTGTTTCACATTAAAATCCATCTTTGTTTTCTCGTTAAACTGATAAACAAAATACTGTTTTTAATAAAGTTTGAACGTTCTTAATCCATGAGCAGTGCTAATGTGTCATTTGAAAGGTTTTATTACTGATATCTACTAAAATGCAAATTATTTTAAATCGATCTGTCATACTTTAGAATTATTTACGAGGCTACTTTGTGCAGTATCGAGAAATATTTTTTTGTTTTCACACTCCTTATTCTGTTGTTATATTAATATTTAGGCTATTTTATTGAATTACTTAAATACCTATGTATAGAATGGAGAGTTTCTGGGCAATATTTAATCACTTCGTACAAAGATTACAATGATAAATGCACAGAACGCATAGTATTGGCACAAACACTTCACCAAACTCTTCACTTTACTGTTTTATTGCTGGATATTTACTGTCTGTGTGAACGGTTCTGATAACGCTTCAATACAGCTTGGTAACTTTTGGATTAAAATGTTACAAAAGTTAAAGTACATTTCTAGAACCAATAACCTCCAGTTTTATGCTGTTACTTAAAAGTAAAGCTTTTATTTGTGCTAGTATAATGTTCTGCGTAAAGAAGTTGCAACTGTCTGAATTGTTTTCGCTTTGCAATAAGGCAGAACACACTCGTCCACGTTCTACATTTCAATCATTTCTAGCAGACATTTGACAATCAATGTATAGCGGCATTATGTTTTTATGGTAAAGAATTATGAAAAAATTGTTACTGATGCCATCGAGACGTAGCTAAATTGTACCCAGGCACTCCCATACCCGCCCAATCTTCCGGTATATATATATATATATATATATATATATATATATATATATATATATATATATATATATATTGATATATATATATATATATATATATATATATATATATATATATATATATATATATATATATATATATATATATATATATATATATCGTTGGTTGTATTTTTCCTGTTTTCAGAGTCAAGTTTTTTTCGATTTTATTTTAAAATTTATGCTTAGAATTAAGTTCATATTCCATGATTTGGTCTGGAACAATCACTATCAATTCCGTCTATTTAGTCAACAACATGTAGCAATGTTTTCTTCCTAATATCCTATCTATAAATATCTTATCTATATATCTTTTACATTCAATGCGCTAAGAAAGAATACACTGCTGCCGCCAATGTTTCTCAATTAAAGCCTACAAAAGTTACAAGTTACTGTGTCTTTAATTGGACATTTTAAGTCCTTCTAAAATTAAAATCACATGATAAGAAGATTATTTGGTTTAAAAAATACAGCTTCTGCAAATAAAAGTCCCACCCTAAAATAATTGTTGAGATTGTACACGTTTAGGCTCCACCAAAAATAATAAATGATAATGTACACGTTTAGAACGAACCTTAAGGTGTTTATCTTATGTAGCGTGTTCTCTCACTGGTCAATTATTTCAACGCGTGTGTATTGTTAAAACACATCCGTTCTGGTCTGGAGGTTTCTTCCATCATTCACTCTGTTAGTTGCAACTTAACTTTAATTAATCATAATTTTACAGCCCGGGTAAACATATACTTACTGTATTGCAGCATTTGCTCGACTTTATTTAAATTGTTACTTTTTTATATTTTTCCAGGCAGTGCTGCTTAGGTATAATATCCGTTTATTGATTAATAACTTATTTGGTCACAGGGAAGTTTTGCAACTAATGTGGTATAAATTATTCAGTCTAATAGACATGTGAGGGGTTGAAAGTCCACAAAGGAATACTTAAGATCGTAACCTCAACAAGCTCTCCGTGTTGCATATTGGGAAATGTAATTGCAATTGAAACTGCTACCACAAAATTTAGCAAAATAGGAACAAAAGAAAAACCATAAGTTACTGATCAAATAAAGGAGAGACAGTTAACATTATATTTATGTGACATTTATTACAATAATTTACAAAATAAGACAGATTTTCAATATATTTTGGAGCTTCTTTCGATTAAATTTTATATGAAATATTGAGCAATTATTCTGCAAATCGTTGAATGTTGCGTTCTTACTTCAACAGCTTACACCATTGTATATTTCAAAGTAATGAACACACTTATACGTAGTTCTTATAAAGAACGATCCTGAATAAACCTTTTATAATGTCCATATACACGTGTTTTAAGAGTGTATATGAAACAGATGAAAAATACATCAATAAATCACTGCAGACACGATATTTTATGTCTCGTATTAATATTATTGCAAAGAAATATATATGTTAAATAACCGTAGTGTTCATAAGCCAGATATCACATTTTTATTTTCATCTTATATAAATACAATTATATATTTTTGTATCAAGTAAAGTTTGAATCGCCATAATTCAGAAGGTTATAATTGACGAGTGCCCATTGTTTTACACGCGAATACCGTTATAACAACATGATACCATCAGACTTCATAAAATATTTTTGACCTACTGTTTAATATGTAATATAAATCTATTTATTCGTCAAACTATAAATATGAAATTGAAATTGGTTATCCAGAATAAATTGCCCTTTAGGTGGATATTTAAAATTAAACAATATGCCAATAGCTGGTTGTCATCTGGAATAAATAACCCTTTAAATACTGGAGTATTTATTAAAATAACGAAACAATATTGCAAACGGCTGACAGCTGTCCAGAATAAATATAGGCTTATATTAAGATCAAATAAAGTGTTAGAATGGTTTGTAGTTATCTCGCTTAAGCACATTACTCTAAGCACCAAAGAGTGGAACTGGCATAAATCGGTTGACGTTTTAGGTTTCTTCATAGTTGAAGGCACCTAGAACAGACCTATTAGAAAGTGGTTCTCTTTTTGAGATGACCCAATTTTACATCGCTTCAGAGTTCATCTCACCTGTGTATAACACCGTCGAACATAATGAACACTGCTGAAATATACAATAATTGACCAATAGTGACTGATGCAATTCCAATACACTAGCGCTACATTATTTGCACATGCTCTTTTTTCTCATACTATAATTAATGACGTAGATACAATAACAAAGAAAAAATAAAGGCGACTACCATGCATCATTATGAATAATAACCAGGTTACCTATTTCAATAGGAACCTACTGATACGCTGCTAAATATGCCTAATAACAGTTGTGTTACTGTTTCAGTATCGAAAACTTAAACGTAATAATAACATCAAATAATAACTGAAATATTGTAACTTTGCAAGCTTTGAAACACATTTGATTTGACTTATTTTTTAACTTAGTCATCATTCTGCGCAAGAGTAATCATTAGTTCATACAATAATAATGCCAATCCTTACATGTACTCATTTCACCCCCCCCCTCCCGCCCCTGTTGTCTTATAAAACGTATGCACAGCAACACAAGCAAAATGTGCAGACATTATTGTTGTTACTCACAGAAACGCACAAACCTCCCGTACAGTTAAGCATAAAGGACACACATTACTACTGTCAATCAATTAAACGCATTTAACATCCCGCGCAGCCAAGTATAACGCAAAGCCGCTACTGCTGCCAATCAATTACAGGCATACACCATCAAGCTCTGCTAAGAATAACGCATAGATGCTACTGCTGCCAATCAATTGCATGCATAGAGCATCAAGCTCTGCCAAGAATGATATGAAGACACTACCGTTTTCAGTCTCTATATTGTATTAAATCCTGATGGGTCGAGAAATTAGTCATGTCAATCACTAAAAGTACAACAATCCCTTTGCAAACATGCACAGGGGGATGCATTACAGCTGTCAGTTACCAAAATTAATACAACTTTCTTGCAGTCACGCATAGGGTTGAGATACTATAGCTGCCAATCACTTAATTAATACAACCCCATAAAGTCAGAGACATTATGGCTGTTAATCATCGAAACGTTTACAACTTCTTTACAGCCAAACACAGGACAGTTACAGTACAGCTGCCAATTACTCAAGTTTTACCAGCAACCCGCAGAGAATCGTACTGCCCTGTTGGTTGGTCATCCACTCCAGTTCGTCATTGCTGATGGCGCCATCTATTGGGGCTCGGGCGCCTATTGTTTGCGGTCCGATTTTGTAACTTGCTGGATTTACTAACACTAGGAAAACCACCTTCGCACTGTAGCTTTTACCGTTATACGTAAACCTAAAAACAGAATCGCTCATAAGGACATCCTTAAGACATCAACTCGTTAAAATCGCTGCAGTTTTACTTCAAAACCTCATTTATATTTTCCTAGGACACACTTATGACTTATTCAATGTCAACATAAAACGAGAACCTATTTCTCAAACACTTGGCGAAAAGAAAAAACAATACTTTAAAAATCACTTTCTCCATTCGAGTAGAATTTGAAAAACCTTTCCGCCTGAATTTAGTTTGCTTTTCTTTTAAAGACAAGAAAAATGTCTTTTTCATGATCCAAAATCTTTCCAAGAAATGTTTTCGCCAGTTCGAAACATTTCTAAAACCAGCTTTTCTACTTACTCTTTGAAACAGCATTTTCCTGCCCCCACCCCTGACCAAATATTACACAGCGATGATAATTTATATGAACATTTAGTGTTCTTATATTGGTACCGGGTAAGATTTTGCATCCATACATCGTTCTTATAAAACCAACGAAAGCATATTTCCCCAATTCAAATAAAGCACACTTTATTTATCTAATGCACAGTGTGATAGACCAAGAGAAAAAAAGTCCGAAACATTGGCTCCATACAGCTTCGAAATACTCTTTACAAGTCTTTGATATACTTCAATATACTCTTTATTTTCTTTAAGTACACTAATACTATACTGACAGCATCAGTGTGCTTGATACCTACTGACTTGCTTTAGCGTATGCATCATGTGATGAATAGTGAATGCTTGGAGACAGAAATATCTGTTTCGTGTCAAATCCATCAGGTTTTCTAGTAGGCGTGAAATGTCCAGGAGCCTCAGCTATCACCTTCCCTCCCAGTATAGTGCGTCCTTTTAAACATAGTAAAAGAAATAACCTTTCATGGTGAATGTCATGTAAATACATTAAAACATTACCTTCTCATATTATATGTTTTGCAAGACTACGATAAAAAAAACATGTCCTGTCATGGTATATTTTATGTAAATATGACAAAAGCTAATACTCTTTCATAGCAAATGTTATGTAAATATGATAAAAACATATCGTTTGTATATCTTATGCATATTCTTTCACAGTATATGTTATGCAAATATGATGAAAACATACATCCTACAAAAGTATGTTCAACTTATTTCAAAGAAATTACACTTAAAGAATAAGCTTTATTACATTGAGGAACCAAAGGCATAGCGTTAGATTTTCACACAAGTGAAAGGGCTTTTAGTCCAGCATTACAAAGTTAAGACATGTTACTTCCATAAATTCTTTTATTTTACTTAAAATCGATTCATTATCGTCTTAAATCATTTTGTGATGTTGTTCTTGCAATTCTCATTTACTAACTTTGCAAACTAACATATTAATAATTTTCAAATTTGTGTACAATTTACAATAATTGTGTCTTGTCAATGTAAAAAATCGGTACTTTATCCAAAGAAGCTTCTTATGTTTTATTTGTTATCATATTTTCTCACATCTAGAGCCATAAAATTGTGCAATGCTTTAATTTTATGAATAATATATATTAATATATATATTAATATATATTAATATATATTAATATATATATATTAATATATATATTAATATATTACTATACATATTAGATATATTAATATATATTATATATATATATATTATAATATATATTAAATATCTAAATAGAGGTGGAGGAAGAGACAGCAGATGCACCGATGACGAACAGGAACAGTGTAACGGACAATGAAGATAGAACAATGACAGGTGTGGTATGTTGTTGCGGGAAAGCATGTGAAAACGGTAAAGGTTTGAAGATTCATCAAGCTAAGAGCAAGTGCCAGAAGAGGTTGCAACAACGCACAAGCTGGTAAGGCGGAAGAGAACCTGAGTCCGGAAGCAAACCACAGTACCTAGGGCCACTAAGTTGCAGTACAGACAGACAACAACCGGCAAAGAGAATGCCCGGCAGAAAAACAACGTACAGCAGAGAGATGACATCCAAGAGAGAGAGAATTAGGTGACCAGCCAGTAATGAGTAAAGAAATAGGAGCAGTTAGAGGAAGATTTGTCACCTATATTGAAAGACACCATGTGTGGATCAATAGAGGAGATGTTAAGAACATTTGTTCGAATCATATACGAAGTGAGTAAAGAGAGGTTTGGCGAAGTTCAGCATCCGAAGAGCGGGCAGAGAATGGTAATGTCGAATAGAAAAAATCGAGAGAAGATAAACATTAGGCAAGAACTCAAACAGTTGTCAAGACGATGTAAAGAATCAACAAATGAGAAGAAGAGGGCAGTAGACCAGTTGCGACAGAGTGCGAGGAAGCGACTAAAGAATTTGGCACAGGAAGAGAGATCATGAAAGAAGAGGAAATGAAAGAATCAAGCACGGACACAGTTTACGACGGATCCATTCCGATTTACAGCAAATGTGCTGTGCCAATCCAGGAGTGGACGTCTGAAGTGTAGGAAGGACCCACCGGAATATCCTACCCGCTCTACAAGAAGTGCCCAAGAATTGGAAGAGGGAATCGTACCGGAAGAGTGGACAAAGGCTGATTCATACCAAAGGAAGACGAGTCGTCTTTGATTTCGCAGGTTAGAACCTGCATACCTAGAATATCAAAGCAAGATATTTTTCGCGATAGATTCAATACGACTTGCTAACTACAAGGTGGAGAACGGATTTATAGGTCCATTAGTATAGAACAGCATAATAACGCAGCTGATCAACGAGACGAAGACTAATGGCGGTGATTTGACGTTAGTTTGACTGGGTCTGGCAAACGCATATGGTTCAATGCCGCACGAGTTAGTAAATCTTGCTATGACGATGTACGATGTGCCTGAGTTATTATCCAGACGTATTTTGACCAGCTGAAGTTCAGATTTACACTGGATGAATTTACAACGTCGCAAGGACTCGAGAAGGGAATCATAATCGGATCTACAATTTCAGTCATTGTGTTCCTAGCAGCACTGGACGTGGTTATAAAGACCGCCGATGAGGAATGCAGAAGCAGCACGTGGACAACAGCAGAAGCATATGAAGGCGTTTATGGATGAACTCACGGTGGGAACCGAAAAACCGCAAGGAACCAGCTGGATATTATTGCTACTGGAGGACTTAATACGATGGGCCAGAATGTCTTTTGAAACCAAGAAGTGCAGAAGTGTAGTCATCACGGAAGATCAAATGAACAAGGTCATCAGGTTCAAACTGCCTAGAACGTGGCCGATGTTGATGTGTGATATACCCATGAGTGGAGATGATGGAAAAGATGGTCAGCAGGTAACTTCGCAAGTGGCTAGGCATTTCCCTGAGTTTGTCAACGGTTGGGTTGTATGGAAAGACAACGGTCCTGCAGCTCACATTGACGTCTATGGTTGAAGAGTACAAGGTAACCAAGGTGTGAGGACAGCGCATACTATGACAATCTGCAGATGATGGAGTTAGAGTGGCTAACATCATAGTGAAGGGAAGTAAAAAGTGGTCGTTTTAGAGCAAACAGACGAGGCTACAATTCGTCTGAGACGCAAAGAACTTGTTCGTACAGTCAGAAAAGGCGAGAGAGGGTTGGATGTCACGAACAGACAGAGATGGAAAGATGCGTCAGCGAAGGAGAGGAGAGGATTGATACAATGGCAGATCAGGACGAAGAGGAAAGACGAACAAAGGCAGTTTTGATGGCATGTCAAGATGCATGGACGAGATGGGAACATGCGACATCAAGAAAGCGGACTGGAGTGATGTATTCACGATGGAGCCGTTGCGACTAAGGTTCCTGTTGAAAAGTGTTTATGGGCTGCTGTCATCTCCTGAAAATTAAAAGCGATGGAGTTTGCGTGAGGAAGACGGCTGTGAGCTGTGTGGACTCCGAAGAACTCCAGAATATATCATGTCAGCGTGCAGTGTGGCCTTGGCTGAAGGAAGATGTCGATTTAGACAAGACAAAGTGCTGGAGGGTGTGTCAATACTTTTAGAACAGAATATTAGTTAGAAGAGACCTAAACAACCGAACACACTGGGGATCATAGCATTTTTAACAGCTAGAGAAAGCGCTTGACTTCAATGGGAGAACAGAGCTTGTATCTTCGGCGAGGGACTAGCAGATGAGAGTACACCTGCAATCAAAACTGGTGTTTCCCGAAGAAGTTGCGCAAAACCAACTGTCGATTGAAGTAGGGTACAGCAGGTTTGTGGGAAGATCCATCTGGAAGATGCTCAGTTTGATTGGAGTGTCAGGAAAAGACCGCAAAACACTAATACGAACATGTGAAGCAGCAGTCGAACGAACATCAAGCGAGCTATGGCGTAGACGAAGTGAGAAGAGATGGTCACCAACATGATTGAGCTACACCACCTCTGAGTGCCGCAGGTCGTAGTTCCACCTACTTGAAGTTAAAAGGACGAAACATCTGAGACGCCAGGTCTTCAAATGAAGACGAAGAAGGATGGGCACATCACACAACTACGTTATGTAAGATAATAACAATATATTTGTATAACACATATGTATAATATAATATATATAATATATTATATATTTATATATATAGCATTAGACATTGATACACAAACCTGCGGGCGCAAGGTCTCCTACTTCTAAAATACTTTTTAAATGCTGTTTACACGTCCCGTGAAAGGAGCGATGCCATTTCTCAAAGGCCTTCAATGAGTAAGCTCTTGACGGTGCTCTGAATAAAAAGGTAAACTATGCTTATATTTGAATAATATAAAATAATAAAATTAATAATAAAAACTAAAATAAGAACTTTTTATGTTAGCTATTCGATATTTATTGTCAGCAACGAAAAATTAATAGCACAGTTCATAGAATGTCCGAACACTCTCTTTTCCTCTTATTTTGTCTTTTCTTTTGTTTTACTTTACACAACCATTTTTAATTTTTTATAATCGTGTTCAAATATGGTCTGCGGGGACCTATAATTCGATATTTGCATTTATTCGATATGTTTTATTCATTTAAAGGAAAATACGGGTATCTCTGCGCATCTAGCGACCGAAATACGCATTACAGTGAAAATCCCTAAGTTTGAATTCATGTTTACACAGTATATATAACTACTAAATCCGTCTCGATCGAAAAATTCTTTTCAAAATCAAATAAGGTCGTGTCCTGAAATGGTCTGTATTGATATTTTGTTCCCAGAAGGGCCTGTCTTGATATATTGTTCATTAAAATCATATTACACTATTTTCACCATTTATCCATTGAGTCAATGGGATTTTATCAAAAAGATTGTATAATTCTCTTATTGATACAGTGACATATATTTTTATTTGCTTGAAACATTTCATATGACGTGTTCTTCAAACAGGGAAAAAAATAAGGCAATTGTTAATTGTGATTATGTGTGAAGTTTGCATTTTGATTGAAATTTCTTGGTTTTCCCAATGGTTTCTATAGTGAAAGTACGCGACCTTTCAGTGCCTTTATTTCTCTTATAATATCGGTGACCCCCCTTTTTTCTTTTCAATTTTTGAATGTATACCCTCAAAACATTAAGCTGTGAAAGTATGAAGGAAATGTCAATTGCAGGTGGGAAACCCGCATTTCCCTTCAACCAGACTAGATCATACAGCATAACATCGGAGAAACATATACAATATTCCCATATTTGTATGTGCCACGTGTTGGCAAAAGTGTCCAACTTGTAAGAACGGAATACGCTTATCATTCTTTTGTTGAATTTTTTAGTAAACCGTGATCTTATGAAAAACTTATATGATTACAAGCTAAATACCAGCAAACCTTAGCGAGAAGCGATACCAGCCTATTGGTATGGAGCTTTTCTTTGATGGCTGACCATAATTCTGGTGAGTTGGTCCTTTGTAGCAGGCAGAGCAAAAACATTTGT
This sequence comes from Protula sp. h YS-2021, assembly GCA_949752745.1. Taxonomy (NCBI): domain Eukaryota; kingdom Metazoa; phylum Annelida; class Polychaeta; order Sabellida; family Serpulidae; genus Protula; species Protula sp. h YS-2021. Next base: position 65,890,089 of record OX457029.1, on the reverse strand, counting down.
TGTAGGTTCCAGAGAAATCCGCTTCTAAGAAGTCAAAATAAAAACACATTTGATAAAACTTAACCACAATTTATTCTACATACAGGTACAATCTAAGTGTCATCTTTCATTTCTCGTGTTATGAATGTTATTTTTGCCTGTAGTGAACAAGGAAAAATTATTTAGTTGTTTAACTATGTACAACAATTGCCGTTTGAAATATGTGGAGAATATTTAATGGTCTAATTTAGATTTGAAATCCATCATAAATCAGAATGTTTTTTTCCACTACGTAGTGCTTACAAGTTAAATTACAGAGAATCCTGTGAAGTAATTGATCACCCCTTGGTTTATTTACTTTAGGGTTTCGAAACTCTTAACAACTTCCATTTCGCTGCGTTAATTGAAAGCTTTAGTGAGTTTCTGAACGCCTCCAACCACCTCTTCAATCTCTTACGTGAATGTTTAGTGAGTTTCTAAACGAATCACAACCACACATTTGCTGCCATATATGAAAACTTTACAGTTTCGTAACTCCTGACTTGCATCATTCGCTCCCTGATCTAAAAAGCTTTAGCGAGTTTCTAAACGCTTCACCAACACCCTTTCGCTCCCTCACTCGAAAAGTTTAGTGGATTTCTGAAAGCCTCAAAGCCACCCTTCATATCCGTACTTGAAAACCTTAGTGAGTGTTTGGTCGCCTTACAACTACACAACTACTCTTTTCATCCTTACTTGAAGCTCTAGTGAGTTTCTGAATGCCTCACAAATGCCCATTGTTCATTTACGTGAATACTTAAGAAAGTTTTTAAACGCCTCACAACCACACCTTCGCTTCCTTATTTGATAAGTTTTAGTGAATTTCTAAACGAATCACAACAACCCATTTAGATATGAAAGCTTAATGAGTTTCTGAACACCTCATAAACACATTTCAATTCCTCGTGAGAAAAGTCCAGTGGATTTCTGGACGTTAGACAACCACACCTCCGCTCCCTCACTTGAAAGCTTCAGAGTTTCTGAACACCTCACAACCAGGTCTCCGCTCCCTCACTTGAAAGCTTCATAGTTTCTGAACACCTCAGAACCACGCCTCCGCTCCCTCACTTGAAAGCTTCAGAATTTTCTAACACCTCACAATCAGGCCTACGCTCCCTCACTTGAAAGCTTCAGAGTTTCTGAACACCTCACAACCACGCCTCTGCTCCCTCATTTGAAAGCTTCATAGTTTCTGAACACCTCACAACCACGCCTCCGCTCCCTCACTTGAAAGCTTCAGAGTTTCTGAGCACCTCACAACCACGCCTCCGCTCCCTCACTTGAAAGCTTCAGGATTTCCTAACACCTCACAACCAGGCCTCCGCTCCCTCACTTGAAAGCTTCAGAGTTTCTGAACACCTTACAAACACCCTTCACTTCCTCACCCTCACATAAAAGTTTGGAAAGTTTCTAATACCCTGACAACCACCATGCAGTCCCTTAGTTGAAAGCTTTAGTGAGTTTCTAAACGCTTCACAAAACCATTCCGCTCCCTTACGTGAAAGCTTTAGAAATTTTTAAACGCCTCACAGTCAATCCTTCGTTCCCTTACTTGCAAGCTGTAGGGAGTTTCTGAACGCCTCACACAGTTCCTTGTAATCACAAGCGGGCTTGGTACAGGAACGTTTTGGGTGGCCAAGATCACTGCCAGTCTTAGCACTAGCTTCCGGTTTACTGTCATCTGTATCGCCACTGGCACCATGTTTTGACCTTGTAGCTGGCCGTATGGTGCGTTTGTCGCCATCACCAGATTTGGAACTTGTAGCCGATTTTGGAGCTCGTTTAGATTTCGAGTCATCACATCTTTCGGAAGTTGTAAGAAGCTTTGACACTGCTTTTTTGATATCCGTAAATTTTGAAGTTGTAGCTGGTCTCGATGTGTCCTTTTTAGCACCATCTCCTTTTGAAGATTTAGAGGAATCCTTTGAATCTTTGCCATCATCCTTAGAAGAGTCTTTAGAATCTGTAACCAACTTTCTTCATACATCAAAATATATATTTAGTGAATAATGTGGCTGATTTGCACTCGCTTTATTCGTGAGCTAGTAAAAGACTGGCGTATCAAATTGCTTACAAAAATATGCAAAAGACGCTTAATATATCCATAGACATTTTCTGTAATAAATAAATAAATGGTTATAGTTTAAAGGGACATGTCTCAGAAATTGAAGATGACAGGGGCTTTGATCCAATTCAATTGCTAAGAAAAGGCACATGGGGGAAACCGTACAGTCTTTTCTGTCAAGTCAGCACTAGAACCAAATGAGCCGATCTTTGCCATAGTATTTTGATACTATTATAAACATGTACCACATCCCTTCTAGAAACACAAGATTAACTATTATAGGATGAACATTACCCTTCACTTTGGGACTTCTGTGTTTTGGGGGACGTTTTTTCTTTGAATAAGGTTTGGTGGTTGAGTGGTCACTCTCGGTATCTGACGAGTCAGCCCACGCACTCGTGTCGTCATGTTTCAGAAACATTGTCTGCAACGACGTGCGTAAAATGTTCCGTACCTTTCCTGTGTTTTCTCTGAAAAAAAATACAGAGCAACATACGAAACCTTTATATGAATTTGCTGGTATCTTATACAGTCACTTGGCACATATTTAAATACTCTTTAAAGGCTGAAGATTACAAAATATTGTTGATTGCAAACGTTAAAGTAATAGTATAAATCATTAATATAAAAATCAGTGCAAAATTCATTACAAATAAATCTTTAGATTATTTCTCGTCGTAACGATGACGCAGGTGCATGACGCAAGCGTATAAACTTTTTGCTAACGTTTGTGGTATAATTGATTTTGAATTTAGCTACCACTTCAGTCGCGATTCATTGATGCAACATTTTTACAGGGCTCTTTATTACCTCGCATTCATTATTTCGTAATCAATTGTCACAAGCCACAGAAAAGAGAGACCAGAACATCCTGTTGTTGTTATTAGCGTACAACCCAAGCTTTAGGCCCGAAGAGAGTCTACAGAATTTTGGGTGTCTACCTGTTCTCTCCTTACGTCTTTGATGTCCTTACACAGCCTAAGGTGTATGTTATCTTTATTTTTCTGTATTTTAACCTTGACCCAAATTCAAGGTAACAATCCACAAGCCACAGTTTTGTACCAGAGCAGCAAGCGCACACAAAATATAAGAAAGCAGGCTTATATTGTACACTTTCTATCGACATCAATTTACTTTCTTGCTTTTGCAACAAAAAAACCCAAACAAACAAACAAACGTCAACCGATCCAGTCCAAAATTCCCCAATATCATTATCCTCTTTTCTTATTACTGAAATAAAAGATTCATTTCTGCCAACACAATCACAATTCATTGTCAGAAATTACAAAATAGACAAAACTAGATGGTGGTCACAAATACAGATTTTAATGTACGTGTTTTTTATCCGAAGCTGAAAGACGGGCAGTAAACGGGTTTACTGTACGTCTGGAAGGAACGAAGATAAACAGGCTTTACTTTACATCTTTGTGTCCGGGCCTTGAAGGTGGTCGTTACAAAACAATTTTTTATCCCGGTCTGGAAGACGGGCAGTAAACGGGTTTTACTGTACGTCTGGAAGGAATGACGACAAACAGGCTTTACTTTACATCTTTGTGTCCGGGCCTTGTAGGTGGTCGTTACAAACAGTTTTTATCCCGATCTGGAATGTGCCACATCACCAGTTTCCTGCTTCATTGGTGATTCTCTAAACTCATCCTCCACCACCCTCCCCCTGCCATCCAATATAGATGCGTCCTTAAACACAACCCTAACTCTTTTAACCAAGCATAGGGTAATGGTCTATACCCTAAGTGTAGTTATAGTCATGATATATTACTTTGACTTCTCATTCCCATTCCCATCTTCAAAAACGTAGTAGAAAGGCATTCGTCATAACTACGCAAGAGATAACTCACTTCGGTGTGAGAGGGAGCGAGAATTTTGGTACCAAAATGGTGAGCTATTTGTCGTAACACAAGATATCAAATGACCCACTTTAAAATGGGCCAGTTGTAGATAACGACTTCACAATGCACCACAACTGACACTGATTCCTGACTGACTGGCGTGTTACCTTTAGAAGACAAACACACAAAAAGCTCAGTAAAATTGCTACTGCTTTCAAGCATCTACGGAATGCAGTAATACTCGAGAATCGTCTGGAATACGCTGAAATCCCCAGCGTAGTTATCAACTATGCCTAGTTACAAAAGAGCCAATAAAGCAAGGAAGCCGAAGGTTGGGAAGGGGGTTTCTTAATTTTCTATACGAGTTCAATGTTTAACAAAAAAAAACCGCCCGACGTTTTCAAGGAATAACTACACCAAGTTTGAAGTCGATTCGAATTTCCGCTATCGAGATGCTTTGCTTAACAACAGACAATTTTTTACATTATGACGCCTTTCTTAATTTTATCACGCACAACAAAAGTTCACACAGCCGTCCGACTGAGCCAGGGAATACCCATACAAAACTTGCAACAACTTTCCGTTAGCAAGATATATTGCACACAAGATCTTGTTCAAATTAATTGCCAAGTTTACGTGATGTCGTCATATTCCATTTTTGTTAGTTCTACTCGATACAAAATTTGACAGCATCTTTCGGACCTAATAAACATACAACCCACCAAGATTGAACGTCTTACATACAAAATTTTAACGTAATGGCGTAATACGCCTTTCCTAATTTTGCTATATCTACCAAGAAGCTCACCAAGTTTAAACTTTCTCCCGTTGGTCAGGGGCTGACAAATTTCGCACACGATATTTTACGTAATGACATTATAAGCCTGCCCAAATAACGTAACATGAGTCAAGAGTTGACATAACCGTCCAACCTAACCAAGAAATAAAGTGATCCGAAGTTGATTCGACTTTTCGTTCTCGAGAGATCTTGCACAAAACATTTTGAACACAACAGTCTGAACCCCCTCCCCCACACACACAGACACACACACACAGACAGACACACACACATACATGTACATACACACGCAGTACGTACAAACACTATACGTATTTCCTTTGTCGGGGAGACGTAAGCTCTCAGTTCCGAGAATTCTCAGTTTGTGTTGTGCTTTTGGCGGCTTGTTAGTTCAAGTTTTAACCTGTCTATTACTTGACTGGTCAGAGTCATGGAAACGTGTTAACTTTCTCAATTAACGTTAAATAGGGAAGAAGAAGAAAGAGAAGAAGAACAAGAAGAAGAAGAAGAATATGGAAACAATATATAAGGTTTATTTTTAGATATTGCACATGAGTTGCGTTTGTTGCCGTGCAATGTTATTTCTAACCGAGTTGTTTTTTTTGTTTGCAAATGTGTCGATGACGCCACATAAACGTAAATACAATCACTTACCTTTGTTGCGTCATGGCCTTAAAGTCAATTGTATATTTTGCCTTTTTGACGCCAATTCTTATTTCGATTACGTCATCACCACTACACACCGCTTCCTCCAATAAATCTGCAGTTTGGGGGTCGTACGCTGTCCATTCGCCCTCGTCTCCTTCATGGTACAGAAGGTAATTTATATTCTGCTGATGTATATACATTTCTTCCTGTTTCTTTTTTTCATTTCTTTATGTTAATTTTACTTCTTCTCCACTACCAATGTATTTTCTGCTTAAAATGTTCAGAAAATAAAACATAAACAATTATTTTATGGTTTCAAGAACCGAGTGTTAGTAGCTGTACAGAGTCACACTTAATTACTCGATGGCTCTATATGTTGATTGGTTGATTGATTGATTGATTGATTGATACCTTCGAATTGCCACAGGACTCCCTGCCCTAACGCCGAATTCGCGCTGTACAACTTCCGGCGTATCCTGCGCCTCCATCCTAAGATAGTTCAACAATATTTAGAAAGTCACCTGCATTAATAACTGTAACAATAACTTAGTTTCATCGGAAACACCATTTTAGTATAAATAATTAGATAATTAGATTTCTTCTGTTTTTACTTCATAGTTTTGTTTAACCGTAAGTATAAAATTGTTATCTGAACAGCCATGCATTTGTATTATATTGTATTGAATAATAAAACTGAAAAATAAGGAGCATTAAGTAATGGAATCTTTACTGAGTTATTTTTGAGATGTATGTTTTCTTTACGTCATCGTTATCTACAAGACTTAACAACCAAGGCATGTTGAATATCAAACCTGTTAATTATTCTAAACTACACCAAAATGTTTATTAACCTTTGTTATTCTTATTAAAATGAATATGAATTTGTTCACTTCTAGAATGACACTTATTGATAGAAAGAATGCAGAATATGCATTACCACGGACAGTGGATTGTACATTTCCACAAACAGTGGACTGTACTCTCCACGAACAGTGGGCCGTATATTTATGCGAACAATGGATTGTACATTTCCACGAACAGCCGATTTTATATTACCACGAACAGTTGGCTGTGCATTTTCACCGAGATTTGGCCATACATTACCACGAACAGTGGACTATACATTTCCACGTATAGTGGGTTGTACATTTCCACGAATAATGGGCCGTATATTTCCGCGAACAGTGGACTGTACATTTCCACGAACAGGCGATTTTATATTTCCACGAACAGTGGGCCGTATATTTATGCGAACAATGGATTGTACATTTCCACCAACAGCCGATTTTATATTTCCACGATCAGTTGGCTGTGCATTTTCATGGAGATTGGGCCATACATTACCACGAACAGTGGACTATACATTAGCACGAACAGTAGACTATACATTTCTACGAACAGTCGATTGTACATTTCTACGAACAGTTGGCCGTATATTTCCGCGAGCGGTGGATTGTACATTTCTACGAACAGTGGGCTGTACTTTCCACGAACAGTGGGTCACATATTTCCGCGAACAGTGGATTGTACATTTCCAAAAACAGTGGACTGTACATTTCCACGAACAGCCGATTTTATATTTCCACGAACAGTGGGCCGTATATTTATGCGAACAATGGATTGTACATTTCCACAAATAGTGGACTGTTGTCTTGTTGCCGCAGATTTAAGTTTTTAACACTCCAAGTACTTCCTGGGTGCTGGAGAGCAACAAGCAATGAAACCCATGACACACTTCATAACTAGGCACCATATTGAAAAGTTTATAAATAGAAAGCGAAAGAAATTGTTTATTCAAGTAACTGGTATTCCTTTCTAAGAAAGATAAAATAAATTAAATCAAAAGGGGTATATAATGAAGTCGTTTGGAGCCAATCTATTGGTGTGATAATATTTATATTTTTTTACAACATACTGCAGTTTTAATAGTGTATTACAGCGAACTTGTTTCTTCTTATTCATTTGAAAATAATATGAAATTGAATTGGAATCAATGAATATTAAAACATTACCTGTTGCCAAATTGATCTGCCTCTTTGACGCAGTGTCAATGACGTAATTGCTTAAGCTGCTATCCGCTGGCCCGAGGTCTAACGAACGCCCTTCTTTCGGCCGATTTTGTTCAATAAAATTAGACACCCCAGGCTCATAATGATGCCACACTTTTGTTTGATGTAGCCATTCCCAAACAACTACGTAATCCGAATCACCACCGTCCGACGATTTCTCACCTGAGGTTGCCATTTTATTATGTGTTCTATTTTTCTGTTTCCGTCTGATGGAAACTAAGATATGTTAATGTCGTAAGTACATGTGTGGTAATCCGACAAGCTCTCAGTACTGTTTGCTTATTGATTTATCTGGCAACAGCATATTACAGAAGCTATGAATGTTGGTTGATAATTTGCCTCCTTAATGAGTACACTATCAGTATACAAGAAGTGTACGTTTCGTCTGTACTATAATTCTCTCTTTCTATAAGTACTTTTCGTAAAAGAAAGTTCAAATGTCCTTCACATGTAACAGTTTTCTGCGTATATTAATTATGTAAATAACTACTTCCTTATAGAGAGGTTATAGAGAGTTTTAACTCGCGAATACTTGCAGCTTAGAACTATTGATATTCATCATTTATTATTATGTTAATGATGATTCCATTTATATCTAAAGACTGGTTTGTGTTATGTAAACAACTGACTACACCTATAATTCTTAAAGAAAACTAAAACGAAACAGGGGGTCATTATGCCATTTAGTGCACAGTGGCCTTAAATTGTAAATGGTATATTTTCTATTACAGCGTTCTATTCCAGTTGCACTTTTATTATTACGAAATAGAGAAAGATTGTTGAGTTCTTGAATCGTGTAATAAATGTAAGAATAAAAAGTAAATTGGAATAAATATATAAACGAATGACGTCTTGACTGAAATTAAATTAAAGTCTTTCAATTAGTCCGCGCCTCGAGCACCTTAGGTTGAGAGACGCTTACGGTATTACGTCACGCGCTTGACCCGATTGCGCATGCGCATGGATAATTAGTCTCTGCACTTTTATGTCCCCACACCCGGGTTGCAGTGTCATATATTTCGATGGTTCTAATGCCAGGTTTATGTTGTCTTGAACAATTTTCGGTCTGTTGAACTGTGTTAAATAATGTGGTGGGTTGAGGTGTGAGGTATGGATTGCGGGAGGGTGAACAGTGGAGTACGGTATGTTGTTGATAGCGCAGTGGTGTACGGTTTGTGGCTGGTAGAGCACTGGGGTGCCGTTTATGGTTGTGAGAGCAATGGGGTGCGATTTGTGGGTGGTAGAGCAATGGGGTGCGGTGTGTGGTTGGTACAGAAATGGGGTGCGGTTTGTAGATGATAGAGCAATGGGGTGCGGTTACGGGTTGTAGAGCAATGTGGTGCGGTTTGTGGCTGGTACAGCATTGGAGTGCGGTGTGTGGTTGGTAGAGAAATGGGGTGCGGTTTGTGGCTTGTACAGCATTGGGGTGCGGTTTGTAGTTGATAGAGCATTGAGTGTGGTTTGTGGCTGGTAGAGCAATGGTGGTGGTTTGCAAGTGTTAGTACAATGGAGTTGGTAGAGCAATAGAGTGCGGTCTGTAGGTGGTAGAGCAGTAGGGTGCCATTTGTAGTTGGCAAAGCAATGGGTTGCCGTCTGTAGGTGGTGGAGAAATGGGGTACGGTGTGTGGTTGGTAGGACAGTGGGGCGCGGTTTGTAGGTGGTAGAGTATTGGGGTACGGCGTGTGGTTGGTAGGACAGTGGGGCGCGGTTTGTAGATGGTAGAGCAATGGGTGCGGTTCGTGGTAGGGCAATAGGGGTGCGGTTTGTAGTTGGTATGATATTGGGGTTCAGTTTATAGGTGGTAAAGGAGTGGGCTAGGATTCTTTCTGTGAAGCAAGCATCTGATCTCAAAATTACACCCACTCCTTTCTCCGCATGCTCGATCACGCATTGCAAAAAAATACACGGAGATCTAACTCACAACCCTTGGTGAATTAGTAAATACGAGTAGTAGCTGCCGTTGAGTGGTTCTGTTTAGGGGAGAGGATTTTCGAGGTTCTCCTCTTTGGATTTTGTCCTTTTAATTTGACAGTCCGCGTTTAATAATTAAGTGAATGACCTGTGCTGTTATTCAGTAACTTAGCTCAAACTCATACTCAAATTGAATCTGAAGTTTAAGTTTCAAACTAACTTGAGCATTTGCTCAAATATGAGTTTAACTTTTCAGCGTCGACACTCAGCTAAACAACACACAATTTCTGTGGGTAGAGGGAGAAATATTTACTTGCATAATTTAAAATGGCTGAAATAAAGTACTTCAGACATGTTATGGTGAGGAAAAAAGTTCACCAGCTATCTTATTTGATTTTAATTAATTTTGAGCAACCTTCTAGTCTAGACTCAATTTTGAGCTAATTAATTTTGAGCAACCTTCTAGTCTGGACTCAATTTTGAGCTGAAGTTTTACTTATTGAATGACTGAAGCTTATACTGAGCTCAAAAATTTTGAGTTTGAGGGTAAGTTTGAGTTTGAACCACGCTATTGAATAAGGGCACAGTGAAGGGGGAGGGGGATCGAAAGTGAGAAGAACTCCATGGGAGGAGGAGGGGGAGGGGGATCGAAAGTACGTTATTGAATACGGGTACAGTGAAGTCTACGTGTGTTTTGTAGATGGTGTATTTTTCCCTGTGAGCTCGTCTGTGAGCTCTTGGCCCAATGATTCCCTGGACACCATTCTAGTTATCAGTTACTTCCTCGGAGCTTCCGTTGGTTCCCTGTTATTGCCATGACGTCATGACTGATGACTTGTGACGTAATCACGTAGGTGACCATGACTGGTGCATAGTTAAAAATATCCCATTGAACTATTTTCAGATATCACACATGGACAGGTTTGTGCCGCACCTTTGATCTAGAATGTAACAAATAAAAGAAGTAGTAATTTTGCAGCCATATTTATTAAGACTTGACTTAAACGACAACATATGGAGTTCTTCCCACCTTGCATTCCCCCCTCCCCCCTCCCCCCTCCCCGCTACTCGTCCCTCCTTCTCCCTCCATCTCCCAACTCGCTAAGGTGGGATGTATTTGTTGTCTTAATATGCATTGGTAAAAATACCCCAACTGTTCCTTAATGACGATACGCTAAAAGACTAAAATATATGCCAATGCAATTCTAATCATTCAGTGGTTTTGGTGAATGAAGTCGTTTTTCCATTTTGTTTGAAGTCTTTGGTCAAAGTGGCAAACTGGTCATCTAGTTCTTCCAGGAACATAACAAACACGCTTAAATCGACGATAAACGTGCCGTGATAAGCGTAATCTAAGTCCGCCAGGATGTAAACAAACGCACTGATTGTGAACACTGTGAGAATGCACATGGTCAGCTCAAGTCTGTACGAGTCCGTTACGATGAGGAGAATGCCGAAGAAGGCGATAAAGCCGAGCATCTCCATGAACACCCATCTGAAAAAAAAATACTCAGATTATTCCGAATTAAATAAGAAAGATCTATTTATACGAGGTCATTCTAACAAGGGGCCATTGATAAGGAACGTACGCAAAAATTTGTCAACTTTGACAATTCCAACACTACAACTGCCCCATAGAATCACCCCCACCACCCCCCTCCCCTCTCCTCATTTCCATCAGGGCGAGCCTCTAAGAAATCCCCCGTCCCCTCCGCCACCTCGCCCCGTCCCCTCCACGCCATTTTACCGAACCCTTTTCATTCGTTTTGTTAATTTCTCCGAGACCGGGCCTGCGTAACGTTTGCGGCAAATGGTTCTAATGGCATTATTTCTACTAACAGGCAAACGTTTGGAGGTTTAAATTAATGTCAGACCAATAAATAAACAAGTAAATAAACAAAAGCTTCGAAAGATCTGGATTTAAGTGAACGGTTTTGTAAAATGGAGCGGACATTGGTTTGACGTCGGAGTTGCTACAATGTGGAAGAAGACAATGGAATGACGTCAGCATGACTACAAAGTGGAAGGACTTCAAATTAATTAGCAGTTTATGAACTTCCAGATAATGAGCTGATGAAACAACACAAGGTTCACAGATGCGCCCCAAACAAGTACATCCCAGTGGGCATGGGTCGTTGCAAAGCCGTTGGACAAACGTCAAGTCAT
>OX457029.1:65671326-65878366 GCA_949752745.1 Protula sp. h YS-2021 | reverse complement strand
GAATCTTAATATGAACATAACAACACAAAAAAAAGCTTTCTTTGTCGCATTTAATATCAGAAGACCGGAAACGTAACGGCATACACATGTGAAACATGACTATATATAGTTCTCTTGTGGGTCGTGCATAGACAGCTGATCTTAATATTAACGTAAGTCAACGCCAATGACAGAGATTCTCAGTCGCTAAATTTAAAAATAAAGTTCACGGAGGGGAAGGTATCAATTAATTAGAGGGCAAACATGTTTTTTGAAGAAATGAAGCTCTGAATAAAAAGTTTTAAGTTCGTAGATCCCTACCCCATCCCCCCCCATCCCTACCCGCCGCTCGAATTCCCCCGGCCGCACTTCGATCCCTTCCCCACTTCTGCCCAGTCAGGTTAGGATAGAGTCCTGGATTGGAACTCACCGGCAGGGCGTGGGGAAGGGGGTGCGGATTCTCTAATTAATTGATATATTACCGCGCGATGACGAGTCCTGCCGATTATTTACGAATGGCATTCGGCTTAATGTTTCAGTTTATTACTGTAGGACTTTGACTTCATAAAGGACAAAAGGAGCCCAGGCCTCAAAGAAAAAAAAAAAAAAAAAAAAGAATGGACAGCTTTATTTCCATCCGTCGTATTTATCATAGAAGATCTTAAGTGATATTACAGTTATTAGTGAAATCAACTGGTTCTTACAATAACATTGGTGTGAGTCGCACTTTTGTGTGTTTGTGGATAGATAACAGCAATAACAAACAGAAGACACGGATTTAGCATAGAATAGATAAGGACTTATTGCTTATCTATAATAAGATTATTTACTATAAGTGTTTAAATCTCCAGCAACTATGCATACAATCCTTGGCATGTTTCACCTAAATCTGCCAATTTCGGGACATAAAATATGATTACATTTATGACACGGTATGTTCATTATTCTTTAACACATATTTTGGGGCAGAAATTATAATTGTATAATTTCATTCGAAAGCTATCTGCACTACAAAATTTGTTCCCATATATTTCAAAACAACTGAGGAAAGATGCTATGATCATATGTGTAAATAGCTAATGGAACTTTAAATAATGATAATAATAATAAAATATTAATAAAACTTTCGTAATGTTTCGAGATTTCGCAAAGGATACACTCAAACGATAACTGATTCTATCCGATAACTGATTTTATCAACGGAAAGTAGAAACATGGCAATGAGTGACATCGATAACTTGAAATCTTCTCGGAGATTGCAAGCTCGCAGGACCGCACAAAAATTACGCTTACAACCAATCGATTACGTGGAGAAAAGCGTCGTGACTCAGAATGAATGGGAGAAAATCGGACTTTCGAAACATATCAATATTATAGATAAAGATTGTAAATTTCAAGGTCATAAATTAGAAAATGAACGAAAGCAATTCGTAATTGAACAGCGCCGAACACTGAAGCCTGTTTTTGACGGTAGCGTACCACCTGCGGAGGAGACAAATCAGGCAGGATCTCAGGTTGTTGAGACAGCGTATCCGGATATGGAGTCTGATTTATTGAGGATAGTGGAATATTACGAAATACACAAACCTAATACTGTCAAACGCATTCACACCATCAAGCATTTGGATCCTGGTGCCGAAAAGCAATGGCGAATAGACAAACACAAGCAACATTCGAAACACAATAAGTCTAAAATCGGTACGAGGCCCCCACCTCCACATTCGACGAGTGTTACCCCACGGATCGAGATCCATGTCCCTACTGGATCCCAAACCCATCGCGGTGACCTCACAGAACAGGAGCGTGAGGAATTACGATCGAAAGAAAACTTACCTAACACAAGCTTAGGTTTTTATCTAGCGACCGGAGGACAAACTCCGGATTTGAATGCCAGTGTTGACAGCGCTAAGAATGTAAATATGACCGAGGACCCACAGCACGGTTCTTTACCAAGCGAATCAGCGAAAGGACAGTTGGACACAGCCAATGACGGAACAACCCCGGACCAATATACGGCTGATGATAACACCTTCTTGGTCCCGCCCGCCCCTGTCACAACCCGAACAAATTCGCTCATACCGCTACACATAGTGCCACCTAGCGGTCCGGTTTTACATCAAAACGTTACACAGGATAAAAGATTCCAGTCACCACCCTCCACGAAAAAATTCCGCAATTATAAAGTGCGCACGTCTATGAGTGATACAGGAAAATTAGCGCTCCAGTCCAGGGACAATAGTCAAGCTCAAACGCCAATTCCCGTCAAAGGGAAATCCTTCACACCCTTCAGTGATGACGTCAGAATGATGCGTCAGGAAGATAGTGCAGACGTCTTTGGCTCATCCGACGCCGATTTTAAGGCGGCTCTTACGGAATCCAACCTGAAGCTACACGCGATGCGCACCAAACACAGCCGCCGTACTCCCAGACCGGAACAGCGCCGGGGTCTCCTTACCCCCTCCCTCGCCAGCTCGCTCGAAAATTTAACCATAGACGAGTTTGAGCAAGTGACGCATAATCTGGACCCAGCTCTAGTGCAGCGATCGCCTTTAGATGTGCATGAAGAAAACCACACGATTTTGAACCCATTTATCGCCCACCACCGACCATCGGAACCAAAACGTCATCTAGGTACTTATGCTTATTCAACAATGGATGCGCACACAAAAGCAGTCCATGAAACGATTCCGGAAAATCCCAAGAGAATGAAACCGAAACTGTTCAAGAGTAAGCGATATGGAGATTGTTATTTGGTGCCATCTGACGTCAAGCGCACCTGCGCAGGCGTGTCCTTTGACCCCTACGTTTTAGCCATTCACAAGAAAGAAATAGATGAAATAGAAACGCGAAAACGATTGGAGGATATTAAAAGCAAATTAAAAGCACAGAGAGAAAGTTCGCAGAGCATCCAATCGAATGTGAATGAGTGGGTGAAAAGTGTGGATAAGACCACGAAGACTAAACGCATGAAACGTGTGGATTACTCACAGGCATGGTCGAACTTCACATAGATTCTATATTTGTGACTAGCCGTTTTATACCTAACCTTCCTAGTGAACGCTGCGACGTTGTATCAACGTTGATAGACGTTGGATCAACGTTGGGATTTGGTTGTTTATGAAAGTAGAAGCAACAACTAACATCTGACGTTGGGCAGACGTCGATTATCCGACGACATAGCGACGTTGAAAATGGAAGTCGGAGCAAGGTCTATATTTTGGCGTTGTATAGACCTTGGGAAAGCGATGATATATAGACCTGGGGACAAAAATAATCTATGATCACCTTCTTGACAGCAGTAATCAAACTACGATCATCCCTTCATTACAGTACCCAACCTTTTACATCCTCGTTTTGGGCTACTTTCAAAGTGACCTGTCATGGCCACAATTTCCGGTGAACAATAACAGAAGAAAATTGTTTTTTTTTTGTTAGCCCGACGTTTATATAACGTCAATTTTCAACGTTAGACCAACTGAATGTTTCTTCAACGTTGTGTCCAAGACTTTGGCTAGACGCTAATCGGTGGTCGGGACCAATCATAACCAAAGTGTTGCTATAATTAAAGTTTCAGATAAGTGCGATCGGCGTCGTCATCACACCGAACTCTTCGAATTGCCAAACTAATGTTATCTCTCAAGTGAGTGTTAGTTTCTCGTGATGTTTTTCTTTGAATAAATCGCTTTTATAGAGCCATGTCTCTGAATTAAGCAGTTTTTAAAGAGGGTTGGGGGGGGGGGGGTGGGTTATATTCCTTGATTCATATAAATATTAACGATGTGGAAAGTTTTTGTATGTTTCCAAGTGTATCATATCGCTCAGAAGAAGCGACATGCGGCTCTAGTTTTCATATGATGTTGTGGGCAAAGCACCTGGGAACAGATCTGTGTACATGTGCTTGCCTGCTTAGGTTGAAAGGAGGGTGGGGAGGATGTGGGGGGGGGGACGTAATGATCGGTATGTTTTCGTGTCTGTGTCGAATGACAACGGTGTTCTCTCCAATCAGCGTTAGTTTTTCAGAGCTTCAACAAAAAAACAAAAAAAACAAAAAAAACCGCAAACTTAGAAAAAAAAGACATTTAAAATTCAAGGTGTCGACTTTTAATAGCAGTATTTGCGTACAGAGTTGACATTCGGCGTCTATGAGAAAGCTTTAAGATTTGAACGAAATCCTTGTTCTTTTTCTGTCATTTTAAAGTTGGCCTGTGACGGGAGAGAGACATTGCATACGTGTCGGGGGAAAACGGACAGCATTATTTACAAGGGCTTTTTACGACACCTTTGGTTGTTATATGGTTGCATATTACGTGGTGTGGATGAATCCTGGGGTTATATCTCCAGGTCATGTTGTTATATCTACGTCTGGTGGTTATCAAGTGGTTATATCTCCAAGTCATGTGATCATATATCGCATTTTATTACCAACTTTTAACACTTTTCTTTTCTCCAAACGTCTTTTTTTGTAATATAAATGTTAATATGATATATCAATTGCTCATCCATAATTTCCAGTTATATTGCATTAGATACTTTTGTTGTATCCCCCCCCCCCCTACGGGCGGGTTGGGGTGGGGGCGGGGGCACTATGGTTAGAATGCGTGTCCAAATAAACGTGAGGACGGGGGGGGGGGGGGGTACTTTGCGGACAGTCGCGGCCCACTCAGAGTGCGCTTCGTATTTAAATAAAAAAAGGGCATTATGTCAAACTTAGCACTTCGCGTTATGGGGTTATTTTAAAAAAGTCATGGGCATGCATGATAATCAGTTTGCACGTGGATGTCCCCCCCTCCGCCTTTTTTGTCCTCCCCCGGGATTCACGTGGCATGCGCAGAGGAAACCGTAAATGAGCCCACTTTAGAAAAACTCCCTTTTTCCAATTTTCCAATAAAACACACACACACACACACACACACACACACACACACACACACACACACACACACACACACACACACACACACACACACACACACACACACACACACACACACACACACACAGACACACACACTCACACACACACACTCACACACACACACACACACACACACACCTATAAGGTCATTCCAATAATGGCAAAAAATAGGAAGAAGCTCAGTCCCATTAATGGTCCTACTTCCGGTTTTCTACTGTATATCGCCACGATCTCTGAATGGTTGAAAAAAGCAATATCCTTGAATATAATAAGCAAATGTCACGGGGCGATTTATTGAATACCTGGGTTTTGCAAATTAATGATTGACTTGTAAATTTGAAGGAACTATTGAACATAATATAGGGGAAACGTTGTTCCATTCTGTGAAAGCTGTCCTAATTTTGTTTTTCGTTGGATAAGGAAATACTCATTCTCGTCATTTTAATTGGTCATTAATTAAATCCTTAAATTTACATGACGATATTACACATTGAGAAAAATAAATCGTCTTTTTGTCGTTGTTTATTTGTTTATTTAAATTATTTTTTATTTATTTATTTTTGCTACAATGCCACAACCCCTGTGATTCCCGATCGTAATAACGCATTATATCACAGTGGCGAAATATATCAATTATTGTCTATTGTCTCTGCTGACAATAACAGGCTGCAGAGATGGATTGTACAAGGGAGTGGGGGGGGGGGTGGGGGGGGGGTGGGATCGTATGTGGGGGAGCGGGTAGATGTTGTAAAATCAAACATACTGTCTAAAAACGCTTCGCACAGTCCCCAACCCCCTTCACCCCCTACCCACCCCACACTTACATTCCCTGGAGCAGTCCCTCTATCAGAGAACCCAGGAGGTGGCCATATGTCACACAATGGATTTACGCTATTCAGTCATAACTTACGTAATTTACGCTTATTGAAATTCTGCATGGCCACATAATTATGATCAACAAGTGTAATTGTTTTCACATGACACTTCTTGTATAATCTTTAATAACGTAATGTCCGGTTCAGATAACTCTTAACATGTTTATGTTAATGAGGAACCCCACGTTTTTCAATTTCCATGGGTGCTGAGAATGAATAGGTGTATTGGACGAGTGCGCTATAGCTAGGAGCTGCTGTGAATGAGGACATAATGTAATGTGCACCTTTGGGACCGAGTACATTATTATTTCCCACAGAAATATTATAATAGCCCCTGTTAAAGCAAAAACACAGACAATAACTGTTTAAAGATTTGTTCAATCTGAAAAAATACAGAGTAAGTTAAACATAATGTCTGCTTTAAATTGTACCTTCTGTTAAAACTTCACAACGCATTGAACTGTCATACAATCATGCAATTTTATAGTATAAAATCAATTTTGCAAAAATGTAGATTGATTGACTGTATAATCCTTACCTAAACAAAATGAATCGTTTTAAATGTAGAAAATAAGCAATACATCCAAAATCAAGATTCCATATATTGTTCAAAATTGTAAATCACTATTTGCTGGAACTTGGTCAACTAGGTGCATTAGAGTGAAATAAGGTTCAAGTTCAATTATTTCTTATTGTTCTTTCTGACGAAACAATTACAGAAGAGGACCGTTGAAAGACCGACCTTTTGCGAACCTGTCGCATATGTTTGGCAGACACGGATTGCTTTATGTCCCCTCTCCAACGCACCCCTCCCCTTCCCACCATTGTAGTATTGAGGTCTTTTATGAATTATCCCGCAAGCGAACACAGTTCATCGCTGACCCCTGCCCCAGTGACTTCAATTTTAGAGAAATAAACACATAAATATTCTCTTAGTTTTTGACGCCATTTTCCGAACATCCCTACAACGTTGTTCTGCCATCTACAGCAGAGTTCCCCAGCAACGTTTCGAGTGTATACTTCGTATGTACTGAATGGCGTGTACTTAACGTAACAACATGATTAAAACAAGGCTCGTGCTGCCCGCGTGGTTTTACCAAAGATATATAAATTGTACTTGTAGTAAACAGTCTTTGGTTTTACCATCATATTGTTTGCACCATAATAAATAATAAATATAGCATTTACAGGAGAATATATTTGTACCCAAAAATCATGAAATAAAAATAAAACTGCACTCGCTTATGGACTGATCCGACAACTCGGCCTCGTAAGCCTTGCGCACTGTTCGGACTCGTCAATTCCAGGATCGTATTGCCATTGCTACAGGCTGAGGGGTGGGGAGGGGGGGGGGAGGGGGGGATAGGGAGGTGTGGGGTTCAGGATCGGTCCACGCGCTCGTGTGGTTCATGCTTGTACTGCCAGTGCTACAGGCTACGGGGAATTGGGGGGGGGGGGGGGCGGAGTGGAGGGGACGGAGGAGGGAGATCGGATCAATCCACCTGTCCCTGTTCCATCATCATTTATCCTTTTACATTTAAAGGCAGATTGGAACAGAACAGCGGAAATAGGACCGCAAGGGGGGGGGGGGGGACTAAAGTAGTCCAATTTCCGGGTCGGTCTGACTTGTGAGATTCTTTATACTGGAACGCTGCAGAAACGAGACAGTTCAAACATTGTCAAGCTTATAACATGGTCCCATTTGCAGTCTGTGTGGTCCTACCCATGGATTCCATTGTTTAAAAAAAACATACCATGCACTGGTTGAAATGGAGTGACACTTTTGTTTATAAACGATTTTCATCCACAACAACACTGCTCCCGCAACACCATTAACGTTTTAATGGCTCTGCATCTAACACTACAACCAACAGAATCAGTGCAATCAATACAGTCAATACAATCAATACAGTCAATCTAATAATACAATCAATACAATCAATATAATCAATACAGTCAATACAATCAATAAGTCAATCTAATAAATACAATCAATACAATCAATATAATCAATACGGTCAATACAATCAATTCAGTCAATAACTTCAATCCAATCAATACAATATCAATCCAATCAACACAATCAATGCAGTCCATACATTCAATCTAAGTTAATACAATCAATAAAATCAATACATTCAAAACAATCAAGACAATAAATACTACAATTTGTTTCCTTCCAGACAATTCGTATTTTTTGTTGTTTTTATTTAAACTGACGTATTTTTCTGATGCTCAGGACTGGAAGAAGTCGGCCCAGGTTTTTGCACGCTGTCGTAACGCTGCACACTAGTCCAGCCTCCGAAGTTATCAGTCCTGCTGGAATCTCGCCGGACTATCATTTTTAAATCATGCTGAAATTTAAAACATTAATTTCTGGTTATATATTTCTTTGATTGCAATAATATGAAATGCCGTTTTATTAGTGAATTATTGATATCAAAAATTAATTTTTGATCTCAAAAATTGATTTTTTGATATCAAGAATTAATTTTTGATCTCAATAAATCCATATTTTGATATCAAGAATTCATTTTTGCTATCTGTAATTGTATTTTTGATATCTCTAAATGTATTCTTGATCTCAAAAAATAATTTTTGATATCAATAAATATTTAGAGATATCAAGAAATATTTATTGATATCAAAAATGATTTAATGATATCTAAAATTGATTTTTTTGAGATCAAAAATTCGATTTTTGATAGCAAAAATGAAATATTTGAGAGCAAAATATCAATTTTGAGCTCAATAATTTGATTTTCTATATATTGATACCAAGAATTTATTTCAGATATCATTATTTCAGACTGATACTTTTTTTAATTTGTATTTTGATATCTGCAAACGATTTTTTGATCTCAAAAACTGATTCTTGATATAAAAATATCAGTCTATTTTTTTAAATAAAAAATTCAGAAACACGCATCTGTAAATATATAATGGCTGTCCTTGTATACAGAATCTTTATTTTAATTTTTTACTATACAAAAAATAAGCATTCTTGAGATCAAAAATTGTGTTGTTATTATTGATCTCAATGGTTTTTTTTTTTTTTTTTTACATTTTTAAAGCCTTTTCTCGAATTAATTGGATTTGGACGAAGCCAAACGTATGTCTAGTTTAAAACAGTTCGAAACCCGACATTGGCGAATTTTTTTAGAATGTAAAGCGATTAAAAATATGGCATAAAATAAAGAACATAAAACCCAAAATAATCAAATTATATGTTGCTATTTTGAAATTTTTGGAATATCATTTGCATGAAAATGCGAGCGCCGAATTTTAAGAACAGTCCATTCGGATTTGTTGGACACATTCGGTTAACTTTTTTCATTTATATTCTTTTTTTTATTTTAATTTTAGTCGCCCAGTAGAAGGAAGAAGGTGGGTGAGAAACAATTTATTTATTTTTTCTTATCTTATGTAATGTATTAACAAAAACAATATATCAACAGAACCATATATCAAAAGAACAATGTATCAACAGAACAATGTATTAGTCGAACAGAGATGAAAAAAGATCACCCTAAAGTCGTCGCTGAGGAAGCTGTATATGATCGGGTTAGTAAAGCTGTTAGCCATAGCCATCCAATGAGTGGTGTAGAAGACTGCGTAAAAAGTAGTCTCATGGCTGGCGGAGGAATTCACATAGTCTGTGATTTGACCTTGAAAGAATTCCATGAGCAGGAAAAAGGCATGGAATGGTAACCAGCAGACGGCGAATGTCATCACCAAGGCAACAAGCATCTTCGTGACCTAAAAAAAGGCGACATCAAACAGGCTTAAGAAACCACACACTGTACGCTCATGTTCTGAGCTTTAGATATATATATATATATATATATATATATATATATATATATATATATATATATATATATATATATATATATATATATATATATATATATATATATATATATATTTATATATATATATATATATAGTGGTCGTTATATATACAATTTAATTAAAATGACTTTATAGTAGTATCTTTAGGTCATACGAATGTTCTTAATGTTTGAAGGGACATGAGAGGTCGCAATCAAGGTGGTCGTTATTTTCTGCACGAATGCACAAGGTTAACATGGGAACAGCTGATATGAGGTATGGAGCGAGTGGGTTTATCTTCCATTTTCTGTCAAATAGTCTGTTATATTGATCTCTCATAACATTTATATAGCACAAGATCTAAATTGGCTCTATTTCACCTCAAAGATTTTTTTTTAAAGTTTAAAGTTCAAAAATGTATGAATCGATGACAATCTGTTAGGGGATTACTGTAAAATAATTGCTAAATCCATAATAGTTGTGTAAAGTGCTTTATTGAAAAGAAATATCATTGTTTTGTGTTAAAAATGACCAATTGAATAAAAAAAATGAATGATATTCGAGACATGTGTAACCTATATACTTGCTGATCCGCTCGTGAGAATATCCAATATTTGTTCTGGTTCCGCGCCAAATATTTGTATGGTTTACTGCGGATAAGGGGGGGGGGGGGGGGGAGTGGGGCGGTTGGTCATACCTGATAACACAAATGATACCAAATGGGCCTCGGGAGGGGCGTTTGGGCGGGAGGGGGCGTTGGGGTGGGTGGTGGGCTTTACCCGTATTCTGGAGCGCCTCCTGGCCAACAGCTTATCTTTATCCACCTGTCCAGGGATCTGACTTTGCCTCCATAATATTCTCCCAATCAGTACATACATGACGAAGAGTACACAAAGCGGAAGTAAGTAGGTGACGAGTACCGTCGCTAGCAAGTACCCTCGACCGTGCCATTCTTTCCTCCACGTGACCGTGCATTTATCATAACTGATGGTGTAGTTGTTTAGGTTTCTGGAAGAAATGATAAAATCTTGCTTAGAATCTTGCTTAGAAACGAAAGGATCTGAGTGTTTCATTTTATTATAAAATGTTGGCCTTTAGGTCAACATTTTCCTAACTGATCAATTATATCTCCATATCTATGGAATGCCATTTTAACATTTATTGGACAATTATTGATATTCAAAATTAATGTATGATCTCAAAAATGACTTTTTTATGCCAAGAATTAATTGTTGCAATCTGTGATAATATTTTTGATATCTTTCAATGTATTCTTGATCTAAAAAGTAATTCTGGATATCAGTAAATATTCACAGATATCAAACGATATCTCAATTCTTGATAGTAAAATCTAATACATTTTCTATTTATTGACTTGAAGAATTTATTTTAGATAACATTATTTCAGAATGAGACTTCTTAATTGATATTTTGAAATCTACAAATGAATTTTTGATCTCAAAATTAATTTTTTATATCAAAGTATCATTCTGTTTTTTCAAATAAAAAAATCAGAAGCACACGACTGTGAATAAAATAATGATTGGTCGTTATATATAGAATCTTTCTTTCAATTTTTAGTGCACAAAATAATTCATGAGCTCAGAACTTAAAAATTGTGTTGTTGTGTTGTATGTCATCTCCTAAATTCGTAAAATTTGACTTTTACTTCGTAAAAGCTCAGGATTCGCTTATCTCCACTTTTATACGGGTTTTCTCGCAAAACTCTAAGAATCACGCACTCAGGAACTGAAATTTTCTACTAGTGACTCGAATAGTCCCGTCGTTGGTCCCAGCCAATCAGCATCCTTGGTCACTGTAACCAAGCCTCATTCTCGTATTGCGTGCGGTTACCAACCACACGCGTTTTCTAGACTGGGAAAATTTCTGGTTTTCCTACCGTCAGTTTAAGGTAATTTTCTCCAAATAATACGTTTTTAGTTGCCTTATACAGTCTTTTTTGGTTGTTTAGAGGCGAAGGCTTGTTAGCTTACGTATTCGGGAGATTTTTGCCTTCGTACGCTTCTGCTAGTTTTCTGAGTTTGCATCACGGGGGTTTCGAATGTTTTTCCCCGAGAAGTGTTACTCGTAGTCTCCACGTTTACTAGTACGAGCGTACACCCTTGACCCTTAGGGAGCGCAGGTCATTTCAGTTGCTGAGTACTGTTCTGTTCCTGAGCTACTTCAACGCCTGGTTCCTAGCCAGTCCGGGCTGCGTAGTGCATGCTTCCTAGCAGGCTTCCAGCTTCTCCAGTTCAGTGTGGAGTTGCTTGGAACCGCCTAGCGCAGAGGGGCTAGTGTTCAGCCTCTGGGTCACCCCCCCTTGCTCTACAGAACTTCTGTTCTTCGCTCTGCCCAGGACGTTTTGCGTTCTAGGCTTAGCGGCTACGGAGTACCATCTCGGTGCTCGGTTCTGAGCAAGGGGCTGGTTACCAAGTTCCATCTCGGTGCTTGGTAACTCCCAGGTACCTACGGCTTACCGAGCGTCTAGGCTCGGTAATCCTAGGTCAAGTCACCAGGACCGAAGCGCCTTCTGGGTCCTTGGCTCCTGGTACTTGTTCGACCTGGGTACTCGGTAGCTGCGCACTGCGTCACCCCTGCGTACCTACGCACTCGGCACGCCTAGGTATTAGCTTGAGGTTACAGAGCTTGGTTCAGTTCAGTCCTCGGCTCTGGAAAGAGTGTTTTTCTTTTGAGATTGTTACTAACTCACGTTTATTTGCTTTTCCAGACATGACGGAGGCCAGTCTGTACCACAGCACGTCACACATCTCCTGCGTCCACCCGGCGTCGGCTGCCAATCCTCACTCGCTCTGCGACCGGTGCAGGAGAGACAGGGACATTCCGCTGTGTGATGCTCTACACACCTGCAAGGAGTGCGCACACCTTTCCCCCCAGGACTGGGACGCTCTGGAGAAGGTGCGCGCCAAGAATATTAAGCGTAGGGTGCGTCGAAAGGTTCAGTCTTTATCCCTGGACATACCGAGAGCCGGTTCAGTGGTGGCTGGTCCGGTGTCTTCACCAGTGCGAGCGGATAGAGATGTGGAGTCGGATTTCGACTTGCCTCGTAAGAAGAAGAAACTCAAATCTTCAACCTCGAGATTGGTGTCCGAGCTGGGCTCACCAGGGACAAGCGCGATCACCGCACTGGATAAGACTTGGCCATTTGCACTCAGAGGGAGGGGTAGACTGGTTTCGGAAGAACCTCCCCTCGTGTCGCCCCCGTCTGGGCCCGCCGTGAAAGAGAGTGTTACCATCACCCATGCGAAGTCTGGGGCATGTTTTACCAGCAGTGTGGGAGAGTTTGGCATCCCTCCGCGCCCGGACTCCGACCCAATACAAATAGCGGACACATCTCCACTGCCTCCAGCTGAGACCTTGAACATTTCTTCGTTCCTCGCCATGCAATCTCAGCTCCAAAGACAGATCCAAGACCTTCAAGAAGCGCTGCTCTCTAAGCCAGAACAGAGACGCAGACTTGCTCCCTCGGCGACCATCTCTCGCCCACCAGATTATCCTCCGGTACTCTCGGTGTCTACCCCTGCTCACCAACAGGAACCAGACACGAAGGATACTTTGGAAACTATCACCCTCAGCGAGAGCGAGTCTGGAGACATTCCCCCATCGGGCCAGATCTCACTTACGCAACACGCAGAGGAGGACGAAGAACTCGCACCGTTGGACACTTCGCCTCTGGAAGCCATACCCAAGAACAGGGAGAGAGCTATTTATACCCCGGTCCCAGGCGCAGCCGTGAAAGAAGAACCGGAGTTATCGGCGCAGGAGGAGGGGAGTTCGGAGGACTCGGGAGCAGATGGCGACGCGGAAGAGGAGTCACCAAGCAGTTTTTTCCCGTCAGTGCAGTTTCCCCTCCGTTCCACAGATCCCATTCTTTCCCCAGGCAAAGGACAGCGTCTGTGGAAAGACCCAGCCGCAGCGGGGAGACGTCCGATTCGTACCCCGTCCCCACCCGAGTTCTGCCAGGAGCCAGAGGCATCTTTTTCGCCCCTAGGAGAGTCGGTCGCCCCTGAGGACGTACCGTTCCGGGATGCGGTTCAGGAGATCGCCAGGCTAGCAGGAATAGAATGTGGTCGCCCGGTGTCAGACAGAGAAGATCCACCTATCAGGATGACTTCACAGGCCTCCCTTCCTCAACCGGAAGCGTTTGTGGCTCTTACGACCAGCGAGGGAGTGGCAAACGCGTTGTCGGTGCGTTGCCGGGAGTTCAAGCGTCTAGATGCCTCCGAAGGTCGTGCGCTGTCACGTCTCCACCCCTCCAAGCACTGTACGGTGAAGCAGGGTCCCTACCGGTCCTCAGATGACCTCATACCCCTGGAAGCCCTGGAGCAACCCACTAAACGTATGGTATGGATGCCCTCGGTGCGACAGGACTCGGATATCCCGCTGGTTGAAAAAGACGCGAAGGCCATAGAAGGTTCAGCTAGACACGTTTTGAACATTATGTCTTTCCAGGACCACACCCTGAGTGCCTTGAAGAAGCGTTTGGAAGACCTGAGCCTGTCAGACCCGGTGGCACTTAAACTCCTGGAGTGCTTAGCCTTAGCGACCAGGGATGTGGTGAAACTGGCTACTTATCTGACCTCCTCACTAGTGTTCCTGCGACGCGATGCTTTTTTGCTACACTGCTGGTCGAGTGTCAAGGGCCTCCGTGACCTACGCCACGCCCCTATACTTTGCCAGAAGGAGCTGTTTCCCCCCGAAGAAATCGAGAGGGTTCATCAAGAGAGCAGGTCACTGTCACAGGACCTAGCTCTCATGGCTAGAGCACCGAGGCAGTTTGCGCGTCCACAGAAGCGCCAGTTCTCGCAGCCCCCGCGCCGAGACAGGTCGAGGTCGAACAGCAAAGCCAGGTCTTCTCCCCCGAAGAAGCCGAGGCAGCAAAGCAACGGCAGGACCCATCCGAGGGCCTCGCCTCAGTGCAGGTAGCAATCAATCAAAGTATCTCTCAGAGGGGAACGCCTCGTCTCTAAGAGATACTTTTATCAGGTCAAAAGACGAGGAGGGCTTCCAGCCCTTCAGCGACTGTTTGCTCGTAGGAGGCAGGCTAGGCAGATTCTGGCAAGCTTGGCGGGACATGGGTGCTCCGAAGAAAGTAGTGCGTTGGTTGAGAGAAGGTTACGCACTCCCGTT
The DNA here is from genome assembly GCA_949752745.1 of Protula sp. h YS-2021. Lineage (NCBI taxonomy): Eukaryota > Metazoa > Annelida > Polychaeta > Sabellida > Serpulidae > Protula > Protula sp. h YS-2021. Next base: position 65,863,612 of record OX457029.1, on the reverse strand, counting down.
CAAACGGGACCGACGCGGCCACGTTCCACCCATACCCCTTCGCTATCTGGCCCCGAGCTGCCTGATCGCCTCCTACGATGCAAACTCACCAAAGCACCGAGCCTTACGCTCGATGGTCGAAGACTTAGTGAGCAAAGGGGCCGTAGGGGAAATGCCCAAAAATCAGAAAGGGTTTTTCAGCCGGGTCTTCCTGGTACCCAAGAAGTCGGGGGGTTGGCGTCTAGTCATAGATCTATCCTCTCTGAACCAATTTCTCCATGTGACGCCGTTTCAGATGGATACGGCCCAGGTCATAAAGAGTTCCCTGGGGAGGGACATGTGGGGTACGTCCATAGATCTATCAGATGCGTACCTGCACGTACCTCTGCACCCCGCCGCCAGGAAGTACCTATGCTTCCAGGTAGGGGAGAAAAGGTTTTGGTTCCGAGCCCTCCCATTCGGTCTCTCTACCGCTCCCTTTGTCTTCACCAAAATAATGAAAGTATTAAAGGCGTGGGCCCGAGTTCGAGGTATGTTGGTCTTTCAGTACCTAGACGATTGGTTCGTAGCCCATCGCGACCGAGCCACGGTGAGTCGGCAAACGCAGGCCTTGGTCGACCAGGCAACGAAGGTGGGTCTCATGGTAAACCGAGACAAGTCGGAGCTAAATCCAAAACAGGTAATGGTATTTTTAGGGGAAAGATGGGATCTGCAGCTGGCAAGAGCTTACCCCACTTCCGAGCGGAGGGAAAGAATCCGTACCAGTGTCGGATCCATACAGCCAGGTTCCAAGGTGAGTTTGGTAAAAATGGAGTCCCTGCTGGGCTGTCTAGTAGCTACAGAGAAGACGGTCCCTCTAGGGAAACTGCATTACAGGCCCTTCCAGGCGGAGATAAGGCGCGCTTTACGCCAAGGCAGACACCCCAGAGCCGTGATGTCTCTGTCGGTGGAAGCCCACCAAGAGTTGGCTTGGTGGTGCGACGACCGAGTCATGGGCGAAGGGATGCCCTTCACAGCCCCGCCTCCGGAAACAGAGGTACAAACCGACGCTTCCCTATCCGGCTGGGGGATTCATTTCCAGGGCAGAATGTGGCAAGGTCAGTGGCCACAGCAGGTAAAAAATCGCCACATAAATTGGTTAGAGTTGCAGGTGGTGTGGATAGCCGTACACGACCTCACCCCTGCCCTAGAGGGTCGACGTGTGGAGTTCCATCTAGACAACTCCACCGCAGTGGCATACCTAAACAAGCAAGGCGGTACCAGGTCCCAGCAACTCACGAAGCTCGCTGGGGACATTCTGAAGTTCGCCCGAGAGAAGAGAATTTTTCTTTCAGCCCGACACTTGGCAGGGTCGCTGAATGTGTTGGCAGACCTAGCTTCCAGGGTCGGTCAAGTTATCCACACGGAGTGGTGTCTGTCCCCCCGCTCCTTCGAGTGGGTGACCAAGCGCTCTCCGTGGGGGAAACCGACCTTGGACTTGTTTGCGAACGCCCTCACGACGAAGTTACCAAGGTATGTCTCCCCATGCCCCGATCCCCAGGCCTGGGCAATCAACGCCTTGACGTGCCAATGGCCGAAGAACGAGGTCCTGTATGCCTTTCCCCCACAGCCCATCCTGCTTCGGGTGGTGCAGAACTTGACGTCGCGCAGACCTTTTCGCCTCCTTCTGATAGCCCCTTGGGCTCCCGAGGCTCCTTGGTTCCCCCTCCTAGTCAAATACGCGACCAGCCCCCCGGTAAGGCTACCTTGCCACCCGGAGATGCTAGCACAACCCCACTGGCTGTACTTCCACCCGAGCCCCCACCTCCTGGACCTGCACCTGTGGTGCCTGTCCCTTCTCTGTTAGAGAAACAAGGTTTTTCCAGGGGAGTGAGAGAAAAAATGTTAAACAGCCACAGAGAATCAACGGCGAGGGTTTATCGTGCACAATGGAACAAATTCGCTAACTGGTGCGCCAAAGCCCAGCTAGACCCGTTCCAAGCCACGCCAGCGGTAGTGGCAGACTTTCTGGATCACCTGTTTACGACCGAGCGCCTGAAAGTGGGTTCGATCGAGGGTTATCGTGCCGCCATAGGCTCTAGGTTGAAAACCGCAACAGGTTACGATCCAGGCGAGGATCCAGCCCTATCTATGCTTTTTAGGCACTTCAAGGTAAACTCTCCTCCGTCAAACACCAATATAGCCCAGTGGGACCTGTCCTTGGTCCTGCGTTACCTTCAGAGAGCAGATGTGTTCGGAGAGGACGTGATCACTCCTAGGGGTGCAACGGTAAGATTTGTTTTTCTATTGGCGCTGGCCTCGGGCAAGAGAAGAGGGGAGATACACGCCCTGGACCGCGAGATACTGAAGGAAAATGGTGAGTGGAAAAAAGTCTTCCTGCGACCGAGGGCAGGCTTCATGGGTAAGACACATATCGCTACCGCAGGCCTTGGTACCTTGGAACAGATAACGCTGCCAGCCTTGGGGGTAGAGGACGAGGACTCGGACCGGGTCTCCCTCTGTCCAGTCAAAGCTTTGCGTAAGTATCTCCAGGTGTCCGAGGACTACAGAAGCGAGGGGCAGAAAGCGTTGATCATTTCCTTTATGCCCAAGTTTCATAAAGATATTTCTAAACAAACTGTCTCTAAGTACATTAAGTCGGTAGTTTTGGAAGCTTATGAAAGAGCCCAGACAGAACCCGAATTCAGAGATCTGTGTAAAGTTAAGGCCCATCACGTAAGGCAGGTAGCCAACTCCATTAGGGCACTGCGTAGTGTGTCTCTAACAGACATTCTGAAAACAGGCTGTTGGTCTTCACCTAATTCATTCATTAAGTATTATCTGAAGGACTTCTCTCAGTGCGAGCTTTCGGGTCTGTATTCGTTGGCTGCCGAGTCAGTGGTTTCTATCTAACGCTTGTATGTTTGCAGTGAACAGTCAAACAAGAACAAGGGCAGGTTCAAACGCAAGGACTCCGCCTTTCAACGCCCTGGTAACGGTGCAGGCAAATTCAAGAAGACTCAGAATCAAGCCCGCCGTTAACGACACCCAGACGTGTATCAATGAGTTAGTTAGAGAACTCTCCACGTTACAGCTTCAGTTCAGTATTCAAACTAGTACAGTATTCTGGGAGTCCGCGCTCCCTTGTTTGTTAGCACCGGTCTCGGTGCCTCACCCCTGCGAGTCCGGTACTCCATCTTCCCTTGGAAAAAGGGGGGGGGGAGGTGAACACTGCTTCGCACCACGCGTTCCCCCCTCGGTGCGATCGTCGCGTCCACTAGAGTCGGCCTCGCAGGGATCAGGTACCTAGCCCGGCTAGGTTCATGTACCAGTGACCGAGGTTGAACATTGGCACGTTGTAACGCGTTTTGTGTGTGTGACATATTGTATATAGGTGTTGAATGGGCTCGTGTAAGTGCGTCACCCGTTCTGAACGGGTGCGTAGTTTCCAGTCAGTGTTCTGAATGGGCGCTTTGTAGTGTGTCTGGTTTCAGTCAATCGATATTGTACAATAACACACGGTCAGTGCGCTCAACCCTGAGTATGTGGGAAACTCTTCTCACCTGCTACGCTTGAAGATCGCTGCATTGGTTCGCTACCCAGCCCTCAGTTAAGCTGGTAGCTTAAGGTCTTAGTTGGGTTATTCCATATTGTTTTAGTAATGTTCGTAATTATGAATTGTGAGTTAGTTAGTAAGCGACCAAGCCCGGTCAGCAGTTACTTGATCGTCTTACTGGGTACGCGGCCTTGGTTCCGCGATCGTGTTTGTGACAGTTCAAATAAAGGGATAGTTAAATGTTTATGTGAACTGACCTTGTGGTTAGGTTGGGCTACCATCTTGTGGGAGGATGGAGGGAGATGGCATTAGCAAGGTGTATGACGGGGGGTAGCGTAGTCGTCAACACGTCTACTCCACGTCTTGGTTCTTGGTTCGTTCGTCCTTCCGTGTGCTAGAGTTGTTTACCAACTCGATTATATTCTGTTCTGAGGCACATTAAACACTTTGAAATTTCTCTACAGTGTTTTATTTACGCCTTTTTCTCCCGACACGGAAGATAGCACGTTTTCTTTCGAGTAAAAGCGAACTTTGAGGAAATTTTCTAAGTTTGACTCGCAACGCAGGTCTCCCCGTCTCCGGTGTTAGTCCCGTATAAAAGTGGAGATAAGCGAATCCTGAGCTTTTACGAAGTAAAACTGACGTTTTATTTTCGTAAAACGCTCTTTTACGAGTAAAAGCGTGATTCGCGTTCTCCACTTTTATCATAGCTTCCCACCCAGCCACCCCGCAGACCTGGGTGTGGTTGGTACACTGGGGCAATACTCGAATGAGGCTTGGTTACAGTGACCAAGGATGCTGATTGGCTGGGACCAACGACGGGACTATTCGAGTCACTAGTAGAAAATTTCAGTTCCTGAGTGCGTGATTCTTAGAGTTTTGCGAGAAAACCCGTATAAAAGTGGAGAACGCGAATCACGCTTTTACTCGTAAAAGAGCGTTTTACGAAAATAAAACGTCAGATAAATGTGTATCTCACTTAAGATTTAAGTTTGTAAAATAGTTTTTTTATCTCAAAAATAATTTTTTGCCAATACGTGATAGCAAAATATAATATCAATGAGATCTACATTTATTTTTTGTTTGTATTTTATTATAAACAATTAGCATGAAATGTTAAACTGGCCCTCCATAAATGATTAATCGGACTAGATGTTGCATGGGTAAGCCAACATTTTCATTATAAATTTCTGTTATATCAATCAATCATAGATTTCCAATCACCACTGAAAACCTATTTATTTGGAAAGCGGCCAAACAAATTACAATATTTGTCAATTTTATGTAGCAGTAGAATTTATTACATGACTTGGGTAATTACTGAATTCTCATTTATTTTCCGATTCTCAAAACATATATTACTTAATAAGAATTAACCAGATACGAAAATGTTAATTTAAGCTCAACATCTTCTTGCTGGTCAATGATACTTCATGTTGACCAGAAATAAGTCAATATCTCTTTATTGACTTTGAATATCAAACATATAAAAATGTTTCTATGTTTGGTTACGATTGTCGGTTTCCTAACATGTACAAAATTATGTAAATACCAAATGGTACATGGCATTATCTTAATATGCACTTAGCAAAATAAAAAATAGAAAAAAGCTGATCTTTCCAAGCTCCTTTTTGGATTTTTCACTTTCAAGAACAACTAAAAAAGACGCCTGTATCAATTAATTATTGCTTCAGCTTACACATGAGCGGTAACTTTGTTTTGGACGTCTAGTTCTACACCTGCAAAGAGCACGGAGACGATCCAGATCGCGGAAATGACGCACAGTGGCCTCATTTTATCCGCATGTCTCTTCAGTGGATTTGAAACAGCTAAATATCTGTAAAAACACACAACACATTAAGGTTTTCAGCTCACGCCAGTGGGCATCGCGGCGTCTCAGAGATGTCGTTTTTCACAGCAGAGCAACAACGTAATAAGAAAATACGGAACGCATGGCATATATTGATTCTGCAAAATCAGATTTTATGTCTCTAAATTTAGCATTCTAAAATATTCTATGCATAAGAACAATATTACATGACTCTTAAATGCTCTAGACTCTCGTCCAATTACCAGGCTGCAGTAGTTTCTCTCGGCCTTATCCGTGTCTCGCATACTTATGATATTTCTTCCTTTTACAAATCTTTCGTGCAAGAGAGACCCATTGTGACTCGACGAAGTATGATTTAAAGATAAGAATAACAAAACATTCTAAATGATTCTAGAAAAGTTATACTCGATTAACACTCAAACCATTTGTTTAAGTTAGGTTTATTTAAAAAGAAGTAATTTGCACTGCTTTCATTTATATGTATTGATGTGCCATTACAGAAGCCTCCACCCACTCGCCCCCTCCTCCATCCTGCATGTATTGAATTTAAAGGGAAACATTGAAATGCATTGAAAAACATTGAAAAAGAAAATCAATTTGTAGCTGTGGACGTAATGACATAAGCTGTACACTTACTTACTAAAGGGTTTTCGTCTTGAGATATTTACTTCATGTCTTTAAGGCAAACGTCTTAAGTCCTTAAGGAGAGTTCCATAAGCAAAATTTATCCGAACGAAGTTTTGCCTTATGACTAACTTTTGATGTGATTAGACATATAATTAGAGCTTATAGACAGAGCTAGACTAAAGTACAACCCTTGATCTAGAAAACATTCTGGAAGTTATATTTAGATGGGAAAGACAATGACAGAATCAAAGATCAATCCCTGCTCGAAGCTATCACAGATTCCCCTGTCTCTTTCATATCTGTAACGAGACAGCTGACTTGGCCTTAAGTCAGTTACCTATCATGGCACAGTACGTTTCTAATCATGCATCTGGGTTGTAAATCGCTTCGTGATGTGCCCTGGATAATGATCCTGACACACCGGCATTTATACGCCATCCTTGATTACCTTTAGCACAGAGACAGACCTCATAGGGATTGTTTTGGGATTCCCATTAGTATAACTAACTCGATTGCCACAATGTCTTCAACAAATTCCTTATTGTTACCAAAAACAAAAGTATTTGGTGAATCGACGATTTTGTTGCGACCAAAAGGAAATTAAATACCGTGCTTCCTTTTGTGTTGTACCAATAATGGCTAATTGATGTCACACCTTGTGCAAAAGCAAGCAGAGAGCAGAATAAAGACATAAACAGACAAGCGCAGCTTTATAAGAATCTTTCCTGAAATCATACGTGAAACACTCTGCGGCTTTTATCGAGGCTATCAGTGTTTTGCATGCATTTAAACAAAATACTTCTAGGTTATTTGTTCCAGTTAGTGTAAATACTGATGTGTAATGAGCGGTCCATGACATGGTTGTTTGTCTGATCATTGTTTTCTGCTTTTCCTTACAGTGGCCTACATTCAAGGAACTGCTCCCTATTTTCTGAACAAAGACCAGTTTATAAGATTTGTTACAATTCCAATTGTTTTGGATGCTTTGGATATTTAATAGATAACGCTTAAAGCAATTAACATATCTTTGATTCTGACGTAGCAATTTTGAAGGCAGCTATTTGTAAAGGAAGAGACAGTTGAATAATAATTAACAAACACAGTGACCAGCAAGTGATGCAGATAAGAAAAACCATTAATTTCGTCATTGCGTTGCGTTAATTCGTCATTGCTTCATAGCATTGCGTTACAACACTTTTGTCAAGAAAGATCTTTTTATTTTCTTTTTGTTTGATTGTCAAAAGGGAACTGAAAAGCGATATCAAGATATGTATTTTAGTCTTGAAGACGTCATATTTAACACAGCTAACAGACTTTTCATAACTGCAGAGTAACTAATCTGTACACAAAAGTTATATTTGATGTGAGAACATTATTGAACAAGAAATTTGATTTTCCTTAAAGTCAAGCATTCCGTGACCAATAATCTGATGTCTTTTCCATTGCAATGTGCAAAATTCCATTCGTCGCTATATTAATATAATTGTGGTTCTTAGTAATGGTAGAAAATGACACAAAACTGGGCCTACGGGAGCTCCCGGTGGGAGATTTGTCGGTGGTCTTTTGTCGGTAGGTGTCGGTAGGTGAGTTGCCGATCTACGGTGTTTGCCGGCAGGTGAATTGTCGGTGAAATTGTAAAAAAGCAATATTAATATTAAATATTAATATTTAAATATTAATATTTAAAAAAATACAGATTTTGGATTGTCCCGATTATCGAAAGCCCATCTGCCTCATGCTTGAGTAAGCCGACTTACTGTAATTACCTTGATTACCTCGATCGCCGAAAGCCCATCTTTTCCGAAGTGGAACTTTTGTGTAGAATCCGTATTAAATTTCGTTATAATATCATTCAAACAAAGTACAGAGTATGTTGAAACTATTAGAGGAAAGCACAAATTAAGCTTTGAGAGATTTGTGTACTTTAAAGATAGAAAGACTTGGCAAATTGCTTCGCCTACGAATGCAAAAAGGCTTGCGGGACATCGTAGGGCCAGAGTAAACGTGCGGAGGATAAGATCGGAAATGTTAATGAGCATACACATACTCCAGAACCTGATCGGGCTAAACTGTTGAAAACAATACGGGGAATTAAGCGTAGGGTTATCATAATTGAGGACACGCCACAGCAAATAATTACAAACGCTCTTGAAACACTAAACGAAGGTAAGATATAACAACTTTTTGAAAAGATGTTACTGTCAGTAAAAATTATGGTAAACTATATTTTTTAAAACTAAATGATTATTAACTAAAAAGCCAACTTAGAACATAAATACAGCAAATAAATGATAAAATAGCTTTGTAAGAATGTTTTCCCAGATCACCGGAAAATACCCCAGACCGGCAATTCACCAACCGGCGAATTATCCCCCACCCCCACACACACCGCGAATTCACCCTACGGCAAAAGACCACCTGAAAATCACCCGCAGGCAGATCACCTAATTCCACACTACTGTTTTTTTACTTTTTAATTCAATGGGGCAGGGTCTCGGTGAGCTGGGTTTGTTAGGGCATTGGTCTGATAATCCTAATGTTCAGGGTTCGAATCTGGTTCAGGGTGGCAAGTGTGGGATTGATGTTCGTTCTAATTGCCTTAGCAGAGCGAATGTAGTGCATTAGGTCAAGTTTCATTTAATTCATAATTATCGCTCTTGAGTGTTTGGGCCATCCATTTAATAACAAAAGTTATTAATTCCGCTGACTGTGTTCTATGATAGCATCGGCTAAGTTGTTTTAATGAAAAGCTGTAGATGTAAATTTCTTACATACATAGTAGCATAACTATTGACAATTTATTTTCTATAAGTCACACACAAATAATTTTTGAATGAAGAAGGCTGTCAGTCAATGTGACTCATCTTTGCAAAAAACATCATTGACGTGGCTTTTAAGGTTTCCGTGCATTTGACAGTCACAATGCCTCGTTTTCTTTCTTTCTCTTAAAGTTTTCAACAAAGACTCAGTTCTAGTAGTGCATTTAATCTGCACATCTACACGACACCGGTGAGGGAGGAGTGGGGTGCTGAGGAAATAAAATCTATTAGATGTTGTAGAATTAAAATTCAAAGTAATCTGTCAGCTATTATTTCCCATTAAGTTTCTTTAGATTTGAATGGAAAGGTAAGATGTTTGCAGTTTTATAAAACGATATGAAAACAGATATGCAGATTCTGAAACGCATACCGCAGTTATTGCAAAGGTAACTTTGTGCTTTGTGTTTGCATAGGATGACCCACCGCGTTCAGCTTAATTAAAAAAATATTAGAATGTTAACATTCGTATTAGTATGGCAATCTTCTTTCTCTGGAGAATTTTTAAAAGTTAATATTCCCTTTCTCATCCATGAGCAAATCCCGAATTTTCCACTTTTTAAGCTTTTACGGAACTCAAACCTGATCGATATTGATAAAACACTGGATTTTTTTGCACTTTACTCACCATAACTAGAAGATGCACCATACAAGTATAAGCCGAAGCACTAACAGACACACAAGGCACGCCATAAACAAACAAAATACGCCCCAATCTTCTTTAAGCAACTGGCATAATCAAAACGTGTAAAATTATAGCTGCTCTGCTATCGAGTTTTGAAGTGTCTTTTCCAAATTATTAACACAGAAAGAAATATATCTGCAATCAAGAGACTATCTAATGTTGTTATCTCTATGGAGTAAATGATACAGACCTACTAAAACAATACACGAAAAATAGGTCAGAGTCATAGATGTCCAATTTTAGATACACTAGATAGGCACAAATTGAAAATAATATCACCGTATGTTTGTTGATCGCCGATGCCTGCTATTTGGATTGCATAAAATACTATCGATATAAGGCCTCAGATAACCATAAAATCAACTTGTGTCAGAATTTGGTTTATTGACAATTATAGCAGAATGTATGCCATAGCCACTGACAAGTAGAGCTAAGAACATTCGCAGTAAATCTTTTACTTTTAATTTGGCCATTATGTCGAACAAATCTAACATATAAAATATAATTGAAACTTAACTAACAAAGGCAAATGCCAGAAAATGTACTATTTTGTATAGAAAGTGTCTACAAGTTCTATAAGTTTACATTGTCTTTTCTGTATTGCAAAACTACAACCTAATTGCTTCTAAAACAAACAAACATATATAAAGGTACAGTGTTTAAAATAGCTTTGCATCAATTTGTATCGGAGTTTCTGACAGGCAGGGATATTTAAGAAATAATTCAACTGCCTGAGATTGGTTTAGCCTCTAATACTGTTGCTTAAATAATGTTAACTCAAAATTCTGGCAATCACTGTTTATTTATGTGGTTATCTGCAGAATGCACGCCTATTGCAATGCAAATTGAAAAAGAAAATTGTAGAAGCTTCAGAATGAACAGCTGGGTGACTATATAAACATGGCAACTGTGAGATACTACATCTGTGAAATACTACAACTGTGAGATATTATTCATTCAATTTTAAGCTGACATGATTTAAAATTGTGCTTAAGATATAACTAATTTACGTGAACATTTTTTAACTGGCCAATAATATCTTCAGATCAACCCATAATAAGCCAATATATTCCTTATTGTTATGGGTTGAGTAATATTTTGGTTACAAATAACTACATTACAGATCGATTTTTGCGTTTCGGTCAACATTCACTAATTATTTATCAAAGTCATATAACAATGATCAATAATTAATTTGTAATATGCACAATAAGATCACGCCAAAAAAAAGACTTCACCAAAATTCCGCTATGTCGCACAATGCAGCCGAGAAACAAAGGAAAATAGTTACTTACATCGGTTCACACCAAGTGTGATACTGAAAATAATGACATAAACCAGTTCACACCAAGTGTGATACTATAAATAATGACATAAACCAGTTCACACCAAGTGTGATACTGAAAATAATGACATAAACCACTTCACACCAAGTGTGATACTGAAAATAATGACATAAACCAGTTCTCACCAAATGTGATTCTGAAAATAATATCGTACATCAAGTCACATCAAAGTGTGATACAACAAAATTATATCACTCCCGCACTGCAAACCTTAACAGCTTAACCTCACCATATGTTAAGTATACTGGCAGCAAGTGTTGTTTTTCTCGCTCTGGCTGTTTCGTTGTTTCATGATCGATTAGATGTGCATGGAACTTTCAGTTTTGTCGGAGAACTCTAAAATATCATTACTACAAAAAGCATTATTTCGGTATTCGCTTAAAACACATGTACAACACTCCAACTCTACACCCCAAGAACCCCATGCTCCTCTCCGATATCGAACCCTAAACACCCACTCTACACCCCATGGCCATGTCTCACGCGCCCAGTCCAAGATCGCACCCTGAACGTACACTCCCCAAGTTCCTCATGCGCCTCTCCGATATCGAATCCTGAGCACCCACACTACATCCCAAGCGTGGCGGCCGTGTCTCACGTCCTCAGTCTGAGCTCGCACCATGAACACACACTCGTCTCAACCCACTCATCCCAGGAACAACAAAATTAAAATTCTTGCGTTTTCGTCAAACCAAGCTCTGGTTTTTCCACATATTACCCACAAACCTAAGTTTTTATGTTGAACAGGCCACTTTCATTGATTTAAAAACCTAAGTTGTTTTTGTATTGAATAGGCAATTTTCATTGTTTTTTTTGTTCAAACTGGTATTAAATAAATAATTTTGAAGTTATATGTAAGTTATATGTAAAATATGTATTCTTTATATATGTTATTGTTTTTGTTTACAAATTGTGAAGTCACTCTATGAAATTAATTTTAATGAACCGAAAACTGAAATCAATAAACGGTTGTATTTGCATTTCATGTGTAATATTTAAGAACAGCTGGCTTTTATTCAAGTAAGTTAGGGATACAGCAGCCGGGTATTTTTATTTGTGTTTGAAGGTTAAATCATTGGATACTGGATGTTTTTATTCAACATAATATGAACCAGCAAATAAAGAAGGCCTTTCAAGACATTTTGTCAAATAAATAATAATCTTAAAATGCGTCATTTCAGGTTTACAAGCTCCTAAAATAAAATAAAGTTTGTAAATTTAATGGTACAAAATTGGAACAGCATGCTTGTACCTTCGGAAAAATGCATATTAGTGACTTGTTGATGAATAAAACTTATTGCTAAAATATTTTATAAAGTAAACAATTTTGAGCTCGGATCAAAAGGTGGTGGATTAAAAGGTTTCTTTCCTGTAGCACACTGTCAACCATAGGACAAAGAGAATAAACAAAAGAGAATATCGTGAGTATCATAGTCAATTGATAGTATTTATAATGTGCAAATATAACAAATTTCATCTTTTTGTACTCTTTGTGCGTATTGGAAAATAATGAACTTAGACTTGATACTTGATGGATTTTTTTCCTTTACACATTTCTATTGGTTAATGTTAATTTTGTGACAGGGTGCGATGGATTTTGATGAATTTGTTGCGGCGGACAAGTTAAGCTGTTAACAGAATCAAATAAAATCTATTTGTGTATTTTATTTTGATAATTTGGTTACATGACAATTCCAATTTTAACCAATTGCAGTTGTAATTGTTTTAAATTACTGTCTTACATGCTTACAAACAGTGATGGAATTCAACTCCTTCGGTCAACGTCTTGACCATTAATTATTACGATGTCTGTTTAGAATTTGGAGTTCTTTGACTTACCATTTAAAGTCACAATATGACAGAGTATTTATATGGCCGATGGCTTCATATTCAAATAATTAATACAACTAGTCAATATCATAGCTGTGGCTTATGCTTTTTTCACTTAGACAAGTAAGATAAAGTTCAAGGTCATAGCTGGTGCTCTTGCTTCCCACGCAATGGAATAGTTATCCCTTTTGAAGAAAAATTAGAATAGCACTTATGTCCCGTTAAGGAGAGTTACCCATGTAAGAGAAGATAAGCAAGGTTCTTTGCAGGTTTTTGAACAGATTTTTTTAAAACAGGTGAGGGAAGTGCACTGAAGTAAACCGACAATGTCTGATCTATTAAAAAGCTGTAAGTGTAAAATACATTGACATTTCTTTTAATAACAACAATCCAAACAAAAAAAAAGAGCTTTAAAGCAAATAATTACGTTAACTAGTTTAGTTTTCGTGCAATTATATTTTGACATATCTTTAAATTTTCTGTCTCGGTTGTGATTTTGGTACATTATATATACTAATTTTCCTTTATTTTATTTTTTTAAAATTGTCCAACAAATGATTTTTTCACAACAAAAATACTGCATTGAACTCCCTCGAACGATAACAAAGTCGTGAGACCTTACGACTCACACTTGTAGCTTAAACGGCAATTTCTCTCTGCTTTTGACAAAGCACTAAGTTTTCTACTGAATAATTTGTTTCTTATTTTCGACCACATTTCCTATTTTCTTGTTATAAAAATATCCAGCTGTTGTACAGCATTATACGGCATTATACTACTGTAGGTCATAGGAAATATTTCAACCTTGTTTGTATTGTCTAATATTGATTTTTCTTCTTTTCTTTGGTTCCACTCGGCACCATGGTAAAATATATTCAAAGAAGATAAAAAAGTAACCGAAATACGGACTAGGTTCAAAGCAACAGAACCTACCAATATAACAACCATGCAGGTCAGTTATTAAGGCATTTATATATAATTTTATAGCAATGGATTTAATAAAACTGAATATATTTTCTTAACAATATTTAATTCTTTAAGATAAAATAGAAGCGATTAAAAAGATTTCGAGAATAGAGCAGATCATAGATAAATCGCATGCTTTTGTTTTACTTTTCCATCTGATTTCATCACAGAAAGTACAATATCATGGCCAACATTCACTCTAGGCAATCAAAGTGGTAGCCTTATTTGATGGATTGGCGAATATTCATAGGCACATATGGACTATTTCCTCTACAGCGTATTGTCACGCATTTATGGCTCTGACTGCACTAGAGTAAGTGGGTAATTTACACTTATAGCTAGTGTTTCAAGGATATGTTTCTGATCAAATCAGCGTAAATTTACACAAACAAGTTAAATGAGATTAATCTAAGACTTAAACACTGATACCAGACTAAAAACTGATTTAACACAAAGTCGGATATGACTCTCTGAATGTTTGAATTATCCTGATCGGAAGCCTAATGCTTAATTTTATGAAATACTTTAAGCTATATATTACATGACGTTTCCGGGGTGAGAGGAGGGGATGGCGTCTTATCTGTGTCCTTGGGTGTCCAAAAATGCGGAGAAAGGAGGGGATAAATTTGAAACAAGACATGGTTTATTTAGTGACAAATACTATGGTTGTTGTCTAGACTGTCGATTTGTTTCAGCATTTGTTTCGCCAGCAATTTTATTCTTTGCAGTAATAAAGGGATATCCTATAAATATTGGATGTGGCGCTCACAGCAGATCATTAGTAGGAAGCCATATGATAAACATTAATCATACTAGCAGCTTTTTTATACACGCATAGATTCTGACATAAAAAAACTGATTATATATCAAAGATATTTTTTGTTTTAGTGAAGAAATTCCAAAAAGAAATGTGAAAACCATATAATCTTAGTATTTAAAACTAACACAAGGCTTATCCGTTGCTGAAACTGTAAATGCAAGACAATACAAGACATGTGGGAAAGACAATATTTTACTTGAATTGCAATCAAACTTTTAGGAGGTTCTCTATTTATTGAATTGCAATCAAACTTTTAGGAGGTTTCCTAAAATCTTCTAGAACTGGAATCAGTCAAGCGACATGGCAACTACAAGCACACGCATCTGATACAGATTTTATAATATTATTTAAAAAGTGAAAAAGTGGAACGAAATTGAGCTCGGATATGTAGAAAGTGTGTCAAAATAAAAAAAAACATCGACTGTTACTGGGTCCTTGAATTTTGAATAAATCAAGAGCTTAACATATGTGTTGTTATAAAACAAAATCAAATAAAAGACACAGATTCTCGAGAGTCTCAAGAGTTTTTGGGAACGACTTATTGTGCTTGTGTACCCATTTGGATCCATTCAACGAACCCGCTGTTCTTGATATTGCACTTAAATTAAATTTCCAAATGCTAACAGATCTACAAAGACTATCCTGGATTAGTATCTTAAAACATAGTATCAGGGCATCAAGAAAAATAATAGTTGTGCTGCTATCATTTTTCTATTTCTCCAGATTATAAATATAGAGGCCAAAATGCTCAGATATATTACAAATGCATGGCAAATATGTTCCCGGTTGTGAAGGGACGTCATATCTGCTCATTTCAAGAGTCACTTGAGGGGGAACAAATTGAAATTTGTATATTTGTTGTCTGTCGTATATGCCAATTTCAATGAAAAAGTAATGACGACATCAACCTCTAATTACCATAAACACCCATTTTTCCGACATTTCCTTATTTTTTAAATTTTCAACCCTATCAGCGTAACCAGAGTAGGTAATAGTGACGTAATTGTTATTATTCTGCAAATCTAGCCGACTGTGGAGCACACTTTTTATTGGTTAACTATGTGCAACCTACTTCGGAGAATTAATTAATCTAGATCTATTGGCTTCGGTGATCTGCTTCGGACGTTACATTTAGCTTTATTGGCAGTGGAAATCTACTTAGGACGCTAAATTTATAGACTTGAAAGTAAAGGTCAAAATAGCAATTAAGCTGTACATAGATCAACACGTAATCAAGGCTTGAAAGTGAACGCAGAAAATGCAATGTCATCATTATAAATAAATATTACAAAATCAGAAAAAAATGGCGGGATTGTGTCCGGCAGTATTTTGTCCCATGTGGATTTTGTCCCGCGGTATTTTGTCCGGCGAGATTTTGTCCCACAAAATTTTGATCTGTTCTCATTGTTAATATCAACAAATGTAAAGACTTGGAAATTTGTTATTTTTAAACATTTGAACATTTTCGGACATTATTAACCTCAAGCTAATTATGCTTCTAAAACAAACAAAAATATATTTGAAACTATCTTTGCATCAGTTTGCACTCTACTTCACGACACCGAAGAATTGTGATATGTCTTTTCAGCTTCCAAAATAAAGTCAAGTCTCTGAAATTGCTTTATTCTCCAATCTTTTAATAAAAAAGAATGCTAGCTGAAAATTCTGACAGTCATTTTTTATTCATGCAGTTCTATGCGGAATGCACGATCAAGTGAAACATAAAGGAATGCTAGAGGCTTTAGATGTCTGCGAATGAACAGTCTGGGGGGTATATAGGCACTCTCTAGCTCGCATTGACAAAGCTTTAGATTTTAGCGAATGAACAACCTGGTATATACATATAGGCAATCTCACGTTAAAATTGACCAGACTTTAGAACCTTTAGATATCGGTGAATGAACGCCTAGTTGATATATAAGCATCCTCACTCCCACATTGAAACAAGCACTAGAAGCTTTAGATATCAACTTGTGTTTTGGTCAAAACTAATTGCAACATTTTCCGAATTTTGTGTTTCGATCACTGCAAAACTATAGACTTGAATTGGATTGGATTGGATATTAACCAGTCACATTATAGCATTTACCAACGCCATATAACAATAATCAATAAATAATTTCTAGGACACACAGTAAAATTAGTCACATTATCAGTTTATTGGATTTATGTTTGTTATAAGTGGATTGTGATTAATTTTGCTGAACAAGATTAGTTCTAAGTAATGCTAAATTAGCAATTAATCCTCAACACTTGCTGTGTTAAATTCACAAACAGAGATGACTTTTGGCCATTTCTTTGAAGATTTATCGTTTAAAAGTAAGTATTCTAATAAAAGCAATAAATTCCACGGTTTACTGAAGAAAGTGTATTTGTCTCTCGTATTTATGGTCATCCCTCCTATTTCTTCAGGTTAAGTTTCGCATTTGGACAAGAAAATCAGATGTAGCCTCACACTCTTGTGGCTTATATTAACTCTGATGCAGGTACCCTACAGACATCCTATCTCCACTCTCTAGCACCAAAGACTTTATTTGATACGTGACAGGAATAAAGATTAATTGAAGTTAATTCAAAACTCATATGTCATCAAACAAGCGAGTCTTCTTCGTAAAATGTAACAACCCCATCCTTCATGTTTTAAAGTCAAAGCATGGGAGAACATTTTTATGGCTTATGGCTTTACATTTGTATAATTAATATAAATATCCAACATCACAGCTGAGGTTTTTGCTTCCCACGCGATCGACTGGTTATTTTTTCTTTACTTTTTATACCAAAGCAGCATTCTAATATTGACATCAAGTTATTTTAGACTTACGCTCAGTTAAGAACTGTAACCATTGTAAGTGAATATAAATGAGGTTCGGTGTTTATTTTGAGAAAATCTTTAATTTATAAGCTGACGATATGGTTATATAACCCTTCTTTATCTGATATAACTAATAACAAGTTCAAACGAAACCATATATATTCCCTAAAGAGATTATTTTGAAATACCATTGTATAAGTTCAACCGTTCTTAACTGTTACTTTGTACTTTTACACTGACAAACAATAGGCAGGGTTATTTTATTTTTATTCATTGCCAAATAAATAAAGGGATTTGAAATAAAGAGCCACACGCCTTTTTTATGCTGATAACACAACATGCCATTTCAGCACATACCAGTGATCACTTCTTAACTTAAAAATCTGGAAATTTCGGTCTTTGAAACTGAATCTGAAATCTAAGCGCATCATCTATAAGGTTTGATCTATAATACTTATCGAAGCAAAATTAGTGAAGTCACTAAAAAGAATGAGAAGTTAAACCTTTGATCTTGAATTTCATTGCTTTTGTACTTACATTTGAAAAAAGCTCCTTTCAGATTTCACTAATCTAAGAGAGAAGACCGTAATAATGCATTACACGAGTCCTTCCATATCACAAGAAATACAGATTTCTAACAAATGTGGAAAAATTTAATGTACAGAAAATATTTGTCTTAATGAAATTCTTTATAGTGTTTTTAACAACATCACATAAATGCTTAAATAGTGACAACCTCTGATTAGCTGACCTCACAGGATATGCTCGGTGTGACCCATTTAGAATAGAACTCACTTACATATTCCTTATGAGTAACAAGGAACTGTAATAAATTCAATTTTAAGTTAAATCAACCACTTTATGTTTATGGCTTTAATGTTTCTTAACGTGACCTCTGTCTAGAGATACATTGACATTACGTAAGAAAGACGAATTGTGCGGAACTGATTAAGCAGCTACTCCACAGCAAATGATGGTTCTAGCCATATCAATGTAGCCTATGTAATGCTGAGGGTTTGATTCTTCATAACAAAAATACACCTATTGATCACTTTATGACAGAGACAAGTCATCCGCCATTCAATTTCCTCATAAGATAACAAAGTAGTTTGCCCAAGCGTCTACCAGTAATAGCTTAAGCAGCTTTTAGTTTAGAACTAAGTTGTTTTCTGAGGAACCTGCTCAATGTTTGACCAAATAATTCCTATTTTCATTCATATATATATATATATATATATATATATATATATATATATATATATATATATATATATATATATATATATATATATATATATATATATATATATATATATATATATAACTCTGCTCGAAAGACCAACATTTGCCATCATACTTCCCATCAACAATCCGGTGTATACTTCACATCCAATATTTGTGGGATATCTTCTTATTATTAAAAATTATAATTGTTCACAGCAAGTGCTGGATAAATTGACAGTCTAGACAATAATAATAGTATTTTTACGTAAATGTTCTTACATTTACTAATTTATAACAATAACACCTGTGAGTTTTACTTGACTGCTAACACTTGTTGACAAGGTTAAAATAACGTTACTAAATCAAGTACAACGGAAAATGTTCCGTCACCTCCTTTTCCATTTGGTTAACCAAGGAAATTCTTACATAACAGGCAAGTTGGAGTAAAAAATAAAAAATGTAAATCTATTCCAACAAGTCACTAAGATGAAAAAACTTCCTAGCATCAAACTTGCCTTTAAGACATAGTTTTTTCTGTTTGTTACTGTGTATGTATACCATTAAACTGGAGCAAGTAGGAAACAAATTGATGAAACACTCAATGTCAGTGCAAGTTGATTACCCACTTGCCGTAGTACACTCAGAGAGACAAATCTGTGATAATAGGTTGTAAGACAAGTACATAACAACGTTGTTATAAATATTCGATAATGCATAAAACAGCACCACTTTGATTGCGTCAGTTGATTTGACTGTGATATTTTACATTCAGTGATGACAAAGACATATTTTTAAATATGTAACATCACTAATTTGAAATCGGTTTCACATAAACAGGCTCGGGTAAAAATTATTGCGTACCGTATTTTGTAACACTCTCCACTTATAAGGCGCCTCATTATCAATACTAAAAAGCATCAAGTAACATGCTATCAAATCAAAACCGATAATGTTTGACCTAGGTGACAGGCGTTAAGCATAAAAAGACATGTCTACAAAGTTGAAATAGGAAACAGCTGTTAGTCCACTTAGTTAGAATATGGGAGAAGTAGCCAAAACGCCTCACTTCCGCTTACTTGTGGCACACATACCACAACAATGTTTATATATATATATATATATATATACATATATATATATATATATATATATATATATATATATATATATATATATATATATATATCTATATATACCTAGATTCTGGAGTCAAGCAAAAACAATATGTAATTAAAATTAACTAGTTTGTATTGTCTTTTTTGTAATGAAGAACTTCATAAAACAAATTGAAAAACGTGATGATCTTGAAAGAATAAATAATAACAGAGCGGATCTGTTGCTAAAACTGTAAATATTATACTTAATTTATTGTGACCTATGTAATGTATTTTGTCCCTCGCTTGCTTCCTAACGTAGAGGGGTTTGAAACAAATATTACTAAATCCCAAAGATAATGCTGTAGTTCCAACTCTAAATCTATCAAGCAATGTTGTTCAACTTGTTATATATAATAAATTATATATATATATATATATATATATATATATATATATATATATATATATATATATATATATGCTTCATTTCGTTAAAATGGAACCTTTGTTTCTCGTGCGTTGACCGTGTCGTTCTGTTGAATACTACCTATAATATTTTAATACTAACTCACACAAAAATGAGCTGCTTCATGTCAATTCAGTTTGAATTCATCCAGTAAAATGGCTGTTACATATCAAGTTTGATATCAAGTTACATATCAAATAAAACCACTTCATATCTTACTGTTTGGGTTGTCTTTTGGTTAACTTAGCGAACTTGCAAGCGAACACTAATTCATTTTAATTTTTATATCAGTTCATATAACCAAATTAAGTGCTGTGCATGCTTCTAATGTTTGGAACAAATTTTATAATATGAATTGGAAAAGATAGAAAGAAAATCAGTTACAATTAGGGAGGGGGTAGAAAATCAGTTACATTTAGGGAGGTGGTCGGGGTAGGTGGCGTAGTTGTAAAAGACGTTTACCAGCCATGCAGTTGTGGTTCTGCATCCCAGGGTCGAAACCCGCTCGTGGTCAGGAATCACGACAATTTGCAAACCGCCCCCAAGTACGGGTTGTATCATTGTAAGGCCTATGTGTTAATAGACTGGGATTTCAGATCTACGCCAGTCAATCATCGTGACGTCACCAATCACGTGACGTCATCAAGCCCCGCCCCTAATCCTAATACCGTCTGTCAATCATCAATGAGTCATCAGACCCCTGACATACCGACATTTCCTTCGCCGATTACCGAAACGTCAGTGCCAGAAAAATCAACTTACTTCTCATTAGCAGCGACAATAGACGTGACGGTATGTGGGATCCCCATGGGAAAATTTGTAATTTTTTCACATTTATGCGTTTCAGACGATTCTAACCCCCCCCCCCCCCAGTTTTCTGCCTTGTTTTACCATTGGGTAGGATATAAGGCATGACAGCTTCAACAGCGCATAACTTTAAAACTACTCGATTGATTTGAACCATTCTTTTACTAAATCCTTTAGCAGGACTTTATCTTTGTGAATTATGGATGATATTTTTAATCGGATCTATATAGACTTTATGTTTGTTGAACTAACCAACTTTGAACTGTGTAAGCAGCGTAGGCGGATGCAGATATAAGGCATGTGCCAATATTATCAAGTGCCGAAATGTGATGTTTAGTCATATGAAAGCTGTACTGTGTCATGGTTCTTCCACCATTAGGATTGGACAGGGCATACCATTGTTGTTGCTGTTGTTGCTGTTGTTGTTATGTTGTTGCTGTTATTGATGTTGATGTTGCTGTTGTTGTTGCTGTTGTTGTTGTTGTTGTTGCTGTTGCTGCTGTTTTTCTTGTTTTTGTTGCTTTTTTTGTTGTTGCCAGTGTTGTTGTTGTTGTTGTTATTGTTGTTGTTGTTGTTTTTATTGTTGTTGCTGTTGTTGTTGTATTTATTCTTGTCGCTGTTGTTGTTGTTAATGTTGTTGCTGTTGTTGTTGTTTTTATTGTTGTTGTTGTTGTTGTATTTATTGTTGCTGCTGTTGTTGTTGTTTTTATTGTTGTCGCTGTTGTTGTTGTTGTTGTTGTTGTTGTTGTTGATGTTGTTGCTGTTGTTGTTGTTGCTGTTTTTATTGTTGTTGCTATTTTTGCCATTGTTGTGTCCATTGTTGTTGTTGTCTTCATATATTTATATTCAAAGACTTTTTGCCATTTGAAAAGCGGATGTGGAATTGAAAGGTTGTATGAATGCAACATTTGTTCGAAATCTTACGACTGGCCACAAAGTCCTAACGGGCATTTCAAGCAAGCACACGCTTCAGAAGTGAATGAAGAATGGGAGATGAATATCGAAAACCCTATTAAAACGCCTTTCAGTGGAAACTAGATAAGCACCCTATTAAACGTCAAAGAGTGAACAGGCTGAAATTAATGCACATGCTTGTATAGAATGTGGTGCATTGTACAACAGTGAAGAAGCTTTAGCCACGCATATGAAGCAGTGTGGTGAGGATGCCGATGACAGTTGTTCTGACTCATCGGCAGTTGTTCTGACAGTGAGTCAGAAATAGACTCTAGTTGGCATGATATGGTTTAAGAAGTATATAATGACCATGAAGACAATTTTCAAGAAAAAGTTTCAGAATATGAAGAACACGGGATTGAAGATGCGCGTGAAAGAGCAAGTAATAATCTTCGACCCGTTTATAAGTGTCGACAAAAACAACTGTTTATGAGACAATTCAAATATACCCAACGTCTAGAACAAACAGTATCAAACCATTTTAGAGGACTTTAATTACTTTGCTGATGAAAAACATTCAGTATTTAAGGGCATTATGGGCGGCTATAAGGAAAAACAATGCATTCTTTGAAGAGCTTCTAAATGCGGAGGCGGAATATGACAGCGGTGACAAAAAAGTGATATGAACAGTGCAATAGAGTGAAACAGATGAAGAAAACTAGACTTTAGAAAAATAGAAAAATATTTTATGAACATAAGCGTTGTGTATTTAAGTGTATCAATATATGTCTTGCTTTAGCATATGAAGTCGCAAGGTCTCTGGTGTGATGCTTTTTTTATTTCGCCGTAAGAAATTGTCCTTTCTACATACAACATTATCTACATTATACAAATGACTCGAAAATAAATGTCTCTGCAAATATTTTTCGATGATGTAATAAATATAACGACACAGATCATGGATTATATAACACGTAAAAATGACTAGCAACTGAGGGTTAGGACTATAACAAACAATACAATTCCTCTAAGTATTTAAAATTTACATGCTTTGACGAATATGCCAATTTTTCAATCATTACAACATTTCTAAGTATTATTAAAAAAATTATAAAATTAACATGTTCTTTATGAATCTTACTCTTGTGTATATACATTCTGGCCTGTAAGAGCACAAAGTCATTTGTAAATAGTTAATTCACTGCAACATCTTCTTTCAATAAGCCAAGCAATTTTTTCCTTCTACAAATACTGATTTTTGGGCCCTCTCTTATTATATTACTATTTACCCACTTTTCTAGCAAAGATCAAAAGGTGTAAATCTTGCCACACATGTCGACAATGTGAACAATATCATTTTTTTATTGCATTGTTCACAGATTGGTTTAATATCTGGGTCAAATTTGGATACTATGAAATCAGATGCATAGTTTTTATGCATTTTCTTAAAATTTATCATAGTACTTTTTGCATTTTTTGTCAGATATCTAGTTTTTTTTTCAAATATCTCTCTCCATTGGGACCATTTCAAAACAATGTTATCTTTTTTCCATCTGTTTATGCAGCTTGGCGTTATTGACTTTCTCTTTATAATTAACCAATATACCTCTTTTGAGTTCAATTTCGTTATGTTTTTTGTTATAGCGTCTGTTCTTAACTGTACAATTTTGGGAACTGGTGCCATTGTGTTCTTGTCTACGTTGCAATTTTGTTTTATACTTTTCTTCCAATCATTCGGTATAGCACTTAGTAGCCCCATGATCTTTAACAGATTTGTAATTAAATTAAATTTGCTCATAATTCCCCCTGCTTCCATAAACCGCCCTTCTGCATCTAGCAGATCCACTATAAACATAATTCCTTTACGCGCCATTTCAGTATAAAAGATCGGTTCATGATTTATCACAATATTCTTGTTAAACCAGATGCACTGTTGCGTTAAGCAACTTGTGTCGTAAGAGGGGTTATTCACTTGATGCCAGGCACAAAGGATATCGCGGTAAAATTTGGGGATATGGTCAGGTATCCTTTTTGGGTCAGTATCGCAAGAGAGTATGTACGATAATATCAAATTTGGAAGATACTTTTTAAGAGAGGCAACAGTTAGGGTATTTTAATTTTCCAAAACACGTTTTACCGACATGATTTTTTGTGCACATAAAAAGAGTTGTAATCTAAATTTCTAAGACCACCATCCTTAAAGTTTTGTATTAGGACATTCTTCTGGAATTTATGCGGCTTTCCTTCTCAGAGGACTTGGTCTAACACTGAATTTACTTCATTAATGAACCAGTTGGGAATGTAAAGGACATTGGTTACAAAAAGGATTTTTGGAAGCGCCAATTGTATCCCCTTCAATGTCAGATACAATTTTGACCAGTTATGCAACGTTTGTTTGAAATTTGTCAGCTTATCTCTGAGATTAATATCAGTGATCTTTTCAATGTCATTAACATAACGTATGCCCAAAGACACTACATCACCCTCTGTCCATTTAAATATAAAAGGTTTCTTTTCAAGAAATCTCATTGGCGCTCTACCTATTTGCAATATCTCTGACTTTTCAATATTTACTCTCAGACCAGAAGTATAGTAAAACATAACAAACACATTTAACACATTTCTTAAAGAAAGTATATCGCTTAGTAATAAGGTTGTATCATCAGCCAGAAGGCTGATTTTCGTTTCAATATTATTTACCTTAATACCTTTTATATTGTTATTTTCTCTTGTCGAAATTGCTAAGATTTCAACGCTATGATAAGAGAGGGGATCTCCTTGTCTTACTCCATTTTTTATTTCAAAATATCGACTTGTATAACCATTATTTATTGTACAGCTTTCAATTTTTGTATATATGATTTTAACCCACCTCCGTATGCTATTGCCAAAATTGAAACACTACAGGCATTTGTCTATGAAGTCCCAATCTAGCTTATCAAACGCTTTTTCAAAATCGATAAATGCCAAAACCCCCCCGAGATTATTTCTTTTCAAGAAATCAATACTATCAATAAGTGTTCTTATATTGAGACCAATAAATCTATTTTTAACAAAGCCATTTTGTTCTTTGCCGATAATTATCGGTAGTACTTTCTGAAATCTATGGGCTATACTTTGAGTTAAAATTTTCATATCGACATTTAGAAGACTTATAAGTCTCCAGTTTTTCAGATACACTAAGTCTTTGTCCCTTTTGGGGATAAGCCTTATAATCTCTCTTCTTTGCTCAACACTGAGATATCCTCTCTCAAAGCTGTATGAAAATGATTCTAGTAGCAAATCGACTATCTCATATCTCAGAAACTGGTAAAATTCAGCCGTCAAGCCATCAGTACCTGGAGATTTGTTTTTCTTCATGTTATTAATGACACTTAAAAGCTCTTGTCTTGTTAATTCAGTATTGAGCATTTTAGCATGGGCATCGGGTATCTTGGGAATATTTCTAGACTCAAAGAAATAGTCATAGAAAACCTTTGACAGTTCGTCATTCTTTTGGTATAAATTTTTATAAAAGCGAGCACTTGTTTCTAATATTTTCTGGGGTTGTTCTACATCTTCCCCATCTTTGTCGATGAGCCTTTTAATATGTTTCTGTTCGTAATTTCTTTTCTCAATTGCAAAGAATACTTTTGAATTTTTTTATTATGTTCTAGGTAATATGCCTTGCTACGGATATAATGTCCCATGGAGTTGATTCTCTCTATACGCTCTAGTTCCATATTAATTGTTTTGATTTCACTAAAGATTTCATCTTGTTCATTTTGGCTTATATTTCCCTTCTGAAGACTGGTATATAGAGTTTTTAAAGCTTTTATCAAATTTTGTTTTTCCAATTTCTTTGTATATGATTTTAGTTTTGAGTAACTAATGGTCTCTTTTCTTATTTCATGCTTAATATATTCCCATTTCAGATGCGGGTCCAAAAGCCGTAACTCATGTGTGAATTTCAAGACAAGCGCTTTTATGCTTTGAACGTATTCGGTATCACTTAATAAATTTGCATTAAATTTCCAATAACCTGGACCACGGCTCCTTTCAGAGTTAGGGATTTTTACAGATAACACAATAGCACTATGATCGGATCGGTAACCAGGGATAATATCTATTGTATTTGTAGAAAAGTTAATATTACGGGAAGTTAACCAATAATCAAGTCGAGATTGTATTAAATTTGGTTTTGCCCTACGCCAAGTAAAGCGTTTTACCCAGGGTTTTTATCCGCCATAGATCAATTATGTTGTATTGTTCCATAAGTTCCTTAATTGTTTCCACCCCTTTATATGTCTTAGTATTTATCGGAGTTCTGTCCAAGTTGCCATCTAAGATAACATTCAGGTCACCACCAACAATTATTTTGTTTTCCTCTCTTTCCTGGATCATGTTACCGATTCGATCATAAAACTCCTGCTGTTCTTGTTGACATTCGAGATTTGGTGCATAAATGTTGAATATGGAGTAGCTCACTTCCTCAATTTTTAGGTCAATAACGACTGCTGTACCGTCCTTGCTTACAAATTCGCTGGAAATAAATTTAACATAATCACTTTTAACAATAGTTAATACCCCTTTACTTTTACTAGAGCCATGCGAAAAAATGAGCTTATCGTGTTTCCTAAAGATAGCCCAATTTTTTTCCCAACTCCGAATGTCCTTCTCTTCACTATGTGTTTCTTGCAGCATTATGTTTGGGCCAGGACGAGCCATTGGCCGGGGAAAAACGTCATGGGAACTTTACACATGGAATTAAGAGACGAAATCAAACGAATACGACGGGATTTTGCTAGTGAAGATGGAGGAGTGTGGATAGATAGTGAAATATAGCGTGCCACCCCGGAAGTAGTTAGGAATGATCACCCTAGCTGACGAGCCAGACAGAGCGCGTAGCACCCTAATCGTCGAAACGCGTGTTGAAGTCTGGTCGGTGCCTGAAGAACCAAAGGGGTTTGCTGTATCAAGACAGTATTTATAGGTATCCTACAACTGTTGAACACAGTGACTCTCGGGATAGACCGAGTGGCAGCCGTGGACAGAATGGCCATACGACCTGGAGAGACGGGTGACAATCGGCAGAGACCGGTACGAGCGTGTATAGGCCCGGCAAGCCATGCACCTTATGCTTACATACGCTACAGAACAACAAAGAGAGAAATACTCCCGGGGCCGTGCGAGAGCGGGAGAGCATGAACGACCCAACGAACAGACCAACCGGAATAGGACGCCGCCAGGGCCAACGACTACGAGTGTCTGCAGTTGTGGGAAAATTTTGAAGAACGTCAAGGGACTGAAAATCCACAGAGGTAAAATGGGCTGCCCGCCAATTGTGGACTTGGTGCAACGCGCAAGGGAACTTGGTGAGACGTCGGAGGAGCCACACCCGGAAGAACACCATAGTGTGAGGAGCCTCCCTGCATCAGGCGAGCAAGGAACAGGCAGTCAGGTGGAAGGGAACGGAAGAACTACAGGAAGACAGTTCACAGAACAAAATCGAGAAATAGATCGTAAGGAGAAAATACAGTGGCCAAGACAAAGTGAGAAGATGAGGTGGTCCAAGCTAGACGACCAATTAGAAGGTATCCTGGGGGCCACATTGAAGGGGGACGTAGACCGCAAGATGGCAACCATGACAGCGGTGGTATACAGTGTCGGCAAAGATATCTTTGGTGTGAAACAAGCAAAGCCCGGTGCTACTGCCCCAACACCAAATAGAAGAGAAAACGACATGAGACAGCTTCGTAGCGACTTGAAAAAACCTCCTCAAGCGCTATAAGTCCGCCTCACCGCAGGAAAGGATAGCATTAGCAGAGCTAACGCTGCTTAACAGAGCAAAACTAAGGTCACTCAAGCGCGCAGAAAACCATAGACGGAAGAGAAGGGAGAGGAGACGAAAACGCGCACGCTTCACATCAAACCCCTTCCATTACATGTCAAAGATGCTCGGTGATAAACGAAGTGGTGACCTAGAGAAACCTCGGGAAGAAGTTGAGGAATACCTTGGACTCACCTACAGTGACCCTCAAAGAGCACAAGATCTAGAAGGACACGATACTCTGTTGAGACCCGCTGAACCTCGCGACCTGTTCGATGACGGACTTCTAAAGTTCAGAGAGTTACAGGATGTGCTAAAGAAGGCCAGGGCGGGCTCATCCCCTGGTCCGAACAGAATCCCCTACCGGGTCTATAAGAACTGCCCCAAGCTTCAGAAACGACTTTTCCACATGTTTAAGGTGATTTGGCGAAGGGGAAGGATGTCAAAAAGCTGGTTAACATCCGAAGGAATTTTCGCTCCTAAGGAAGAGAACTCGACAGAAATCAAGCAGTTCAGAACAATCTCGCTGTTAAATGTCGAGGGGAAGCTATTTTTGTCAATACTTGCTAAGCGAATGACAAAATACCTCTTAATCAACGGCTACCTTGACACTTCTGTGCAGAAAGGAGGCATACCTGGAGTTTCCGGATGCATCGAACACATAAGCGTTATTACACAAATCATCAAAGAAGCAGGGACCAACCACGGTGAGCTAGCAGTTATTTGGCTAGATCTCACAGATGCCTATGGAACCATACCCCATAAACTGGTTGAGTTGATCCTCGAGCGTTACCACGTGCCTCCGAAGATACGGAATATGCTAAACAAGTACTACGAGAACTTCAAAATGCGTTTCTCTGTCGGGAATTATACAACCTCGTGGCAAAACCTGGAAATAGGGATCATAACCGGATGCACTATATCGGTGATTGTATTTGCAGCGGCCGTTAACCTTCTTGTAAAGAGTAAAGAGAACAAGTCAAGGGGTGCTGTCTCAGCTTCAGGAACTGTCCAGCCGCCCACCAGAGCCTTCATGGACGACATGACCATAATGACACGCACCATCCATCAGGGGCGTTGGATGCTAGACGACCTGGTCGCCATCTTTACTTGGGCACGGATGAAGTTTAAGCCGACTAAGTCCAGAAGTCTCGTCATTAAGAACGGCAAGCCGAAGCAAATTACATTCAAGATAAACGGCCACGCGATACCCACAGTGAAGGAAAAACCGATCAAATGTTTAGGCAAATGGTTCAATAACACGGGAAAAGACAAGGATAGTATAGATGAGACCGTCCGGCAGACAGAGAAGTGGTTAAAGGAAGTCGAGAAAAGTGGACTACCTGGCACATACAAAGCGTGGTGTTACCAACACGGAATATTGCCGAGACTAATATGGCCACTCTTTGTGTACGACTTCCCTATATCTACCGTTGAGAAAATAGAAAGAAGGATAAGCACCTACCTCCGAAAGTGGCTTAATGCTCCCCGCAGCCTTACAAGTATAGCATTGTACAGCACAGGAAACGTGCTCCAGCTACCCGTGACGTCTCTGGTGGAAGAATTCAAGGTGACAAAAGTACGCCAAGCCATGACCGTTAGAGATAACATGGACAAGAAAGTCAGCGAGGCAGGGGTTGAAGTAAGGACAGGAAAGAAATGGCAAGCTCAGGAAGCCCTGGAGGAAGCTGAGTCATGTTTGAGACATAGTGACATTTTGGGGACGGTAACTAGAAACCGCTTGGGTCTAGGATGCATTACTCGCTCCCAATGGAGCAACGCATCGAACGACCAGCGAAGAGGAATGGTGCAAGCCCAAATAAGGAACCAGGAAGAGGAAGCAAGGAAAGCAAAAGCTCCGAGCCTAAGGGCACAGGGAAGCTGGACGAGATGGGAAAGTATCCGAGGCAAGAAATTAACCTGGAGCGACATGTGGAAAATGGAGAGTTACCGCTTGAGGTTTGCTATTGCGTCAGTATATGACGTGTTGCCTACGCCAAGTAACCTAGCAATATGAGGACTGAAAGATGACCCAGCATGTGACGCATGTGGACGTCGAGCGACTCTAGAACACATTCTGAGCTCATGCAGCAAAGCTCTAGCAGGAGGAAAATATAAATGGCGTCATGATCAGGTGCTGGAGGTATTAGCAGGAAGTCTGGAGAAAGCGACAGAGAAAGCCCGCCAGTTCTAAGCCGAGATTCATCACATTTGTCAGGGGTAACCAGAGGAGTTCTCAGATGATAAGAGCAAGTACAAACAGAACAACAAATGGGATACTCACCATGGCGGACGACTGGAAGCTGCTTACTGACCTCAAACGGCAGCTAAGGTTCCCTGAAGAAATTGCTGTGACGAATTTAAGACCAGATGTCATACTCTTCTCTAGTAAGCAGCGAATTTGCGTCATTATAGAGCTAACCATTCCATGGGAAGACAGGATTGAGGAGGCCTACGAGAGAAAAATGCTTAAGTACACAGAGCTAACCGACCAGTGCCGAGCAAACGGTTGGAAGACATGGTGCTTTCCCGTTGAAGTAGGCTGCCAAGGTTACCCAGTAAATTCGCTATGGAGAACGTGGAAGACATTAGGCATCGTTGGCAAAGAAAGGCGTAACGTGATTAACGAAGCCGGGAAAAGAGCGAAATCTGCATCGCTGTGGATATGGAGAAGGAAAGGTGAAAGATCGACAGCAGAAGTAGCCCCAAACTCCCCTGAAGCCACACAGCTGACTCATCCCGTGATTTCTGATGCTCGGGAGAGTCAGATGTGCAAAGTCTGCAGATCCACCGAACATCAGACGCTAGCTGAAAGATGTCCGATGCGCCTAACCACACCATTAACCGACGTAACACCATTTAAAGGCAAAGACGACGTCCTAAGTAATTTCTACCCATGCCAAGTGACAGTGTTTGAACGCAGATTCCGGTCCTCTGAACACGCGTACCAGTTCATTAAGGCGAAGTTCTATGGCCGAAACGGGCTTGCAGAGAATATATGTAAGCAGACGACAGCGTGCGCTGCCAAGAGACTAGGGAATAGATTACCTGCTGAGCAGTCCTGGGATAATGAGAAGCTTGACGTCATGAGGGAAATAATTAGAGCCAAAGAAAGAGACGTTCCCGCATATAGACGTAAACTCCTAGAGGCAAGAACTATAATCGCAGAGGCAGTCCCAGGAGACATCTACTGGTCTAGTGGGCTCTCCAAAGAGCAGATTGTTTGGGCCAGGACGAGCCATTGGCCGGGGAAAAACGCCATGGGAACTTTACACATAGAATTAAGAGACGAAATCAAACGAATACGACGGGATTTTGCTAGTGAAGATGGAGGAGTGTGGATAGATAGTGAAATATAGCGTGCCACCCCGGAGGTAGTTAGGAATGATCACCCTAGCTGACGAGCCAGACAGAGCGCGTAGCACCCTAATCGTCGAAACGCGTGTTGAAGTCTGGTCGGTGCCTGAAGAACCAAAGGGGTTTGCTGTATTAAGACAGTATTTATAGGTATGAAATCAAATTCCCAGTACTTACTATTTTTTATCCAGTGGAGTAATTCATTTCTTTTGTTATAATCGGCCAACCCTCGACAGTTTTAGATAGTAGTTTAATTGATAAACTGGGCTTACATAAGCTTCTTTCGTACCTTTTCCATGGCTGTGTCAATATTTTTCATACCGTAAAAATACGGCATTATAAAAAGGAACAAAAAAAACAGCGACAGAAGTGCCCATATATATAAATTAATATGTACTCTGATGTGATGTTAATTCGCCCGTAAACTACATATATCTTATGTATTAGAATTAAGTATTGTATTATAATGTATTATAGTCAAGTATTGTATGAGAAAAATAAAAAGTTGGAAAGCATCATATATGTTTTTTGTTATTTTATTGAATATCACAAATTATTTCACTTATAGACAATTATGATAAACGCCAAATTACAATATTGATATTTATTGAGAATAAAAATGCATTCAAATACATTTTAAATGCATACAAGTATCACAAATATCTTGAAAACTGACTTAGCTTTGATCCAATCAAATCACTTTCACGTCAACATGGTTTGATAATGTTAGTTCATTTCATAGTCTTAATCATAGTCAACATATTAGGCGTAAAGTCAATTGGTTTTCTTTCCAAAATCCCAATATCGTAGGGAGATGTCACACTCGGTTCTAATATTTTATAAAATTTCCTGGCGGGGGTGGGGGGGGGGGATTTCTGACACACTATGTCCTAATATGGCTATAAATAAGTTTACGACATCTCCATAGCATTGAATGAATGGGCTGACCTTTCGGACACATCTTTGAATGAGCTGACAATTCGAACATATCATTGAATTGGCTAGCCTTTCGAGCACATTTTTCAATGGGCTTGTCATTCGAACACATCTTTGAATGGCGCGTTCTTTCCACATAACCAACCAAAGAAAAACAATACAGAGCAAATAAACACCCACAACAAAGAATTTCACTTCCCTCAAATTTAACTTCTTATCTTCTAACAACACTGTCACTTCCTCTTCACACAAAATTTCGCTGCCGAGGGGGGAGGGGAGAGGGAGTGGGTCTGATGTCACCATGATTGATTGATGGCGTCACGATGATTGGCAGGTGCTATTATCATTAGGGTTAGGATTAGAGGGGGCGGTCTGACATAAAATGTCCTGGGGGTCTGATGATTCAGTGATGATTGACAGACGGTATTAGGGTCAGGGGGCGAGGTTAGGATTTGTTTTAGAGTAGCTATGTCAAACATGAGGAGCTTAACTGAAATAATCAAACAAAGGCAAAGACTAGTATAAAATATATCACTTTTGAAAATTTTTTAGACATTATGAACCGTATGCTAATTATGCTTCTAAAACAAACAACATGTATTTGAAAATAACTTTGTATCAGTTTGTATGTACACCAAAACAACGGAAATCAGAACACCTACGGGACTGGTAAGAAATGGCTGCTTATTTTAGTCACATTCGGGATTGCTGGATGTGCAAAGTCAGTAATTGTGTTACCCGATGTGCTTTCTTAGGCATATTGGAAATGCAAACAAAATCTATTGAGCCTAACATTACCCAATGGAAGCTTTTTCTGTCAGAAGTTGAATAAAAAGACGTTGTTTTTCTTTTACAAATTACTTGATAACACCTTATTGGGTTAATTTTACTTCATAACTTGTCCTGAGCAGGTTTAGTTCTAAGTTCTAAGATTAAATTAGCAATTAATTCAGTCCTCAAAATTTGTTGTATCAATCCTCACAAACAATGATGAATTGTGATCACTTCGTTGGAGATTTTCGCTTAGATTGTGAACAGGTGCGATATATATCAACATCGACCTCTACCAAACGACCAAATTGGTGGCCTTCATATTTATGCTCATCCTTTCAGTTTGTTAAATTAAACATTCTGCTTTGCACAAGAAAATAAATGTAGCATCATGTTGTTGTGGCTTACTTTTAACTATGATGGCAATACCCCACAGACAAACTGTCCTCAGTATCACGCATCTAGTTTATCTCTCTTTGGCGCCAAAGGATTTCTTTGATGTTGGACAGGAATACGTTAATTAACAGATCATTAACAGACCATATGTCACCAAATACTTGATTCTCTTAGGTAAAATGTAACAACTTGTCTTAAATTTTAATCTGCAACAATTTTGTTTTAATACTTCGCATGTGCAACCATGTGACACAATGCTATAATAATAGGATATAAAAAGCAATGGTCACCGAAATTTTATGAGAAATAAAACAGAACTAAAACGACTCAGGATTTCTTTCGGTTTGTATTGCTACGAATAGCAAATAAACAAATGTTGAGACTAATTCCGATACAGAACGAAAACCTGAAACATTTTTCCTCTCATATTGTACATAATTACCCACTGATCACTCATTTAACTTTTGAGATAGTAAAATATGTGGGTCCCCGCAGTTCTTTAGTCACTACAGGTTTCTTTGCGAACCTGCCCCCCCCCCCCCCCCCTCGCACTCATTTACAACCATATCCTACCCAAATTTCAAGAGAAATCAATGCTCATTTTCAAGCTACTGTACTCCAGGCTTATAGGCAACAGGGTTCGAATAATACATCATTTGGTGGGAAAAGTCCACAAATTGTTGGACTTGCCCACCCTTTTTCACAATACTGAACCGAGCGCACCGTTGTCTGACATTGGCGCTGCTTTGTGATCCAGTCAGTTCTAATGTTGTCCAACAAATTCGGTGGCCAGTGGCGTGTAAAATGATTTTCAAACCCTGATTACCCAATAACTTTGCAAATGATATAATTCGGTGACCTGTGCAATGCTGAAGATTAGACTTTTCACAACAAAAACACACCTATTGATCTTTTCTTACAGTGATAAGTCATCCTCCATTGAATTTCCTTAAAGGATAACGAAGTTTTAAGTCTCAGCGTCTCGCGCTTATAGCTTAAGGAGCTTTAGCTTTAGCACTAACTTGTCTTCTTGGCAACTTACTTCCTGTTTTACAAAACATTTATTTTCTTGTAACAAAGAGCTCAGAGTGCTTCTTGTGCTCAGAGTGCTTCGAACATAGGAAGCATCGAGAATGTGACTTAGGTAATGATGTTGACCACGACAATAACTATTTTCACGATGTCTTGCCAAACTGTGAATACCACACCGCTAATTATTTCACTTATAACATAAAAAGAATTGAAGGTTTTTCAATCAACCGTTTCAACACTAGGAATCTACGCGTAAATTTTGATGACATGTTAACATTTATTGATAGTTTAGAGAGGCGATTTCATGTTACAGCTGCATCTGAAACGTGGCTTACAGACGATGAAAACCTAAGCGAATATGGTGATTATGAATGCTTTTGAATTAATCGAAAAGATAAAAGGGTTGGAAGGGTAGGTTTGTATGTTGATTCGAGTAAACAATTTAAAAAGATTGTGAACTATTCTCGTCTGTATCTCACCTGATTACATAAGTATAGAAATTTACATCAGTTGCAACAAGAATATTATTGTTAGCTGTATGTATCGCTGCCCGGGATCAAAATTTTTTTGAGTATATCGACTATTTGGAACAAATGCTCAGTGATATCAAGTGTAGATCAATATTTATGTGTGGAGATTTTAATATAAATTTACTCAATTGTGAAAGTCATACTGACACAAATAATTTTGTGGATTTACGTTTTCGCTACGGGCTATTTCCCTTGATAATAAGCCAACCCGCGTATCAAGTGACTCTGCAATGTTAATAGATAACATATTCACAAATACGCTTATTAACAACGTCTCATATGGTAATCTTATCTCTGATATCAGCGATCACCTAGGTATTTTCTCTATATGTAGCTATGCAGGGTTTATGTGTAAAAAGAAAATTAGAATTGTTCACAGTAGAGTCGTAAATGACAGTAGTATAGAGGCACTAAAACAAAATTAAGTGATTGTACACGGTCGGATCTATCTGTCACTTGGGATGTTAACATTGCATATGAAACATTAAACAGCTTTAGCTTTAGCACTAACTTGTCTTCTTGGCAACTTACTTCCTGTTTTACAAAACATTTATTTTCTTGTAACAAATTGTCCGCTGTGCATGTAATACTCTATCAGTGTAAAGCTTAGCCAAAGGACTTGTTGTATTTCGGTGGCGGGGATAAGGATGGACACTCTTTATTGCTGTAGTTTAATGTTAAGAAATGGCTGGGATAAATTGCAAGGTTTGTAATAGAGCAGTATGTGGCACAAATGCAGTATATAGTATCTGCAAATTACAATTTCATTTTAAATGTATTGGTAAAAAGAGAAATTCTATAAACAACGAGCGCATAGTATATTTCAATTGTCATGCGTGCTTATGCTTTTTGCGTTCAAAAGAGTACACAACGTCGAGTTCCTTTTTTAAATTCGCCATTAGATGTTACTAGAAGTATGTATGAGATTACCAAAAACTGTGCTCAGACTGTGCTCAGAGTGCTTTGAACATACGAAGCATCGAGAATGTGACTTAGGTAATGATGTTGACCACGACAATAACTATTTTCACGATGTCTTACCAAAGTCTGAATACTACACCGCTAATAATTTCAATTATAATATAAAAAAGTTGAAGGTTTTTCAATCAACCATTTCAACACTAGGAATCTTTTTGATTTTGATGACATGTTAACATTTATTGATAGTTTAGAGAGGCGATTTCATGTTACAGCTGCATCTGAAACGTGGCTTACAGACGATGAAAACCTAAGCGAATATGGTGATTATAAATGCTTTTCAATTAATCGAAAAGATAAAAGGGTTGGAAGGGTAGGTTTGTATGTTGATTCGAGTAAACAATTTAAAAAGATTGTGAACTATTCTCGTCTGTATCTCACCTGATTACATAAGTATAGAAATTTACATCACTCGCGCCAAGAATATTATTGTTAGCTGTGTGTATCGCTGCCCGGGATCAAATTTTTTTGAGTATATCGACTATTTGGAACAAATGCTCAGTGATATCAAGTGTAGATCAATATTTATGTGTGGAGATTTTAATATAAATTTACTCAATTGTGAAAGCCATACTGACACAAATAATTTTGTGGATTTACGTTTTCGCTACGGGCTATTTCCCTTGATAAATAAGCCAACCCGCGTATCAAGTGACTCTGCAATGTTAATAGATAACATATTCACAAATACGCTTATTAACAACGTCTCATATGGTAATCTTATCTCTGATATCAGCGATCACCTAGGTATTTTCTCTATATGTAGCTATGCAGGGTTTATGTGTAAAAAGAAAATTAGAATTGTTCACAGAAGAGTCGTAAATGACAATAGTATAGAGGCACTAAAACAAAATTAAGTGATTGTACACGGTCGGATCTATCTGTCACTTGGGATGTT
Organism: Protula sp. h YS-2021; assembly: GCA_949752745.1. Taxonomy (NCBI): domain Eukaryota; kingdom Metazoa; phylum Annelida; class Polychaeta; order Sabellida; family Serpulidae; genus Protula; species Protula sp. h YS-2021. The sequence continues at coordinate 65,827,170 of OX457029.1, read as the reverse complement.
AACATTGCATATGAAACATTAAACAGCTTTAGCTTTAGCACTAACTTGTCTTCTTGGCAACTTTCTTCCTGTTTTACAAGACATTTATTTTCTTGTAACAAATTGTCCGCTGTGCATGTAATACTCTATCAGTGTAAAGCTTAGCCAAAGGACTTGTTGTATTTCGGTGGCGGGGATAAGGATGGACACTCTTTATTGCTGTAGTTTAATGTTAAGAAATGGCTGGGATAAATTGCAAGGTTTGTAATAGAGCAGTATGTGGCACAAAAGCAGTATGTAGTATCTGCAAATTACAATTTCATTTTAAATGTATTGGTAAAAAGAGAAATTCTATAAACAACGAGCGCATAGTATATTTCAATTGTCATGCGTGCTTATGCCTTTTTGCGTTCAAAAGAGTACACAACGTCGAGTTCCTTTTTTAAATTCGCCATTAGATGTTACTAGAAGTATGTATGAGATTACCAAAAACTGTGCTCAGACTGTGCTCAGAGTGCTTTGAACATACGAAGCATCGAGAATGTGACTTAGGTAATGATGTTGACCACGACAATTACTATTTTCACGATGTCTTACCAAAGTCTGAATACTACACCGCTAATAATTTCAATTATAATATAAAAAAGTTGAAGGTTTTTCAATCAACCATTTCAACACTAGGAATCTTTTTGATTTTGATGACATGTTAACATTTATTGATAGTTTAGAGAGGCGATTTCATGTTACAGCTGCATCTGAAACGTGGCTTACAGACGATGAAAACCTAAGCGAATATGGTGATTATAAATGCTTTTCAATTAATCGAAAAGATAAAAGGGTTGGAAGGGTAGGTTTGTATGTTGATTCGAGTAAACAATTTAAAAAGATTGTGAACTATTCTCGTCTGTATCTCACCTGATTACATAAGTATAGAAATTTACATCACTCGCGCCAAGAATATTATTGTTAGCTGTGTGTATCGCTGCCCGGGATCAAATTTTTTTGAGTATATCGACTATTTGGAACAAATGCTCAGTGATATCAAGTGTAGATCAATATTTATGTGTGGAGATTTTAATATAAATTTACTCAATTGTGAAAGCCATACTGACACAAATAATTTTGTGGATTTACGTTTTCGCTACGGGCTATTTCCCTTGATAAATAAGCCAACCCGCGTATCAAGTGACTCTGCAATGTTAATAGATAACATATTCACAAATACGCTTATTAACAACGTCTCATATGGTAATCATATCTCTGATATCAGCGATCACCTAGGTATTTTCTCTATATGTAGCTATGCAGGGTTTATGTGTAAAAAGAAAATTAGAATTGTTCACAGAAGAGTCGTAAATGACAATAGTATAGAGGCACTAAAACAAAATTAAGTGATTGTACACGGTCGGAGTTATCTGTCACTTGGGATGTTAACATTGCATATGAAACATTAAACAGCTTTAGCTTTAGCACTAACTTGTCTTCTTGGCAACTTTCTTCCTGTTTTACAAGACATTTATTTTCTTGTAACAAATTGTCCGCTGTGCATGTAATACTCTATCAGTGTAAAGCTTAGCCAAAGGACTTGTTGTATTTCGGTGGCGGGGATAAGGATGGACACTCTTTATTGCTGTAGTTTAATGTTAAGAAATGGCTGGGATAAATTGCAAGGTTTGTAATAGAGCAGTATGTGGCACAAATGCAGTATATAGTATCTGCAAATTACAATTTCATTTTAAATGTATTGGTAAAAAGAGAAATTCTATAAACAACGAGCGCATAGTATATTTCAATTGTCATGCGTGTTTATGCCTTTTTACGTTCAAAAGAGTACACAACGTCGAGTTCCTTTTTTAAATTCGCCATTAGATGTTACTAGAAGTATGTATGATATTACCAAAAACTGTGCTCAGACTGTGCTCAGAGTGCTTTGAACATACGAAGCATCGAGAATGTGACTTAGGTAATGATGTTGACCACGACAATTACTATTTTCACGATGTCTTACCAAAGTCTGAATACTACACCGCTAATAATTTCAATTATAATATAAAAAAGTTGAAGGTTTTTCAATCAACCATTTCAAAACTAGGAATGTTTTTCATTTTGATGTCATGTTAACATTTATTGATAGATTAGAGAGGAGATTTCATGTTACAGCTGTATCTGAAACGTGGCTTACAGACGATGAAAACTTAAGCGAATATGGTGGTTATGAATGCTTTTCAATTAATCGAAAAGATAAAAGGGTTGGAAGGGTAGGTTTGTATGTTGATTTGAGTATACAATTTAAAACGATTGTGAACTATTCTCATCTCTGTCTGACCTGGTTGATTACATAAGTATAGAAATTTACATCAGTCGCGCCAAGAATATTATTGTTAGCTGTATGTATCACTGCCCGGGATCAAAAATTTTCGAATAGATCGACTATTTGGAACAAATGCTAAATGATATCAAGTGTAGATCAATATTTATGTGTGGAGATTGTAATATAAATTTACTCAATTTTGAAAGTCTTACTGACACAACTAATTTTGTGGATTTACGTTTTCGCTACGGGCTATTTTCCTTGATAAATAAGTGACTTTGCAACGTTAATAGAGAACATATTCACAAATACGCTTATTCACAACGTCTCAAATGGCATTCCTATCTGTGATATTTATGTGTAAAAAGAAAGCTAGAATTGTTTACAGAAGAGTCGTAAATGGCAATAGTATAGGGGCACTAAAACAGAATTAAGTGATTGTACACAGTCGGAGTTATCTGTCACTTGGGAAGTTACAGATAACTCCGACAGATGAAACATTTTTTACACAAATTAAAAAAATTATATATGATAAAAATTGCCCCTAAAACGTGTTGTATTTAAACTGAAAGCTACAAATAAACTTTCGATGACGTGAGGTCTTATAAATGACTGTCACAAGCGTGATAATAGAGCTTGTATATAAAAATTACAAGCTACCTGGAAAGTCTTAAATGATATGATGAAGCGCCAGTATGTAAAGTGTAGCTATCCAGTGTATTTGGTAAATTGTGATGGTACAAACAATTTCGGGCAAGCAGAATATTGTCAATGTGTTTAATTGTTATGTTTTGTTAATGAATGACCAAATATAGCAGACAATGGTAACACACATTACTTTTAGGAAGCACTTATCCTAACTCCATGTTTTTAAATCCAGTAGATATTAAGGATGTTGAAAGCATGAAAAGAGGTTTCCAAAACAAAGTGTCGCTGGATTACAATGATATTTCTATGGACATTGTTAAAAAAGTGGTGCCTGGTATTGTTAGTCAGCTTACTACAATCTGTAATTTTTCATTTCCAACCGGTATATTTCCAGATAAATTAGCTAAAGTTTCTCTACCGTTTAGGTCAGATGACAGATCAAAACTTAACTATAGACCTGGGTCACTTTTGCCCCAGTTCTCTAAAATCTTGAAAAAATTGTTCAAAAATCTAAATAAATTTGTAGAAAGTTACAACTTATTAAGTAAAAGTCAATATGCATTCCAAAATTGCCGTTTAACATGCTTAGCTTTAATACAGCTACTTGAAGAATTAATGAGCGCCATAAATAAAAAACTATGCAAGAAAAGGCGTATTCAGAGATGTAACAATGCCTTTGACACGATAAATCAAGAAACTTAGCCATTATGGTATAAGAGGCATCTCAAATGAATGGATTGAAAGGAATTTGGTAAATCGTCAGCAATTTGTCCAGACCGATAACTTTGTTTCTACTATATGTGATGTAATCTGTAGTGTACCAAAAGGCTCTATTTAGGTCAAAAATTATTTGTCTTATATATTAACGATATTGTTGCTAAAGTTGCTAAAGTTTATTCTCTTTGAGGATGATACAACTATTTTCACACAGGGAAGAATGTATCGGAAATTAAAAAAAAGGAATCAATATGGAATTAAGAAAATTAAAACTTTCTCTTAATGCATCTAAAACAAATTTCATATTATTTGGGCATTCAAATAGAAGTCTGGATGTGAATATCTAGTTCGCAGAAGAAATTGTCAGGCGTGCCAGTTCAACTAAATTCCTGGGTGTTATTATAGACAAGAAAGAACATGTATAAAAGGTGAGAAGTAATATTCGAAATGTATTTGCAGTAGGGTGTAAATAAGAGTTGTACCGCACTTTTGCGGTAGAATTCTTAGAGTTCTGCCGCACATGATGTATTTGTATGTGAAGAGTTGTGCCGCACTGGGCGCGGCGCACTGTATGGGCGCACAGGGTGGAGGATAGAGTGTGACGAAAGAAAACGTCATATGATGCAAGGATTGCGATTGCGATTGCGAGCGAAAAGTGTGTTTCCGGTGAAACGTCTCGAGTGAAAGGGTGTGGAGAGACGGGGTGTGGAGAGAGAGACAGAGAGAGTTTTTAAAAGAAGGCGTGAGTGTCTCGAGTGAACGAGGGTGTGTGCCGAGACGGGGTGGAGATATTTCATCCATATAAAACAGCAATAAATTCTGCTGAGTTAGGTTTTGTGGATAAAGCGCGCGCCTGTTCGAATGACGTTATTATGACGTCATAATGATGACGTGATGACGTCATAATGACGTTATGATGACGTCATAAAGACGTTATGATGTTAGACTGTCCTAAGCGGCATAACCCTAACCCTAAGCGTAAACAACATGTTCGACAACATGTTGAACTTGTTGAACATGTTGTTCAAAATGTTCTTCAACTTGTTGTTCAACAAGTTGAACATGTTCAACATATTGTTCAACAAGTTGTATATAAGGCTATGTTTAAAGGCTTTTTCATCATTTGAAAAGTGTATGTTGAACCGAAAGGATTTATAAATGCAACATTTGTTTGAAATCTTACAAGTGGCCACAAAGTCTGAAAAGGCACTTAAGGGATGCTCACACTTCAGAAGAAGAAGAATTGGAGATAGATATGGAAAACCCTGTAAAACCACCTATCGCTGAAACTTTAGATGAGTCTCCTATGGAAAGTCAAAGCGTCAACATGACTGAAAAGAATGCACATGCTTGTACAGAATGTGGTGCGTTATACAACAGTCAAGAAGCTTTGTTCAAACATATGGAACATTGTGGTGAGGGTGATGATGACAGCAGCTCTGAAAGTGAGTCAGAAACAGACTCTGAAAGTGAGTCAGAAACAGACTCTGTTTGGCATGATATGGTTCAAGAAGTCTACGATGAATATGATACCAAATTTCAAGAAAAGGTTTCAGAATATGAAGAACAAGGGCTTGAAGATGCGCGGGAAATAGCAAGTGATCACTTTCGACCCATTTATAAGCGTCGACTTAAACAACTGTTTATGAGACTATTCAAATATGCCCAACGCCTAGAGCAAAACGAACATTATCAAACCATTTTAGACGACTTTAATTACTTTGTTGATGAAAAACATTACGAGTATTCAAAGGCACTAAAGGCGGCTATAAGAAGAAACGATGCATTCTTTGAAGAGCTTCTAGATGAGGAGGAGGAAGATGAAAGCAGCGACGAAGAAAGTGATATGGATGACAGTGAACAGAGTGAAGCAGATGAAGAAAAATAGACTTATTTGACTAAACTTTATAATAAAGACTTTGTAAATCAACAAATATTGTAATATTGTTATAGATTTAAGCTGTATGTTTTTAAGTGTATTTAAGTGTATTTAAGTGTATTAATAAACCTATTCAACATATGTCTTGTTTTTTTTTCTTTGCTTGAACTACAACTTGTTGAACAACAACTTGTTAAACAGCATGTTGTTGAACAAGTTGAACATGTTCAACATGTTCAGCAACATGTTGAACATGTTCAACTTGTGCAACAACATGTTGAACATGTTGAACATGTTCAACTTGTTGAACATGTTCAACATGTTCAACGTGTTCAACAATATGTTGAACAACAGCTTGTTGAACAACTGTTGTACAATTGTTAAACCACTTGTTGAACAATAGTTTGACGTAATATGTTCCTAAAAAAAAATAATTCAAACACATGTTTGAATGGTGGGCGCGCGCCATTCCAACAACTACCTATGCAAACTATTGTAAACTAAGACATCAAACTGAATTCAATGGTGAAATTTTCATTCAAATCGGTCAACCACAACGAAATTTATCACACTTTTTCCCACTTTTTTTACAAAGTTAAAATGGCGGCATGTCACATTATGCATACAGCCACCGGTGTAAATAGCCTATAACCACTTAGTGTTAAAACTTTACATAAAACTAAATCAAATAGTGAAATTTTCATGCAAATCCGTCAACCGTAGCGGAAGTTATCCCACTTTTTCCCACTTTTTACAAAGTCAAAATGGCGGCATGTCACATTATGCATACAGCCACCGGTGCAAATAGCCTATGTCTACTTAATGTTAAAACTTTACATGAAACTGAATTCAATGGTGAAATTTTCATTCAAATCGGTCAACTATAGCGAAAGTTATCCCACTTTGTCACTTTTTGCAAAAGTCAAAATGGCGGCATGTCACATTATGCATACAGCCACCGGTGCAAATAGCCTATGTCTACTTAATGTTAAAACTTTACATAAAACTAAATTCAATGGTGAAATTTTCATTCAAATCGGTCAACCATAGCGAAAGTTATCCCACTTTGTCACTTTTTGCAAAAGTCAAAATGGCGGCATGTCACATTATGCATATAGCCACCGGTGCAAATAGCCTATGTCTATTTAATGTTAAAACTTTACATGAAACTGAATTAAACAGTGAAATTTTCATTCAAATCGGTCAACTATAGTGAAAATTATCCCACTTTATCACATTTTGCAAAAGTCAAAATGGCGGCATGTCACATTATGCATACAGCCACCGGTGCAAATAGCCTATGACTACTTAATGTTAAAACTACATATAAAACCGAATCAAACGGTAAAATTTTCATACAAATCCGTTAATTATGACGGAAGTTATCTCATTTTTCCCACTTTTTACAAAGTTAAAATGGCGGCATGTCATATTATGCATACAGCCACATGCGAAAATAGCCTGTGACCACTTTATAACAAAAACTTTACATAAAACTCAATCAAACAGTGAAATTTTCATGCAAATCGATCAACCATAGCTTATAGCTTAAGTTATCCAACTTTTTCCACTTTTTACAAAGTTAAAATGGCGGCATGTCATATTATGCATACAGCCACATGCGAAAATAGCCTGCATAGCAACGGCGGTTGCTATGCGGATCCACTGCATAGCAACGGTTGCTATGCGGGACTACTGCATTGGAGTATGAGTGGAGTGAAACAGTGATGTGTATAGCTGTGCATGTGGTTGCAGCCCTGCTGGAGTGGGTTGCGATGCGCTTGTGACGAGATCGTCTCGTCGAAATGCCTACTGCACACGGAACAGGAGCGAAATGTTATATTTCGTCATGCGAAGCAACGTATGTGGGTAGCGATGCGCTTGTGACGAGATCGTCTCGTCGAAATGCCTACTGCACACGGAACAGGAGCGAAATGTTATATTTCGTCATGTGAAGCAACGTATGTGGGTAGCGATGCGCTTGTGACGAGATCGTCTCGTAATACTCTGTTACTCTGTTCTAGGGGAGGGGTGGGGGGGTGGTCGACACAGATTCTTGGGGAGGGGTGGGGGGGTGGTCGACACAGATTCTTGGGGAGGGGTGGGGGGTGGTCGTCAATACTCTGTGTATTGACAAGGAGGGTGGTCTGACGTTGATCAGCTGCAGAGTATATATCATTCAAGCCTTTGCAAGCCTTTGCAAGCCTTTGCAAGCCTCTCCAGCCTTTGCAATGGAATTTACATATCTCCACCCCGTCTCGGCACACACCCTCGTTCACTCGAGACACTCACGCCTTCTTTTAAAAACTCTCTCTGTCTCTCTCTGTCTCTCTCTCCACACCCCGTCTCTCCACACCCTTTCACTCGAGACGTTTCACCGGAAACACACTTTTCGCTCGCAATCGCAATCGCAATCCTTGCATCATATGACGTTTTCTTTCGTCACACTCTATCCTCTACCCTGTGCGCCCATACAGTGCGCCGCGCCCAGTGCGGCACAACTCTTCACATACAAATACATCATGTGCGGCAGAACTCTAAGAGTTCTACCGCAAAAGTGCGGTACAACTCTTATTTACACCCTACTATTTGCATATTGTACAAATCTGGTTTTGTTTTGGAGTTTAATGCCCTGCATATGATTTATTGTATACTGTTTCTCCCTTCTATGATGTTTTGGGTAGAAGTCTGGGCAACACCTACAAAACTAACACAAGGTGTATTTTCATTCTTCAAAAGATAACTATAAGATAAATTAATAAGGCGCCTAAACTAATGCATGCTCAACAATTGTTTTATTATTTGAAATTGTTAACCTTTAATGATATCGTCAAATTTAAAACACTAGTTATTATGTTTAAGGCAAAATATAACATTCTCCCAGAAATATACAATGTTATTTTAATATAAATGTACAAGATGAAAGAAAAACAAGGCAGCACGGACATTTCTTAAGTTGTTATGTAACAACTAAGTTAAAGCAACGCTGTGTCAGTATAGTTGAGGTAAATTTCTGGAACTCGTTACCAGATGCTTTAAAGAATAACAGCAGCTTAAAATCGTTTAAATCTTAGTTAAAGTTTAGTTGAATCTCATACACGACATAATAACCTAGTGATATATTTGTGTTTTGCAGAGTCTCATAGTTGTCGATAGTTGTACTGCATATGTCTTTTGTGTTTTCGGTTGAGTACGTTCCTTCTGGACTCTATGCTTTAGCATATAAACAAAACTGTGAACTAAAAACAATACCGGCAAACTTGAAATTTAACTTTTTTGTTCTCTTAGAAGTAGTTTACGCATACATATAAACATTGTATTTAAAAAAGCGGTAAATAAACCCAGCTTATGCTTTGTCCTTTTTGAATCTGAATCTAAAATTGTCTTTCTTTATCATAACGTGATATGATTGTGCAAACTTTGTTCATGTAATTCTCTTCAGAAAAAACCATTGAATTGAATTAAATTGAATGTTAATGTAATCATTCGCCTCATGGATTCGTTCTGAATGCACTTGTGGGTTTACTGCTGTTAATTATAAAACGCCACTGACACTTAAGATCTGCGGCATATGTGATTCATTTCTCTTGTTATTACTGAAAGCGACTTTTATATGTACTTAGAACAATGCAATTTAAACAGCAACTTTGGCTAATTACTCTTTATTATCTGTATAGATGTTGTTTATAAAAGCACATATATGGTTTACTTTTCTCTACCTTTGTTCCATATGGTACCTTGGTAAATAAGTATTATATTTCTATTGTATTATATTTCAATTGATTGTGACGTCATTTGATTGTGGAGTCAGACATTTGTTAAAGGTTAATCTAATGTGTATTTTTACGTGAATTAAACAATATAATTACAAAAAACTGCTTCAAAAAGTTAAAACCTTCTATTATATGTGTTATATATGAAAATTATAAAAAAATAACACAAAACGTACAATAAAAAAGCAAGACTAAAAAAGTGACTTGTCTCCAAGGAAATCTTCTCAAGCATCCTATTTTATTGCTCACATCTTATTGTTTACTTCATGTGGGAATGTTCATTTATGTTTGAAGGAAGTTATGAAAGTGTAAAATAAAGCGAGTTATAACGACTGGTGTTTAATTAGACTGCCTTGGGAATATTTCTCCGGAAAAACAAACTTAGCAAATATCAAGCAGATTTGAGCTATGTTGCATATGCAACAATAGAAAACCTACTGTGTCGTTCAGAGCATCTGAATATCTACGCTGTGGTGAACGTAACGCTGAACATTTACGAGTCTTGAAAGCTCAAAATCTACGTGTGACATTGAAAATCTTCCAATATTCGTGGCACGGGATCTTCAAAATCTCCCCCAGTCGTTTGACACACATTGATGTGAGCCAGTTGACATCGGAAATGCGAGAATTAAAGAAAAATCAATCACAGACCACGAATTGTGATCTAAAGAAGGCGCTGACTGCCATCAAAGAAGAACTGCGGAACGATACAATGCGAGAATTGGATGAAATGAAAGAACAGCTAGCGGCTATTCAAAATGCACTTATCGCAAAGTCATTGAAGATGTATCATCTACTGCAATCGTGGAGTAGTAAAACGAAACACCAGACCACATCCGCCTAAACAAGCCAGAAGTGTGACTTTTGTAGAAATACTAATAACCGAAGCAATTCCGTGTCCGTGCCAATACGGACACGACTACTGATGACATTGTCTTCCACATCTGCACTCTACTACCAAGAGCAAACGTCGAATGTATACAACTGTAGACGAGATACAACGCCTATAATTCACTCGAATTAGTCAATGTTAATGAGAGCATTTATATATTAAAAGATCCACAAAAGCTGGCCCAGTGGTATTCTTGTGAGAAAGTTCTTTGAACCAAGATCATCTTCGGTCCAACAACAAAGATGGCGAACCCTCTAGATAGTGTCCCAAATGTTTGGACATGCAATGACAATGAAAGTTACGATAAATTATCTATAATATCCTTTAATTGTAACGGTCTGAAAAGTTCAACCAAAGAAATTAATGAGTTATGCAAGTGTGCCAATATATTATGCCTACAAGAGCTGTGGGTAGACAAATTTGAACTAAATCGGTTAAGTAATATAAATAAAAATTTCATAGGATCAGGCATTTCTCCAATGGACCCGAATGAAGGAATTGTTTTGGTAGAAAACATGGAGGTATAGGCTTTATTTGGAATTCCAAATTGAAAAATTGAAAATGTGTTGCATATAACAATGACAATATGTTTGGTATGGAAATAGTCAATGGTGATACAGTTACTCTAATTATTAATGTACATCTACCTTATGAAAATAATGAAAATGAAGAACTTTATCTTGATTGTTTAGGAAAACTACACGCAATTTGTCAAACTACCAATTCCAAGTATGTGTATATAATTGGTGACTTTAACTGTGATTTATCTAAATCCCGTAAACTGGTGCACATCTTCTAAGATTTGCTAATGAAGGTAATTACAAGATTGCAGACTATGAAATGTTGCCTATGAAATGTTGCTTGGACCATTGTGTGTGTACTAAGGCAGGATATAAATCAAGAACATATCTGTGATGCATTCTTATATGTCTTCTAATCATAAACCCTTGCTAATCAACCTTGATGTTGACCAAGTAGTAGTAATTAACGAGTATATGAAAGCCAAACCGCATCATATCAATTGGGAAAATCTTTCACAGGAAGAAATTAACTAATTCCACAAGTTGTGATATCACATGTTCTTCCAAAGACTGTAAGTTGAAAATATCCCAATTTCATCAGCAGTGTCTTGTCTGACAAATTCAACGTCTAAAGAAGAGGGAGTTAATAACCATCGAAGTAATATAAATAGTTAGCGGGAGATAGATGGGTGGAACATGTATGTTGCAAAATCACATCAAATAGCAAGAGATGCATACTCCATATGGTATAACTTAAGTAAACTTCGCCAGAAGAACGAGATCACAATTGAAATACGCCCCTCGGTTCTGTAGGAAGAATAAACAAATGATTGAGTCGAATAACATCGCAGAGAAATTGTTGTCTAAAAACTCAAATGAATTTTGGAAGGAACTGAAAAGATCAAATGTGAACAAAAACTAATAACATTAATGGTATTACAAATGAAAATGACATTGCAAAGTATTGGAAGGATCATTATTGTAAATTATTTAATTATTTTTGAGAGACCTAGGCTAATAGCTATTTGAGTAGAATTCAGAAATTGATTATCATGCAAAAGAAAGCTTTACGTTTGATTGACCACGCCACTTTTAATGCTCACACAAATTAAATCTTTGTAAAATTTAACCTGTTAAAATTTGTCGATATCATTAAGTTAAATACATGTATTATTATGTTTAGAGCAAAAACTGATATGTTACCTGTGAGACTGAATGATTTATTTGAAATTAATACTGGTATGACGAGGCAATCTAGTAAATTAAAGGTGAAGTATAAAAGAGCTACTCTAAAAACACTTTGCATATCAACTATTGGAGTCAACTTATGGAATAATTCAAATGCTGACACAGCAAATAGTTCAACATTAAGAACATTCAAATTAAGCTTTTAAAGCTTTATTTCAGAGTCGTATAAGGCTTCTGGCTAGAGTGAGGCGGAAATTTATTTATTATATATCGTGTGCAAATGATCATATGTTGTTGTTTTCTTCTTATTTTTCGCTAATGTATTTAAGCATTTCTTCTGACATATATTTATTCACATTCTTTATCATTGTTTTATTCAACCAGTTGACGGTATGGTTATTCTGCTACTGGAAAATTAGGTGTTTCAAAGGTAGATCTTACTTATAAGCGATGAGCTTCTTGATCTATCTTTTTCAATGCATATTTATTATCGTTTAAATTGTACATACGTATATAGTCTATTCTGATATATGTTTGACAATAAAACAATGAATCTGAATCTGAATCTGAAATCTTACTGAAAGGCATTGTGAAAATTCAAAATATAGACCCCGAGTCTGAATCAAAGAAATAAATAAAATAAATAAAGAAAAATAAATAAAATATGTGTATACGTTTCTTGAAAAATATGACGTTAGTGATTTTCGGTGCGAATTCGTGACAGAAGATGTGTAAAGAAGGCAGCTGCAGTCAAAAGCAATCCCTAAATATCACAAGAAAGCGGAAGTGAATTATCATTATTACAATTCTTATTATTATAATTATTTTCCCCATGTTCTTTACTAATTAATCTAACCACAATTTCAGAGATGAATTTTGTAGAAATGTACTGTTATGACTACCGCTTTATTTTACGTTTTCTTCTTATTCTTTGTTGCACCACTAAAAGCATAATATCATAACCAAAGATAAATTGACGCAATCAAAGTGGTGGCCCTATTTTATACATTGGCGAATAGTTCTAATAACATTATAATCAGATTGTCCCACAACCTGTTGTCACAGATTTGTTGCTCAGAGTGCACTACAGTCAGTGGGTAATCATTTGGCACTGATATTTGTGTTTCATTGCTTTAGTTTCTACTTACTCCAGTTTTTGCTCATACACAGTTACAAAGATAAAGACTAATCTCAAAGCGGAGATTGAAGCTATATTAGTTTCCGATCTTATTGACTCGATGCATAGCATTTGATTTTCTATGAGTAAGCTTTAAGTTGTGTGCATAAAAGGATTAACTTCATTAACCAAAAAAAGAAAGGGCGGTGACATAGCAATTTGTGGTTGTATTTGTAAGAATATGTCAGTAATTTTTTTAAATACTATTGTTTTGTCTGGACTTTCGATTTGATTCCAATTCTTGTGAAGAAATTGTATGGATGTTAAGGGTGTCAAGTAACAGGAAGCATGCTGACAGGCTACAGTCATGCCGGCAAACGTGTTGTGTATGCTTGAATCTTGACATGACACACGAAACTGAAATAGAAATGATGGCCATCTTAGTTTTGCAGAAATAAAAATAAGAGTTATTCGTGGGTGAACCTAATAAATACTATACATAAGTTAGAACGTCCTGTTTAAGGCATTTAGGTCAAATTTATCCCTGCTGTGTATTATACCAGCGAAAGTGAAACTAGCTGTTTTATTAAAGCAAAGACATCAAGATCCTCAAAGTAATGATGCGTGCCTCTGTTGTGATTACGCCATCATTTCTTGATGGTTGTGTGATGCTTCTAACAGACTGTTGTTGAGGTGCTCAAGAGTTACAAGCTACTCTTCTCAGAGTGGCTTCTTTTTTATCATAATTTTACATCATTTCTAGTCCATAAAGCAAAAAGCAATATATAGCAAGAAATGCCACAATAACACATTGCCCTATGGCAAGTTCTAGAGTTAAAAGTGAATAAGAAAGGGAAGTTTTAGCAGCCCTTTCTAATACCATGTGTAATACAAACTCGTCACACGGTCCATGGATAGTGCACAGATTAGGCACACTACAAAATCTCTCTTTTTTCAACACATGGTATGCTTGCTCTATGTGTTGGGAACCAGGATTTTAGCACAGTAATGAGCGCGCTTCACAGCAGTATTCACTGGGCCGTGCACCTGCACGCACATATCTGTGGTGTGTGTGTTGTGGGGGTCAATAGAGAAATGCAGAAAATATTGCTTACATTTCTAAAAACATGATTTAAGAACTACACATTTTTTTACTTCATGGAAACTATATTAATTATAGTTTTATATGAATACTAAATTTATATATATTTCTTAAGAGATTTCTTGCTAAAAACAACTTTGATAATCAATTCTCTTCCATGAAGTAAATTTAAAAAAAATAACACTGTGCTAATTTGGCACAAATTTATCCCACATAATAGACATTACTCATAATTGACAAGATTTGTGAAATAATGTTTTCAACATTCATAACATCTTGAAATACAAAAGCACGTTTTGGGCATTATAAATGGCAAAAAATTAAAGTACAACTTTGCAGACAAATGTATCTGAAATACCCAGATATTTATTTGGATAGGACCCTTGTCAACTGCGCATGTCAGAAACTAATGGGTTCTACGGAGTCGCCTATTGAAAACGTCTATCTATATAGCACATAAGAAAACTTTTTGGGTTCAATGAAGGCACATTTTAGGTATGCTGGTCTCGCTCGGGCTGTTTTTATCTATTTCATGATCGATTAGATACGTATATAACTATTGGGGAACTCCAAATCCAAGTAATAAACAAGTTACAAAAAGAAGTCATCAGCTTCAATGGATTTTGTTTTGAGCGGTTAATTGACAATAACACACAAGAGTGTTCTATCAATCAAACATTTTATCTATAAATGTTTTGTCCACAAACCTCCAGATAGTCGGGGAAACTCACTGGGTAAAATGTGTGTTAGCGTGCGTGTCTATAAATAAACGTCTTGAAAGGGGCAAATCTGAGGTTAGACAGAATCCCCTAGGAGCACGAATTTCTTCAAAAAAGGAGTGGATTTTCATTCAGCACCTTATCTTTCCCACAAAAAGAAGAGATGTTTTGAAATTATCCGCCGCATTAAAAGGGAGAATTATTTCAAATTAAGCATTCGGCACTGAAGAGATCACAGATGTGCAAAGTAACCATCTGCTACGTGAGCGATCAGCCCTGCCCCAACCCGAGGCTTTATCACAAATATGAGCTCGAGCCATTCGAGCTGGATTTACCTCGGCTGCTGGCACAAGACTTAGTTTCTACGGAAATAAGCTAGAATCACAACAAAAGCCTATTTTGTATGGGTTTGAAGGTTGACATTTATAAATTAAAGGTCTGTATACATTGGTAATTGAACCATTAAAAAGGGAAATATTTTAAGTGCCTCATGACATTCTACACTGAAAAGCTTTCTGTTGAAATCAAAGTAAAATAAGATATTTCAGCACGATATAAAATGCGTTGAATATGAAGATAATCTAGTTCTTTAAAATGCTTCGCTGATTATTGCTCTGAAAATAAAAGGTTGATATAAAAATTTGTTGTGAAGAAAAATTAGAAAAAAAATGCCGTATAGTCGAATAAAAATCGATACAGTAGTGACTTCCTGATTAAATGCATATGGATGAAGACATTTGCGAAAAAAAAAGAAACTAATTTTTAACAGCCAGCACATTATTAGCCAAAAGAACTATAAAAGTGCGCACAGCAGACTAGCATCTCAAATTCTCAGCCAGAAGAACTATAAGCGTGCACAGAGAAAACCAGCATGGCAAATTCTCAGTCCGAAGAACTATGAGAGTGCAGAGAGAAAACCAGCATGGCAAATTCTCATCCCGAAGAACTATGAGAGTGCACAGAGAAAACCAGCATGACAAATTTTCAGTCCGAAGAACTATGAGGGTGCACAGAGAAACCAGCATGGCAAATTCTCACCCCTAAGAACTATGGGAGTGCACAGAGAAAACGAGCATAGCAAATTCTCAGCCCGAAGAACTATGAGAGTGCACTGAGAAAACCGGCATGGCAAATTCTCAGCCCGAAGAACTATGAGAGTACACAGAGAAGAACAGCATGGCAAATTCTCAGCCAGTTGAATATGAGAGTGCACACAGGAGACTATCATGGTTATAATCTTTCCCTGATTTGTGTTTCATGTGCAAAGAAATCAAGCTATATTGCTGTCACATTTCTATTTGCTGGATGAGTAAAATCAGCGTTTATCTGTCGTCTTACGCTGTTTAGGCATATTGGAAATAATAATAATCTGTTGGACTTAACTTTACTTCTTTCTGATAGCAGAGTAATTTATTTTCGTTCTTTCACAAATTACTAATATCTCTTTATTGGGTTATCGTTAATTTTGTGACTGAGTTGCGATGAAATGTGGAGAACTTATTTTAATGGGGAAGTTTAGTTCTAAAATAGAATCTTTTGATTTGTGTATTTTAACCACTTTTTTCTAAAAATTTTTAACCACTTTTTTTCTAAAAATTTAACTATTTGATTATTAATTACCTACCATATCTAAGGTGACGTTGCGTTCCTTTGAACAAAAATGTAAAAAAAATATCTGATGCAAACACGTTTTGCAAGAAATTTTTTATGATTCTATTTACTAAATGAGCAGTTAAGTGATCAGTTAATTTTTATGAATACGGCCACAGGTGGTCATCAAAGAACAGAGTCATCAACGCTCCAGCGCCACAGACTTTAATCGATAAATTAAGATTATTCAGATTCTATTAAGGTTTTATTCAAAGATCACGTGGTACTTATCCGTAAAATGCTATAAACATTTATCCTTTACATTTGAAAATTAAAATATAACAGAACATTGACTTGGCTTATCGTTTACATTTTAAATAATGAATACATAGTTCAAAGTCATATCTTAGGCCTTTATTTATTTGCCAAACGATGGAACAATAATTTTTGCACATACTTCTTATAGCACAAATATCATTATAATATTGTCATGAATATACTTTAGATTGCGTTTCCATCATTATTTAAATGTTAAATGTAAAATAAGATATGCGAGGTTTATTACAAATATTTGAATATCTTCGTTTTGCAAACGGGTGAAAGAAGCAGATAAATTGCCATTAAATTACCTCCTCAAACGTTGTAAACGTGAACTATGCTGACAATCTTTCTAGCAACAGCAATTCAAATAAAAGAACAAAGCTCATTAATGCTACAGCTACTTCAATTATTTTAGCCCCATTATTTTGACATGATACTCTATGGATTTCTTTGAACTTTTGTGCCTTAGTTATTATTTTTTATTATTATCATGACAGGAAATAAGGCGGATTTATTTTACTTTTACTTGATATATTAAAATTGCCACAAAAAATTACTTTGAAACAAAGAATCACACACTTTCTTGTATCAAAGAGCAATTTCAAAACAGTCATTCTTATATTTTTATAAACCAATATCATATTTCAACATATCACAGTGATTGTTTTTTAGTAAGCTGGCAATTTCAATCTTTACAATCGGAATGGAAACTTAAATATGCAATATACGAGCTTCTCTTCCATAACAAACTGATCCATCTAGATACGATAAAATGTAATATTTTAAAAATCCTATATTGTGTGGAAATTCTTCTTTTAGTTAAATCATTTTTATTTGAGGGCTAAGTAAAAGTACAAAATTATCTAAACAAGAACCGTTTTAATATGCACCGACGTGAAAGCTATGTAAAATGCGTGGGGAATTTTAATGAAAGAATGACAATTGTAAAGATAAAACAAATCAGTGACAGAAGGAAATTAGAGTCCAACCTTTGAATCTGAGCACAAACATTTAAAATTATTCTGTTCAAACTTAACAAATCGAAGTATTGTAATGATAGCGATATGTTGTATCAAGTGAACTTTTCTTCCAATACAAATGACAGAAACTAATAAAAAAATAAGTATAAATTTTAATGTAAATAAAATATTGCTTTCAATGAGAGTTTTTTTGTTTATATTACAATACATAAATACTTAAACAGTGACGACAGTGATTAGTTGATTTTGTTAGAATATTTTTCATATGACTTATTTAGTACACATATCACTTCTATGTTCCTTACTTTTATCATGGGACTGTTATCAGTTCATTTAGAGTATATATCACTTGAGTATTCCTGACTTATGCAATGAGACTATAATCAGCTCACTTAGACTACATATCACTTGTGTATTCATTACTTATACCATGGAACAGTCATCAGTTTAGTTTTTAACTAAATCTATCTGCTGTATTTATGTATTTGACATTTTTAATGTTATTTCCTTTCTATGGCTGTTTTGATATGACGCAAGCAGGATCAATTCAATGACAACGATCGAGCAAACTTTGAGCAGCAATCAGTGATTCGTGGCGTGATAATGTGACCTATGTAATGCTGAGGGCTTCACTTTTCACAACAAAATGAAACCTGCTGATCATTGTATTGCAGTAATAAATCATCCTCCATTGAGTTTTCTTGGTGACTCACACTAAAAGCTTAAGATGAAATTTCAATGTGTTTTGCATGTAGCACTAAATTTTCGGTTATACAATTTATAAAACATTTCATCCTTTCATTATGTCAGTGTTTGTCATTCTTTTTGGTGAAGCGTTACGATTACTTCACAAATAATCTAGTTTATTGAACTAACCACCATTTCTTAGATGGATTTTTGTATCAATGTAGTTTTGTGCCTGCCTCACGTAAACTGCGACAAGCATTATCCCTTTCGACATAGGTAGTGTGTCACAAAATATCGCACTGCCATAATTTTATACCCGAGCTCTTCTTGTATGAAATTCATTTCGATTTCATGATTTAAAACACCTCGAGAGCAAGAACCTGATTCTGTATGTCATCAGTGTGACACCTAGCATTCACCATACCTCGACAACTTTTGTCAAGTTAATGCAATCAAAATGGTAATCTTATATTACGTAGTCTCAAATATTAATAAGCACAAATGATCGGCAACATATTGTCAGGTTCTTGTGCATACTACAGTCAGTGGGTAATCAGTATGCGCTTATATGGAGTATTACAACAAAATTTGATTTCTGCTTACACTAAGCAATAAAGACCAATCTTGAAGTTAAGATTAAGAAGTTAAGATTATACTGATTTAACGTATAGCACATAATTTCTATGATATACTTTAAGTTGTGTGTTACGTATTGATTAACCAGGTCAATTCTAGGATGATAAGAGAGCCTCTTCTTTTGTACTTGACTGAGTATTGTATTGTGACTTTGACAACAGATCTAGTCAGAATCAGAATTGATGAAGATATATGCTAATAAATATTTGATGTGGAGCTCACATAAGACATCAAGCAAAAATCTGGCATAGAAATGAAATATTTGCACGTGTTTGTGTAGAGAACTTTCTGCAAATTTTCAAAAATGTAATGATCTTAGATTTTTAGTAATAAAAAACTTATTCGTGGCTGAAATTAATAAATACTCTACTTAATTTACCTGATTCTGTGAAAATTCTGTGATTATTCCATGATAACTTTGTGATAAATGTATGATTCTGTTTCGGGCTCTAAATGTTTCAAGCAAGGTTTTTGAGTTGCTCATGATGAGAGTGTCTATTTCTTCACTTTTCATTGTGTTTAATGGAACCTTCGTTCAGACGTACTGACTTCCGTTTACAAGGTACGTTTTCGGTGTCGTTCTGTTTTGCATGAATAATAATAAAATAACACAAGGATTAACAAAAGGGAGCTGCTTCTTCTCACACAAAGACAGTTTGAACACATCCAGAAAATAACTAAGATTATATGTCAAAAAAAACTTTATATCTATTATGGCAGGGTTCTCTTTGGGCTACCCCGGTGTTTGTTAGCGACTATTCACTCTATTTTTCTATGAGTTTATTCAACGAGAACAATTAAATGACAACGAGCAATATTTTCCAATTAGATAAAAAACATCAAAAAAATAATTCGAATTCCTGTGACATTGCGTTTGAGACTCTTCGTTTGGTCATTTACACAGCGTGAATTATAATGCATATGAGGCTTACATAAAATCCCTGCAAAACAGAGGTCAAAGCAAAAAGAATTCACATCATAAAACCTAAACAGCTTTGATTTCGTTTCCAATATGAAACAGTAGATAAATTTATTATTCACCGTCTTTATTCAAAATATGCAATAATTTTTACTTACAAAAATGTCAACAAGAACGTAAATCCTGTCTCTGTCTTTCAAATAAATAGGTACACCTTCACTAAAACTCACGCTTAATAGATATATATCGTATAAATATATTTTTGTGTCTTATCCATACCTAGTAGTTAAAATATAAACATTCCTTTAGTATATCAATTATTCTATATTTTCTATGGGTTGAAGTAAAATATTTTTAAGAGATAAAGTAACGAGGACAAGGACTGAAATGGAAACAGGGTTGTTCCACCACCAGTCAATTTGCATTAAACAGAATAAACGCAATGAGTTTAAGTATACTGGCATCTTTCTAATGAAGAAAAAAATGCAATAATAACAATAATATGCTTTGACCTTCAAAAAGTTAGAAGTCGCTCATCTCCCATTTTGATTGGCTGAAACTAGCTATCGCGGCATAACACACTCTCTTTTTGTTCTAGTATTTTATTGGCTTCTGTAGTGTCTCTTCTATAGCCGCCAAGAAATCAAATTGTTTCTGTGTATTCTGAGAAACTACATTCCGATATTTAATCAATTTTTATGCATGTTATTTAACGGAGAGAAGGGGGTTGATTGGTGAAATGAAAGGATGCATTCGATATTATATGAGTTCATATGCTTGTCCAAAACACGGAGACATGTATGGGCTCGCACGGCGCTCGCGTAGTGCCGGCTTGATTGAAAAGGGATCACTTTTTATTCGAAGTGAACTTGGCGTCCATCAGAAAGCGGAGCCATCAAGAGTTATACACAGAAAAGTTTTCCCATGATGTCTTAAGCATGACCTGTGAACGCGAAGGATAGCCCGCGCTTTCCGTAACGTAGTGAACTTCTGAAAGAACCCCACATTTCAATGGAATTGCCACTCCTTGAAGACCACTCCTTGGAGACCACTCCTTGAAGACCACTCCTTGGAGACCACTCCTTGGAGAGCATTGCTCCCTGAATCATCTGTCATTAAGCAAAATTTTAATTTCTTGACAAACTACTCTTACTTTGAAAATTTGCCCCCCCCCCTGCATTTTAGTTTTGGATACGCATGGTAACACATATGATACAAAGTGGTCGAAAGGGTTGAAACAAAACAATTACAACTAATAAATATGGCAGAGCAGACAAATCAGCGCAATGATAACATTAGTGGTTCATTTATACAAGAAACGGTCATAGAATATTAAAAGATTGTCAAAAAACTGTTAACAAATTGTCAACAGAGTGTAAATAAACTAAACATTATTGTCTTATCATTCCTAGATCTAAAAAATACAACATTAATAAGGATAAACAACCACTCTTTTAGAAAAAAAAAATAGGTTCCAGTTATGACCCATTAAGCGTGGCAAGAAAAGGTGCGACTTTGATGATTTTATATAAACAAATTAACATTGAAGGATGATCGATAGTGGACCGTTTCGTTTCGTATCGATTTGAGACACTAATTTGCTGCCTTGATGCTTCCAAATAATTTAATTTCGAACCAGAAGAATACTAATTCTATATTTGTATATTTCTCAGATTACTCATCAAGTCTCATATTTTAATTGTGTTTTATTGAGTGTCCAATTTGTTAGAAATTCTTGTCACAAGTGCCTGTCTTGTACAAATATGCTCGCTTAATACCGCTTGGTAGTCTCGTAATCATGCATTGAAATTAATCAGTAAAAGATTTTTCAGGAAGATGATAATTAAGATTGTGTGTTTTTTTTATTAAAACAAAAATGACGCGCAGGTTCGTCTTTGTCATGAGTTAAAGTAAAACAAGTGGAATGTCAAAGAACCCTGTGGACATTTATTCTCTATTAAAGCTGCTTTATTTTGTTTGCTTGTTTGTTTATTTGTATTGTCTTTGCTTTTTATTTGCTCTTGTACTGTTTGAAACATTAAAAAGGTACTGCTATTGCAAAGCACAAAGAGCTGTAGATCCTTATTGAAGCTACAGGTTAGAATACAATTAGATATAAACTGCTGCTTGGCGTCGTTTGGATTTGCTATAATGACATAGTCAATATATCTGTTAGGTGAAGACAGAAGAAGTTATATGATGCCTAGCAATTTCATTGTTGAATGACGCGGCGAGAATACAGATACAGCTGGTTAATGACTTCACGGAGATTTGCTAAATGGCACAGGATGTACACTGACTCAACGGAGTCACTAGGAGTGTAATATTGACATAACAATCATAGCTGCGGATTGACGTCAAGAGGATTTTTTAAGTAATTCAGCAAACACAGCTGTTGAATAACAACACGTTAATTTGAATTCTGTCGTTATGTTTAATATAATGAATACTTAAGATAATACTTCTCAGTAAACTTCTAATTACGTTTTCACATCATGCTATACAGATAAAATAAAACGAGCAATAATTTTCACAGGAAACATGATTAATGATCAAATCAAATTGCGACTTCATTGATTAAGTCTTTGCATTTTATGTTTTATAGTAACAATACAGTGTGCTTAATAGGTGTTTGCACCAAGATTTCGTTCGGTACCTTGTCATAATGTTCATTGCCCTCTTGGGTTTCTGCAGTGTGGTGTGAATTATTATTATTTTTTACTACAGCCATACAGCAGAAATTTATCGAGCAGTTTTCTTCGGATAATCAATCAGCGATCATATCAATGCAGTGACAATTACACTTTCCTTCTTATCTCAGCTACAACTGCCACATAATTAAGTCTAAACTCAAGTTAGCTTATAACCAATTTAGGCATTAAACCGCGTTATTATGAATTAAAAATTACCTGCATTTACATTTCAAATTTTAAAAATAATATGTTAGTAATACACAAAGCACACACAAGTCCCATCTTCTCTGAGCTCTACGTACAAGCTTCGAGCTCAGACTCTCAAGGTTACTTCCTCAAGCTGACTCTTAAACGTACACCAACGTTCGTCTGCCGTTCCGACAAAGATCTTGCATAAAGGTTGTAATTCTATCGCGAAAACACCAACTAACTACAAAGTTTTGGAAAATATAGAAATATGTTGACAAACATCCCAAAGAGAATTTAGATAGACATTAGTACCAGCTATTAATATGGTGGTGCTATTGTTACACTGTTATTAAAATTATACTACAAATTATTGTTATTATTCTAATTATTCTAATTTATTATGCTGATGATGATTATCATTATTGTAATAGTAGTAGCAGCAGTAGTATTAGTAGTGCTAATAGTAGTATAGCAGTATTAGACATAGCAGCAGAAGCAGTAATATCAGTAGAGGCAGTAATAGAAGTACAGTAGTAGTTGAAGTAGCGATAGAAAACGCGCTTTCTTTACGTCGTAACGCAAAGAAATCACGTGAACACGTAAAGAAAGCGCATGAAAGCATGTGGAAAGTGCATACAGACATGAGGAAAGTGCAGAAAGACAGGAGGAAAGTGCATGAAGACGTAATGAAAGCGAAGGAAAACATGAGTGACGAAAGCAGACGTAAGTGCATAGAGACACAAGGAAAAGAAGCATGTATACTAGTGTTTCTAGACCTTTAGACTTCTGTCGCTGTATTTACTTCCGGCCCTCATACAGTGAATAAAACTCCTGGTTCGTTTATGCCGGCTTGACATATGCTCCTGCGGCTTATAAACATGATATATATATATATAACAAAGAACCGAAGTATAAGTGTATATCGCACAAGGGAAATCACTTGATTTACAAACGCTGCTCAAATAATTTTTGCAAGGATTGATTTTAATAGAAAGCCAAAATTTTAAAAATTCTGTTAAAATAGGTTAACTGTATGGTGAAGTTGTGTGAATACCTACCCCGCCTTTAACAGCTTCACTGCAATCACACAGAATCCTATCATGGCATTAACTTAGCGCTTTTCAATGGGAACAGGCCCACACCCCCCCCCCCGACCGAAACCCCCCGGTCCTAACTCCCCCCGTCAAAACCCCTCCGACTAAAACCCCCCGGCGGCCTAAACCCCCTCGACCCAAAATCCCCCGGTTCTCAGGTCTATTTTATATTTTGTAATTCCGAATACATCCACGTTGTTTATTACACTTCAAATGCCCATTGAAGAGACCACACGGCGTTTAAAATTGCAATTTCCGAACCACTGAAGGAATTAATTATCATTATAAAAGAAACTTCATACATCCATTGATGATAGCACTCAGTTTTTGAAATTGCAATTGCTCTTATGATTGATGAGTGTGTGCACATTAAAAATTGCAATTCATATGCCGGTTGCGAGATCAGTCGAGTTTACAAATAACAATGTCTCTTACGGTAGATGTTACTTACATCCATTGTGATTCACTTGAATTGTTATTTTTGTGACGTAGATTGCTGTGAAAAATCATGCTACAATCATGGAATACATCATATCTGCTAAAGGGAATCCAAAGATATTGTACCAAGGGCATTTGTACGTAAAGCAAAAAGAAATCTAGCAAATGGCTATGTTTCGTACGAGTGCGAAAAGAGGCGCCATAACAAATTATTATTACACATTTTCTTTGAGAACGGGGGGTTTTGGGTCGGGGGGTTTAGGCCGCCGGGGGTTTTAGTCGGGGGGGGGTTGACGGGGGGGGGGAGGGGTTAGGGCCGGGGGGTTGGGCCTAGACTCCTTTTCAATAATGTTTGAGACAAAGTCAAATAGCTCATGCAAGTATAAATCTATCCCGTGATGTTTGTGCCGTTTTCACAAATAGTAACACAAAGGACATGAAATCGAAAAATTAAAAATGTTGGAAAACGGTATTATTAATAGTATTTTGCTAAGATTGGAAATTAGTCATATTGCTGCTACTTCTAGTTAAATGTCAGCTATTTAGACAAAATGTCATATTAAGATTATGTTAATGTTGGTCGTAAATCTTCCTTATTGCCTTAAATCTTCCTTCAACTATTACGAGACATCACGAAAGATGGTCGTAATCACGCCAAGTTTAAATGTCTGGAGCTCGATGACAGCTATACTAAATTAAGCTTACTAAGAACCAGGCCTATTAGCCACTTTGAAGCAGGAAAATTCAGTTAAGGATGCACGCGGAACCCAAGAGCTGACTCTTCTGTTTGCACCAATATCCTCCTCTTAATAGTGGTCTGCTTAGACAAGAGCTGACGCTTTTATTCACACCAATATCCTACACTTTCTTGCCCGTTCACACTATTTTTAAGTTAGAATGAATAAGAAAAGACCATTCAAGGTTAATCATAAAGAATTCTTTTGAAGGGATTGATAAATCTTCCTTAAGAATACAATATAAAGTTCGTAGGGTTTTTCTGGGAGTTATAGATCAGACTGCTCGTACACAAGTGCAATTCAAGCACGAAAGATGGTTTTTACATACATAGCTGTTTTAATATGTTCTGCCATACCAAAGACTGATTTAGTGCAACTCGCGTTCTCCTATTATCACCCAAAGTCGAGTTAGTTATCACGGACAGAAAGAGTGTTATAAGAATATTTTTGTGTGAAGTAAATAAGGGAAACAATGAAAGCGACTTCTCTTCTTGTGTAGAAATAGCAGTGTAGAAACAGCCATGTTTTCATTAAGTAAACTTCTAAAACATCTATGTTAATAAATTTCATGTTCTATTCAAACTGTTAAGTAAGAACAATTTCTATACAATTTGGTCAAGAGATTTTTCGATGACAGCCGATATGAACCTATGTAATTTTAACTTTCTGTCTAATAAAGATTAATTTATGAGTTATGTAGTAATCCTCTTCCCTAAATTACCCCCCTCCTTTCAGCATGTAAACCTGACAAGAACATATATGATACATCTCAACCCCTCCTACGTTTTCTATGAACCCAATATATCAGGGCATTTAATCCATATCTTGGGCTGCCATTGTTTTGTCTCTACATATAAAGTATATGCAAATGACTCCTTCTTATTTTCTTGTCTAGACACTGATTACGGGATATTATATTTCTAACGAGCAAATGTCACATAAATGGCAAATTTGCCACGTAAAGATTGATACGTACAATGGACACTGAGTAACATAAAGCTTTGAGCAATTACTTTCTTCCAATACTATTATTGAAATAAATGAAATAATCTAAAATTAGCTTCTTTGCGTAGAAAAACAAATAGTTTCAATAATAAATTGTGCAATTATTTGACAACTTCTCCAACTTCTCCATTTCAAGCTGTTATTAAGTATATTCAAAATTGCACATTATCTCATTTTACAAGGAAGATATAAGGAGCTGCTAATCGAAAAGTTGTCACAAATATGATATATTTATGACTTGAAGTGCTTTTATTTGAAAAATATTTAGCTGTAAGGAACAATTTTGAAAATTTCATTTTACTGTGCCAGTTAACATTAACGTCATCGAGGTCAGTTCCTTAGATAATTATTCGTTATCTTCATGCTCTTCTATGATTCCAAAAAATATTGTGCAGGAAACTACTGAGTGATATTTTAATGGTAGAATTTTACTGCTAGACAACTACCTGTAGATATTAGCAGTATGCATTTGCAGTGAGACATTACTACTGGGTATTTACTGGTAGATATTTACTGTTAGAGACGCACTGGTAGACATTTACTGGTAGATATTTAAATATTTCTCTTAGAAAAAACCTGTTAGATTTTACTTGTAGATATATACCTGTAGATATTTACTGGTAGGCTGTCACTGTTATAAAGTAACACAGTTCCTAGTTTTGTTTTATTTCCCTCCCATCGATGATTTATTTTTGTACGTAAATAGACTTTGTCGCCAAAATAGCCTTTTCGCGGCCACATATCTACAAAGTGTACACAGAATTATCATCAAAGAGCCTACTGCCACAGTCTTATAAGCAACATGAGTCTTATGAACACGTGTTAAATTGAATTCATGGATAGGGCTGAGGCTGTCCTCCCTGTGACGTTAAATACAACACTAAAATATCTTGCAATTAATCTCTCATACTAAGGTTCTGATTGGTCGGAGTGTGAAGGAAACTGAATGGATCTACAAGAGACCCATGTATTGACTTATGCATTATCGCCAAGAAGAAAACGACATTGATTCAACATTTATCTCAACCAATTTATTATTATTATGAAAAGGACAATTTTATTTCTTTAGATGTAATCTCACCGGCTACCTTTGCTTTAGACCCGGGCAAAAGGGGACAATCTTGAGGCCAGACGAGTTCCGTGCAATGTTCAACCAGTAAACCGCATAAAAGGCTTCTTTCCGAAACGCAATTCGCACTTGGTTAAAAGTATCTGAAGTCTTATCGATCACTTAGAAATAGAAATACTTTTATAACTTCAGAACGAAACAATTGTTTCAATATTGATTGTCACAGGCTGTGTTTCTCTCCACTTTTTATTTACTTAAAATCAACATTGGTAAATGTGACAACAGTAATTGTTGTGTCTTAGCTACAACAAGTGGTGAAACGCAAGCAATAGAGTATTGTATTTTATAATGCGAGTAAAAATTCAATTTCATTTTGTGCCTGAGATATAAATAGCGGTCAGATGGTAGAGTACTTATTTGTTAACAAATTTACTAATATGTATACTATATTGACCTAAAAGGACAAATTAAATTTTCAAAATATAAGAGCGGGATGTAGTTGAATTTTTACACTAATAATTAGACACACGAGGCTCTGTGAAAGTCAAAAATTGCTAGAATGTATATTTTGGGGCTTTCGGGAACAAACAGCATCGATATTATTAACCATTGCTGTATTTGTGCTAAAAAGGATCATTGAGCTCATAGCAAATTTTATGTTCAGTAACGTTTTGGTGATATGATTTCTGATTTAAAAATATCAAGCTATAAGCAATTCCGATTTCACAATTTACAGATTTTAAAGTTACGATTGTAGTTTGAATAACACACGGTACATGTATTTTGGTTATGATCTTTTGATTGAATTAAAACAAATAAATAAAACAAACTATAACGGAAAACAACGTATCTTCGTTCTTCATGCTTTAATGCTTCTCCCAAAATATCTATACTGTTATATATACAGCGGTATATACTGTGATATATACAGTGATATGTGCAGTGATATCTTAAATCATGTTTTTGGTGCTCCTTTTCTCGTCTTGTTAATGCTTACTTCGTCCCCAACACGTTGATGCTGATTTAGGCAACTGTACTGAGCAGTACTTGCTGACGTTTAGTTAGATTTTAACAAAATAGATATTTTCTTACTTTTACTCTTTTAATATTTCTTTCAGGTAACTTCAAACTTGCATTAAATTATGGAAAGTTATTTGCTAATGGAAATGTTACTAAACAGTGATAACAGAATATAAAACTAAATCAACAACCCATTTATCTATTTATCCAGTGGTCACAAATAACCACATTCAGGTGATTTGATAACAGCACGGTCTGATAAACAGTTCTTATTGAAAGCGCACTTAGATTTCTTCAGAATTGTAGTTTTGAAAGAAGCGTAGTTAACAACTTCATAGTTTTGGCAACTGGTTTTAAACTAGAATATAGGACACCGGTCTGGAGAGATTAAAAGCATTGCAGAGTGTCAAAATGTATCGAAATCACTTCGCAAAAAGCACAATGTGAAATCATCCTTTAACTTTAAAAGCCATTCAAATTTTTATGAATTGTTTTTGTGACAGTAGTAAACGGTTTTGAAGTCCTAAAATTAAACAATATTCAAGTGAAACATTGCGATCAATATTCATTTGTTTCTTTTCACTTCCCTTACTAATCATAACAAATGGATCTCTGACCACACGCACCCTAAACACTAAGTTGCTATGACAGCTGTACTGAAAGTCATATGAAAAGGTCCCAAAATGAGGGTAATTGTCAAATACCATTGCGTGGTGGTGTGTTATCTATGAATGATTCCCTATAAATATGATTATACAAATAAATTATGCATGAAAAAAAAATAACAAAACCTCACCTGTCGACTCCTATAACTACATTTGTGTAGATGCTTGCAGACACGCTGGTGATTTGCATAAATCCCACGATTTTACACATAGCCGCTCCAAACAGCCATCGTCCTAGCATGACGTTGACAAAGGTGAAGGGCATACAAAATACCGCCATCGCAATATCAGACACAGCCAGGTTAATTAAGAATTTCGTCAGGTTGTGTCCGGATTTTCTACCTAGCGATAATACGACAATGACTGTAATGTTTCCAGTCAAAGACAGCACTATTGTGGTGACGTAAACAACGTATAAGGTTATTTGGGATGACCTTGGAAAAGCCATGCTATCGAAGTACTCCTGCATGAACTCTTCAAGTGACAAAACATATTCTCCACTGGTATTTCTCATTCTGCTTTCTAATTAGTGTTTTAAAATAGATATTTTAATTCAAAAGAAACTTTCATTTCGCCTCTTTTCATTTTTGGCTAATTAAAATGACAGCACCTCGTTACTTCATACAGACCGCTAGCCATTTTATAATTGGCAGGTAGAGACTGAAATCTATGGTTTTTTAATCCACCAGTACCCACTGTACAATGTCATTGTTTGTTGGTTTTATTTCTCTTTAAACGATTTTATACGATGAGATGAAATTTCAAATAGCCACAACTATTAAGAGACATTCTATATAAATATAAATCAGCTTTGTGATTATTTTAATTCAACAGTTTGAAAACAAGCGCATTTCTCCATTTCGTAAATACAACATGCTAAATGCATCATGTGACTAGTTCGTTTACTTTAAATAATGTCACCTTTAGTGTAGTGCAATGGGAGTACACGACCAGTGCAGATGTTTGTTGCCGTATTTCTCTGTAATTGATACATTATATTTTTCATTAAATGAGTATTCCCATGAGGCTTGTATCTGTGTACTTTGCTGTTTTCCCATAAACCAAATGCGATTTCAGTATATTTTGTCTTCTAATCAATCTTATAGGCTGAGAAAACTGCGCATCATCGCATGGCTCAACAAAACACTCACACATAATAATTTATTATATGTTAGGTGAGTTTCACAACATTTACATAATGACAACTAAGAGCAAAGCTGTTCCTTTTCTAACATCCACTATAGAACAGTTTTAACGGTTGCCTTAAGGTATCTTTGAAACTTTTTGAAAAGGTGAATGATGCTCATCTTGAAACATTTCCAACTCCGACTATTATTTTCTTTCTAGCTTACAATGAGATTAGATTTATGTCTTATTGATTTAATTGACAAATTTAATTAATTGTTTTAATTCTTTCAATTGTTTATCCTTTTTTCTTTCCTTTCAAATTTCATCTCACGCTTGTGTTTTCTCAGCCTCAAGCTTTAGAATTGTATCGTTTTTTATTTTAAGTGATGTTTCAACACCGTGTTTTGTGAATTAAAAATCGATAATAAACAGTGAAAGAGCTCTATAGACGCATTGTTATACAATTGTACAATATGGTTCTCTACTATCAATGCTTAAAACATTTATCCGCCTGAAACATAGAAATAGATAATATTTTCGAAACCTTTTACATTGATATATGGTGATTAAATGTTTTTAATATCATTTTATCAAGTGTTTAGATTTTGTTAATTATATTCCGTAATATTTTAACAGCTTCTGTTGTCAATCGCTCCATACTTTCCCCATTTCTTTTTAAACAGTGCCGTATTTTTGAACGACAAAGTACTATTGTGATTTAGAGGCACATCGTCATGTATCCTGAGAACAATGCTTAGGCTTGTCTTTATGGAAGTCTGTGGCCAGAGATTGTTCAAGCATTAACTGATCAGTGAATAGCCCCGCCATATGTCTGCTACAATCCCTAACAAGTATCTAAAGCATCTCAGCTTAAGGGCTGTCTGTCATTTGCCCTCCAGTTTCACTCTCTGACATGAAGGTTTGACTGTAAACAGTTACCTTATCGCCATTATATTATGTTCTCAATTGCGTAAAATTCCGTCAGTATTTTGGACGCTTCAAGCAAAAAGTGTTTTTATTTGATTTTGTGAACTTAATATGATTGAATTTGTTTACTACTTAATGAATAAAAATGTGCTATACATCACTGCTCAGTAATCTCTGAGCACGAATTTTGCAACGAAACACATATTGCTAAGTAATTAGGATTAAATGAACATTCAATAATTAAACCTAAACGAAATATGTAGTTAAATTATGCCAATACTTACTTAGCTCTGATATATTTTTGGTATATATCAGATCATCAGTATCAAATAGCTTTATATTTAAAGACCATACCTTATCATGATATTCCGTAATTTCTATAATTTAGTTGGTTCGCCTGTGCAACAATAAATTATCATTTTATTTAGAAAACACTGTTAAAATGAACAAAATATTTATATAGAGAAAAAGCTAAGCTTGTAGAAAAGTAACACGTTTGTCTGGTTAGCAATGATTGGACCCACATCCACAGTACTGACTTTTCTTAAGTCATGTAATAATTTTTTCATTATTTTATAATAAACTTTATTGTATTAAAGCATGTTCCTGAGACTACTTTATTTCTATTCAGCTGCCAGTCAACAAACATTCATTCGACTCACATTAAATTTCTTCTTGCATATAGCACTTTCAGGTTTTTCATAATAAAGCCACATATATTTGCATTTAATTTTTAATTGTCTTATGAATATATTTGAAATTTTGGGTAATTTTGGGCTTCTAGAGAATAGAATCGTATTCTAGAAAATCGAAACAAAAAATGTACAGTGAAAGAAATTTGCTGTCTGTCAGTTTAAAATCCATTGTAACTCCATTAAACTTTACTTGACAAGGTAAGCAATATTGATTTCAAAGAACTTATTACTTTGCAGTTTGGCGCCTTTTCCAAATTTGGGCAATAATCATGTGATTTGCAGTAAACAAAATGTATTTAAAAAACGCTAAAAAAGAAACCAAATATAACCACGCCGGAATACGATCAAACCATTCGAACTGTGTGCCTTCGCGATCGCTTTCGGTCTGCAGTAGTAGTCTAATGGCGTTAGTGACACGAAACAGATGTCACAGCTGCATACCATAGGGCAAACTGTGCTAAGCCGACGGCGCAGGTGTGGAATAAACCAGTGCTTAACCAATCATCTATGAGATTGGGGGGGATCCAATTATTTGGGAAAACGAGGGCTATGAGCTCCTTAGTGTTTAGAACGAGTCGCAGTTTTAGGTGTTTAAATTGTTTCGAAATGGCTCCGCCAACGAATGTTACGACTGTTAAGATGAGGCAAGGAGAGGAAAATGATACGCAAAATCTTGTGTTTATGAGGTAAATAGATTTTGTGAAAGAAGTATGGGGTGTGGAGTGCTATAGGATTCGCTTGAAATCGGCTCTTGGCCAATAAGGACAACTGTTTTAGAAAGTGAAATCTTAAAACACAAACGACCGTACAGTGATTTTATACACCAGAAAACGTGCCCTCACGTATCGGAAATTTGTTCGAAGTTGCTGCGCTCTAATCAAATACGGGCCCTACTTATCCAATAACAGTCTTATTGAACACTTTCCGAATATCCTTGATCTTTGACTTTGCGCCCGTACGCGGCCTCATAAAATGAAGAGCTGAGATACTTTGAGATAGTTTGATTCAAACCTGAAAAACTGAAAACCGCATTGTTTTTTCAGTTTTCAGTTCCGTTAAAATCTCATCTGTGTTGTCTGCAAGCGACAAGTTCCAGATATTGTCGCTTGCAGACAACACAGATGAGATTTTAACGTTCATGGAATACAGTTATCTGAAAAATGTATCACTATTGCGTGGGCCTTCAGCGTACATTACGAAGGGCTTGAACCCTATGTAGCACTGAGCAAAGGGTTTTTTCATCAGTTTGCCGACATTATCACATTACTCAGTTACCTGCACTTCATAACCAGATAAAATCTCAGCTGTGCTGTCTGAAATCATATTATCTGGGAAAAGGTTTGGTTTTATTAGGTTTGTGAAATCTTAATGAAACTAAATTTCATTAAAAATTTCAATGCAATATATGTAACAGTAGTGGAGGTACAAAAATGTAAATATTTAATATACTATTTTTTGTTACTCAGTGTATCATAACCTTCTGTTGAATAAAAGGAGCTTTCCCTTTTATTTAACTCTGTTTTGAGCCAACTTTGAGGAGTTGTCTATTGGGTGCTGAGGCCCCAATATATAATCCCCTCGTCATAATCATTGCGCCTTATATGTATTTAAAGAGACTATAGGCCACACTTTTCGTATTTTCCAAGGACATTTCTATTATTCCACAACATGTTTTAAGCAGAAATTTTGTTATACATTGCTACAAGAGGTCACGAAGTTGCTACGTGTCAAACTCTTGATCCTGAGATAATGAGGTCAGGGTAAAGAAATTTTCAATCATCCAAACGAGTGATGGAAGTTTCACGACACGAGTGAAGAATTACTTATTTCATCACAAGAGTAATTAAGTTTTAATATTTCACACGAGTGATGAAATCTTCACTGCGCCATACTATTGATCAAGTGTTCACACCGTCTCAAGTAACGATGTGTTGACTCCGTCGGGATGTCATTTCTACTCCGCCACACGATGAACGAGCGATAAAATTTAAATTATATTCTAATTATGTCCTAAAATATGTTTCAAATATGTTTTAAGTATGTTTTAGAATACTCGGTGCATTATACAGGTGAAGAAGTTTTGACTACGCCGGGCGTTAGACAAGTGACTACACCACAGGGATGATGCATACGCGTGACAAAATCACACCTCTACCATGCTATTAAAAACTGGCGACTAAACTATGCTAATATTGAAGACAAGTTAGACAAGTGATTTCTCAAAATAAGGCGAGGCCTTCACTCAACCACCCAGGTGCTTATATCTTTACGCCTCTTGAAAAAAGTTATTTTTAGAATACCTCTGTGGCCATACTCTATTTCTTTTGCGATAATAAATCAGAAAAAGGCAGACAATGTTGATTAAGTCTCGAAGAGATTTTTTTACAGACGTGGTTAGACTTTATTGTAAAGAACTGGTACTTAAATAAGAGTTGTGTATGAGAGCTTGCAAATAAATGTCGTCATTATTCTTGTTTTAAGGTGACTGTACGTCATGTCGCCTTTATGCGGTCACATACAAATGTTGCAGTAACAGGGGTCTTTAGGGCAATGCTTAACCCTTCTTTTCGGTGAAGTCTTTAAAATAAAAGACCAGACAAATTTCTCAAAACTACTTGACTAATGTAGAAATTTCATCAAAATATTATGCACACAAAAACAGTTAAATTTAGTTTGCAGTTTGTTATATGGTTTACTTGAGCAATTAATTTTAGGTAACAGATCATTGAAAGAATTGCGATAATGGAAAAATATAAAACATATGACCATGAAATTACTAAACTACCAAATCACCTTAAAATAAAAACAAAAGTGTGGAACAAAATATTTTATTTGAAGATTACATATAATTAAGCAGCACTCGTTTGGTACTGGAGTATCTGGTGTATGTATTTGTGTAATAAGTAGGACAAAGTATCTGAAGTGGCTTTATTGTACCAGGGGCCGGCTACTTTGTATTGTATTCGGCCTTTCACAATAGTCAGAGTCCCTTGCAAAACAGTCATATGGACTTTCGCTATTATGACATAATCACACAATCTCTCTCTCTCTCTCTCTCTCTCTCTCTCTCTCTCTCTCTCTCTCTCTCTCTCTCTCTTTCTTTCTCTCTCTCTCTCTCTCTCTCTCTCTCTCTCTCTCTGTCTCTCTGTGTGTTTATGTGTGTCTGTCTCTTCCTCCTCTCTATCTTTCAAGAAGGTCATGTTAAGTGTTAATTTACTCTTTGTATGTAACTTAAATTTAATGTTATGTTTTATTTTCTCTTTCATTTTTTAATTCTTTTTGAGCTTTTTTACATTAAATAAATTTCACAAGTAAACCACTTCACGCACTTTAAAAATTTAAACCAATATCTCCAATATCTAATGAAGTGTATTAGCAACTGTACAAACACCCGTCTCTATAATAGAAGTATGTAGCCATCTGATGTTCATTTCCCACAAAACTAGAATAATGATAACTTTCATTCGCAAAATCTCATACTCAGCTCTAACTTGAGCAGTATTTCTTGCCAAAAATCCCCAGCCAGGTTTACCGAAAAGACTTTGAAACTGAGTCAACATTTTTGAAATATAGAATCCCACATAAACTTATTCTGAAATGAGTTTTGTTACAGAAGAGTAAACACTTGTGATGTGGAATGTGTCTCATTATATAAAGCTTTAGAATGAAAATGGCAGCACTCATGTCAAAGGCGTAGCCACGTTTTCACGCCTGGGTAGGGGAACTTTCGTAACGATAAATGTACTATGGCCCCCACTGTGAAAAGTAAGGACGCTAAATCTCCCCCCCGCCCCCCCCCCCCCCCCCAGTGGCTACGCCATGCATGTAATGGGGAGAAATCATGTCAGTGTGACACAGTGACAAATGTGTCACTTGTTTAGCACAGTGAACAATTTTATGTGCCGTTATTTCTCTTCAAGTCGTATCGAAGCAAGAATTTCTTAACTCATGTGGAGGAATAAAGAGTGAAGATTTCCTCATTTTGTTTCGGAGTGAGGTTCTCGTGGGGTTATATTGTTTAATGCTTTTTTGATTGCTATAAATGCAGTACGAGGACATTTTATTTTGTGAAGTGGCTAAAAGTTTGCCGCCTGTACAACATTAGGCATGCGGGTTAGAAGCTTTATCTCCACACTGATGTTCAAGAGCCGAAAATCTTCCATAATTGACTTTGGGAACTACTCGTTCCTGTCATAATTAAAAAGAAATGTAAGAATTACTTCATTGGGGAGTCTCCTATCGCTCTGTACTTTTTGTGGTGCAAAACATTCTTAATAAAATGCAATTATACTTTCCAAATGCCTGAGTTTTGGTACTTTTGCCCTTATTTCACATTCTATAAGTAGTGACTTAAGTTTTATATCGATTTTATATAGAGTATAATAGCTTAATAGTTTTTATGTTCTATATTTAAAATGGGCCCATGGAAAGCCGCGAGAAACTGAATCCTTATTTTATTCACTTACATGTCATGGTAAGAGTTTGACAAGGGCAGCTTAATAGCACTTTTTATTTGCAGTCACGGTTTTAACAGAGTGCAGTTCAATTGGTTATGCGCAAGGGTATTACGGACACACATTATCTTTTGTGATTTGTTGCGTTGGTGTTGTGGTTTTGTAGGGTAATGACACTCACTTGACCCGATAATGGAACTTTCTATCCAACTGTAAAGTCTTATCACGAACCAGTGCAACCAACAGCCAAAAGAGTCATTTTACGACGTAAGATTTTCGAAGTGAAAAATCAAAATAACCAAGTTATTCTATAGTGATTCTTTTTTATTAATTTTCTTAATTTGGATATATTCAATGGCATAATTCGCTTTAAAATTCTCAGGCCTATAGGCCACTATTTTACATTTGTTTCAAGTATTGTTTTAGTAACTCATTATTTTTAAGTGAAACAGCACCCGTGATATTTTATTATCGGGCTATTTCGAAGGTGAGATGTTTTATATTGGATTGCAGCACCCACCAAGACGTGTGAACAAAATCACAAAGCTTATGTGGTCTTTATTCATGACGTTCTTGTTAAGATGGCTAGCGAGGCTTCGTACGCAGTTAGAGAATTACTAGAGGCGGGATGCATCCACCCGCTCTGTGTGTATTCTACAGATATATCCATTTAATTTTGACAGATTAAAAATTTATCCTATTTATATTTCAAATTAGATTTTATTTTCGCTGTCTTGCCATTTTCGGCCAAGATTTGTACGAGAATTCATTGCCTTTGTTGATTTTTATACGTTTATACTTCCCAGGTGTAAGATCACAGATGACGTTTTTATGGTAAGCAGTTTTTTTATTGGTGGCGAGCCTAATGAAAATGACACGTTCACTTCTTTGCACTGTCTCTGGCTCTGGTCTCGTCTTATCGCGACATTATTGATACATTGATTAATAAATGTGATGTGGAATGATCTTGGACAAAAGATCACGAATGTCTTAATACCGAGCAC
Source organism: Protula sp. h YS-2021 (assembly GCA_949752745.1). Classification (NCBI taxonomy): domain Eukaryota; kingdom Metazoa; phylum Annelida; class Polychaeta; order Sabellida; family Serpulidae; genus Protula; species Protula sp. h YS-2021. The sequence goes on along the minus strand of OX457029.1, from coordinate 65,790,073 downwards.
CATAACAGCTACATAAATGTCTCACATATTCAACCTTTTCATCAGTTGCTGAAACAATGCATAGAACCTTGGCCTACTTTTATTAACTTAAAGGAGTTTATTTCCGAAAAGTTCTCAGGAAAGTAGACAACATAGCCGTATATCTTCGTAAACAATGATACATTTACTACATTGTTTAGGGTCGTTCGCCCACATCGCTTCGTTATGATGACATGCCCGCATCTCTTTTTTTTCTAATAACACGCCCTACACACTGCTACATAGTGCTACATGTAGTTGTGGATCATAATGTAAAGAGCAGGAATATCTCAATGTAAATTTTTGTCCTATGTAAATGAATTTTGATAATAAAATATAATTAAATATTACAGAAAAGGCCAAATTCTTTTTAATACTGGAACTGAGATAGTGATATTTTACTTTTGTTTTCAAGGAATTTGCTGTTTTGACAAAGGAGCCAATTAGAATTTCTCACAAGAACAATTTACAGAATACTTCGCAACTACAATTTATATTTATGAAATAAACCTATTAGAAACCTATGACCTGTTTGGAATTTTGAAATAACTATAAATCACAAAACATTTAACCCTTAGACTTTATTCTAGGATAGGTTAAGAAGACTGACAAGAGCAAAAGTAGCAGCAACACATTCTTACTTGGCAACAGTGCACTACACTCAACAACAGCACATTCGTAATTAGCAGCAGACCATTAAGATAGCCCTTCTAAACGTAAGTAAAATACTTACAGCTTGATGTATTCAGAGGAGCGAAAATCCTTACCTATCATCAAATATTATTTCTGGTTTATATCTTGCTACCTTAAGGACTGTATTGCCTAATTATTCGAAGAGTTTTGGATGAATGTCTTTCCAACTCATAGGTTAATAAACACCTATGATGCCGCCTCGCAGAGCTCAAGTACAAAAAATATTAATTTCTTTTCTTGTGTTCTTTCCAGGCCATCTTTTCCTGAGAAGAATAGATAAAATTGTTGTTGATAACTTGCCTTTCGAGTAATTTGAATAAATTCATGGCTATTATCGAAACATAAAAAGTCTTTTCTATGGCTAGTATTTTGACGTATTTAATGGCAAATACTATTTATATAAAAGTTAAACTATTCCCAGTAATTTTACACATTAAAGGAAGAATTTACACAGACATATTAATTATGAAAAAGCGGTCATTATAAAACCACGAGAGAACCTTCCACCGATCCGAGCAGCATCATACCCAACCCTCATCTCCAGACTAGACCTCCCCCCCCCCCCCCACACCTGGTTGGCGCGGAACCAATAATTGTAATCACTTAGCAACGCCACCTCCGTCCGCCACGGGTACCCACGCGAATGTGAAATTAATGTATGAACAACTAAATGAATTGTTTCACAGTACGCCAATGTGGGTGTGGTGTTTAAACAACTGAATGAACTGTTTCATAATGCAATCTTAAAATGGCAACCAGTTAGTAAATGAGTGATCCCCCTGGGTATATGATAATTTGTTTAATAATGAAATTGGAAATTGTACTGCAACTACAAGGGTTCAAATCTACCAAACTTTGCGCATATTTCGGTGACTTTTCTAAGTTTTATTATCACTGAGTATTCATGAGAACGATCAGAGTTATAAGAATAATAAAGTTTGTTCTTATTTGCTTGCGACAGTGAGCAATGGCCGGTATACTTGACAGTTAACTCAAGGTCAATTTTAACAATTCAAAATTTATTGATATACCAAAAGCAGCCAACTTTTCGTTTGCATAAAATAAAAACTCAGTAAAACATAAACAGTTCAAATATAAACTGGATAGTAACTTAAGGTACAAATCTAAATAAATAGAGATAATTTTGAAAAGAAACATAATACTATTAATATCTTTTCTGTTCTTAACAAAACTAACAATAGGGTGGTAACTCAAAACCTGAGTATATTTAGGTGGGATACACTGCAAACTGAAGGAATAACTCAGTTAGCTAGTTAGCTAATTAATTTGGTATCTGGCATATTTATCAAATTATGTATATGTCACAGTGAGCCATTTTACTTTAGGTTGTGTGTTTCGATTCTCTGTACAATGCCACTTATTTTTATTAGCGGTCATAGTAGAGTAGAGCGAGCAAGAAAAGGAGGAAGATAGTGTATTGTGTCCGTTTCAGAGTTATGGTACTGGCAGAGGATGCAGTACTCTCAGCTATCCACGCATCTATATGCTGCTCAAGTATCCACAGTGGTACCCCACCAAGCGACAGAACTTGATGATGGAATTCCTTGATGCTGAAACGATCTCCTGAATAATAATAAAATTAAGCTGCAGTTTAAGTTACTTCTAACTTTTTTTATATTATAAGCACAGCAGTATAGGAAAACAAGTCAAGTGTATGTATTCTAAGGATGCACTTAATAAATTTTCTTACCAAAGGCAATTTCGGCCCTTCTTCTTAGCTCTCTTATTTTCAGTTCCCCGTATTTATACGCACAGGCCTAGGTTAAAAAAAATATATAAGTCTTATGAACTATGATTGGCAATTCAGTAGGCTCAGGTGATCAGAGCACCAAAACTACGATAGTAAGCTAGATGAATAAGATACTTTCAAATTCAAGATATTTTTTATTAAAAATGACTGCAAATCAAACGAAAATAAACTATTCGTTGTGTTTTGTTGAACAGCATATATATATATATATATATATATATATATATATATATATATATATATATATATATATATATATATATATGTATCTGTGTGTGTATGTGTGTGTGTTTTATTTGGCTTATTGTAATAACGATAGAACATGGATTCGGACACAGGTGTAAGGCCTACGAAATGCCCAGAGGTGAATTCATTAGCCTTCTATACATGTCCGAATCAAATACAAAGCACTCCAACATCATGATATGACCTTGAAGCATATAACCAAATAGCTGAGAACTACGTTTTGTTTCTCTATCAGATATTTCACTGTACTGCTACGCCGCTTGTGTGTCACAGAGCAACGTATATTCCACAAAATAAAGAACAAATTTTCGTCCTAAGGGCTTGAGTCATGTTGTATCATACTTATTGATATTCGATCAATGTATGTCGTGAGATAATTCAACAACATTTTTGATACTCGAGTTTAATGTCATTCGGTTTGTGCTATAATAATGTATTAATTTTCACATGTGGTAATTTTATATGCTGCAAAATAATTGTATTAATATCATTGACAGTTGAATTTTTTAAATATTTGTTTTGTTTATGGTTATATTGATAAATCGTGTGGCTAGAAAAATTGCATTAAGTTTGAGTCCGAGCATAAGGCATGTGGTTGACTTTTTTTTTCAATTTTTAAACATATTTGTTTTGCTTACTGCTACATTGATAGACCATCGGGCAAGGAGAATTGTAATGGATTCGGACACAAGCATAATGTGGTTGACTGTTGATTTTATTTTAAAAAATCTCTGTTTTGTTTACTTTTATTGGGAATGAACTTGGGGGTTGTAGTAGTGTACTAGATTTGGACATGTATAAGGCATGTGGTTGACTGTTGGATTTTTTAAAATATTTGTTTTGTTTACTGTTATAATGATAGATCTTGAGGTTATGAGTAGTGTATTGGATTCGACACGAGTATAAGGTGTGTGATTAACTGCTGATTTTTTGAAATATTTGTTTTGTTTACTGCTATAGGGAGAGGTCATGGAGCTAGGAGAATTGTATTGAATTCGGACACGCGTGGAAAGCCTGTGAATGAACCGCGAAGATTATCAGGCTGGGAGCTTTGTTATAGAGATAGACCTTGGAGTTGGGAGAATTGTATTGAATTCGGACACGAGTGGAAGGCCTGTGAATGTACCGCAAAGACCACCGGTCTGGGTGCGTTGAGTTAGGAGAATTATACTGGTTTTGGACATGGGCATAATGTACTTGACTGTGGAATTTTGAGACACCTGTCCTGGCCAGCCAACATATCTCTTTAGCCCCGTGTACACTCTGTGGTCACTCAGACCAGTATTATTCCTGAAGTAATCCACAGCTTTCTCAAAGCTCCATCTTAAATGCAAAAGACACAACCAAAATAAAAATATAAACATCTACTCCAAAACTTACACGTATTTAAAAGAACAACCGGATTATTTCTAACCATTCAATAAATGTTACTTTCAGTGTGATACAAAATACTCCAATGGTTAAAGTCTTTAAGTTACAGAAGTACATTTTTAAGATCTATCCAATTCAGTGTTTAACAAATTGAGTCAAACCACCAGAACTCAAAAGTTAAGACCTCTTGTGAATTTGGTAAAAAAGTGGCCATAATGTTGGTTAGATACGGTTTAAAAGGCTATGGTAGTTTTTGGAATGGTTTTAATTCACGGGATGATTTCAATTCTTATAAATGGAGCCTTGTATTACGTTTCCCTGAGGAAGAAATAAAGATGAAAAAAGGAACATTAGTGAGAAATGTTTTGAAGATGCAATTTTGAATAATTTACCACGGATGTTTACATATTAGTGTGCACACTGGTGTCCATCACTAATTGATCTGCTCTGAATAATTTGTTAGGGGTGTTTACCTTTTGGCGTGCATGCCTGTGTCCACTACTAATCGGGCTGCTCTGAATATTTCTGATAAATATCTTCCTACTCTGTATTTGAAGAGAAATAATGGCAAATGCGTAAGGGTATGTCTGACGAATAAAAACAGCATGTAATCTAGTAAAGCAGACCCTTTCATAACTTCAGACAAGGGATAAGCTTTCTAAAAATATTTATATTTTGTTAGAAACAAGTGATGTCAAGGTTTCCCATTTCTTTAAAGCAATTTGTGATTGTAATTTAGCAAGGGTTCACAGGAGAGAACAGAAAATAACAGGAGTTCTAACAACAATCTTTCTAAACCAGTATATTATTACTATTATTTAAGATTATTTTGAAGCAGTTTCAATGAACTTACAATGATGTTGGGTCTTGATCGAAGGATCCAAGAGCTTCACCAAGATACTCGGCATAAAGAGCCCAGCCCTAAAATCATCCATGTCCGTAATATACACAATGCCAGCTACGACTTCTTGCACAGAGTTCTCTAATATATATACAATGACATAAATCAAAAGCGTTATTGTAATATATTGATAACAAACAAAGTAAAACCTAACATAACGAGCTTTAATGGCCAGAATTTACAGAGCTAAAAGTGACTCAGAATAAAAAATCTAATAATTTGCAGTATCATTAGAAAATAAAAAAAGCACTTAAAGTAATGTGCGCAAACCTCGCCATATGCTGTTTGAAATGGCCAGTTGAAGGGAATGCTGCAATATCTGAGATATTCAGGTTTCTTCCTGAAGTCGGGTATATCTTCACTCTCTCCATATATTTGCTAATTAAACAACAGAAGAGAAATATTCAGCTATTTCTTTTACGTTTGATTTATTTTGTACTATTTAGTACATATTTAGTAGAAAGTAGTTATCAATTAACTGCGATATAGTTTCTAGAATGTTACGATATTATGTCAGTTAATGCGCAATTACAGTTTGTGGATAATTGCAGTTGCAGTCCTACTTGTGTATGGTGTCCAGGTTCTGCCTCGTGTAAGGTCAAAGCCACCATGTCAAATTTTTCGCTTTAAAACAAAACACTTTCTAAAAATATCTCTGACATGAATCTTTGATCAATTTAAATAGGTTTTAATATCAAGACAACTAAACAGTCACTGCTTAGATGCATATATATATATATATATATATATATATGTATATATATATATATATATATATATATATATATATATATATATATATATATATATATATATATATATGTATATATACATGCAAAATATAAGACATATATAAGACTCATACAGAGGAAGAAAAATGTCGTACTTACACGTATTGTGGATATTTAACATATGCGAAAAAAGTGCCCGGTTCACCTTTCTGCACTGGACCTGAATAATGACTCACCGCATTTCTAGACGGTATTACTCTGTAATAATACACAAAAACGAACATAAATCTGTTCCATTTTCTTGTTGATTATGATTTTCTGCGACCTTTACTTCCGGAGTTTATATAATATCAGGAAGCATAACACTGAGGTAAATTAGTAATTGATTTCAAAAACTTCAGAAGCAGGATATTTATTATAAATTTAACGTATATCCATTTTAAAATTAACTTAACAAAGAAATGAATTTTTCTTCCTTATTGTTATTGTTTTTTTATTTATTTCTTCAGACATGAAATATAATATATTCTATAGTTATCACTTGATGGGTACTTCTGGAACGTGAGAAAACAACAAAGGCAATTCATCATGAACTCGTGAAATGATTTCTTCATAGCCTTGAAGTATTTCCTCCTGAAATACAAATCATCCTATGGCGCTTTGATTGTTTCATGCAGGAAAAATAAACAACAAGTAAGGCTTAATTGTTATCATTTTATAAAATCACAAGCCGTACTGTACACAATGTTTCATTCAATTTAAGTATAAAAATTACCAGCATATTTATGCATATATATGTTTATAAATAAGTATACAGTTAGTTTTAACTTCAATTCTTACACTGGTGTTATAATACTGATCGGGTTGTGTACGAAGATATGCTACATATTCTCGCATCGTGAAATTAAATCCCAACTCAGCTATAAGTTCTTCTGTTTTCATCTTTATCCTGGAGACCTGTTTGTGAGAATTTAAAAAAGCATTTTTTTTTCATTTTATCGTTAATACCTCATTAGGAGCTAGAACCAGATCAACACACACAAGCATGTAAGGAATTGACAATGAAGTTCGTAAGTCCGTTAAGATAATAGTTGTTGATAGGAAAACTTTTAGGCTAAAATGCTGTTTGTTATTTGTTATTTGTTGTGGGTAAATTAAGTCTGTAAATTAAGTCTGTCTCTTTTATAAAATTCAGAATTAAAGTTATAGTAGATAAATGATTGACAAGAAAACCATGCACTACCATGTATTCACATCAAGTAAATATTAAGGTAGCTCTCAATAAATGTGTTCTTCTTTTGTTTTGATTTTCATCAGTTAATTACATTAATCAATTAAAAACGTTAATTACATTATAATATTTATTATATATATATATATATATATATATATATATATATATATATATATATATATATATATATATGCTATACTCTGGATGACATACTCTATATAATAAATCACCTATAAACAACATCTTAACTGTTGTTCATATAGTTATACAAACATTATGTTTTCCTACAATTCATCTTAAACGCGAATGGCGAAAAGACCAGTTTATAACAGGGACATTAACACTAAATTAGTTACAATCATATCGAAATAATTATAGAAATATCAATAAAGATTATGTGATTTGGATGTGTTCTTTAGTGGTTTCGTATCATTGTGATTTATGGTTCTTTGATTTCAGCGCATTGATTACCTCTGATAATCCGAGTTGATGCACTTCCTCTGCCGTTACATCCGGTCCCAAATGCCAACGCAAACACGCCTGGTAAAACCTCTCTCCATCAGGCAGTGACCACACTCCTGGCTCACTGCGCAGTCTAGGAATGTACTCCTTCACGAATATATCATTGATACATAATGCATATAATTGAATTGATCAGTGTCTTTCAATTTGAACAAGAGCTAAATTTCTTATAAATATGAATAAAATGCCATTAGCTTCAACTTGAAAATCAACACTTATAAATTCTGCAAAATATCAGAGCTAAAAATGTGTTTAACTACGCAATAAAAGCAAACAGTAAAGAAGTAAAACTTACATTCATTAGAAAGTCTCTAAAATTTATAAGAGCAGGGCGAATCATATTATTTATGGTATCCTGACAGTCAACTTGCAACCTAAAGCAAATCGTGTATATACCGCAAATGTGTGATATTATGTAAAACATTTTGCCATTATAAACTAAATATAAACATTTTTATGCACTTATGGTGTGTCTGTGACATCACAAAAAGTGAAACAATAACAAAGAAAAAAAATGAAATGTTAAAATACACTATTAACCGCAGAAATTTTGTTAACTAAAACCTACTTTATTTTATGCAATGTTTCCGGGATAACGTTATCTTGAAATACTGCATAAAATGTTGAATCAGCGGAGCTTGCATTTATTTCTTCGATTATGGAATCTAGTCCGTTCTCCTTCAAAATATACATATAAGCATGAAGAAATTGCATCATCTCTGTTTTGTCGCTTTTTGCAACAGTAAAAGACTTTTAATATTTTTCTTCAGTGGGTGATTTTTATCAGAAAATACTTTAAGCTTAGTACTATTTAAAGAGAAATCATCAGTTCTCTTGGATCACCAAATAACTTTATCAGCCACAACCAAACAAATTTTAAAATATTGTCATTATTATCGATATAATTCTGACTTTGCAGGTGATCAAAAATCATGCATTTTTTTATTTTTTGAAAGCTTACCACGTCATAGCGATGTCCAGTGATATTAAGCGCGATAGCCTTGCGCATTAACTCTATTCTTTGTCTCAACTAAAAGATAAAGAGCAAACAAAGCTGTGTAACATTTAATCATATTATTCATCGCATTGTTTGTGTAAAGAAAATTTTTGAAACATATTACATTATTTCATGGTTAAAATGAACATTTATTGTCCTTTATTAAGATTAAAACTAGAAGTTATTTAAATATATTGACGTTTAGAACTGGATGACTGGACTCACTGACGGTAGGACTGGGTGACTATGAGTTCACTGACGTTCAGGACTGAGTAACTGAGGATTCACTGACGTATAGAACTGGGTGGCTGTGGATTCACTGACGTATAGAACCGGGTGGCTGTGCATTCACTGACTTTTATTGTCATAACATATCTTTCCATTTTCGAAATTTAACTTTATCAAGTATATTTGTCTTATAAGGTAAAGTGGTCATTAATAGTCCTTTGTATATGTTAAAACCACAGTTTTTGCTTTAGGAAAGCCGCTGTGTTAGAGGAAACTTTTATTGAATTCATACAATATTACTTGTTCCGGAATAGCCCTGTAGCGCACCAATATGTTTTCGAAGTCTTGGTTGGTAGCTTTCGGCATGCTGCGTATCATGCGTCCCCATTCATAGATGGGATGATCAATAAACGCTATAGAATTGTACATTCCATGGCTGTTACGATAAAGATAATAAGAAAATATCAGTAGCTATTTTTGCAAGTGATTATACAGCTTCAGACGTTTCTAAACTGAGCATAACATAAATTCAATGCCTTAATAAATCATTTTTTAATATTGTATGAGAAAGTTTATATTTTTATGCAACTTGAGGTGAGATACGTAATGAAAGATCATTCGTTACATAATTTAACAGGTCATAATGCTAGTAGCTCAATTATAATAATAAATGTATAATAATAATAATAATAATAATAATAACAATAATAATAATAATAATATATAACGTATATTTTGGCACACATTAAACTGACACTCTGAACTCATATCCATCGATGAACTTGTGCAGCATGTCCTCCAGTATGGCTTTGCTGTATCGCTGTTGTTGTGTGAGAGGAGCCGTGTTTATGCCCTGGACCACTTCTAAAAACTTTGACGCATTATTCTGAAAAAAATAATTACATTGCGATACGATTGTTCGAAACGGAGTCAAAATAGAGCCATAGAAATATAAGTCGTTTTAAGCCAAAGAACCATAATAAATTTATGTTTAGTTTAAGTTTATTTATAAATGCTATTCAAATATATCTAAAAATAAGCCAACGGTAAATAGAGGCATAATTGATCTAATCAAGCTCCCAACATTCAAAGCAGTTGCTCCTAAGCATTTGCTTAAGCCAGATTAACATTTCTTGGTGGGACAAACCGCGAAAGGATCACTGAATTTGGACAAATAAAAAATGCAAGACGTTCATTTATATGTTACTGATGGCGACCGATTGCCAATTTTGGTCAGTTCTTAAAGAAGACGACCTGCTGGAAATGAATAATGTCTTTTCTACCAGGTATAAACCTATAACCTATAAACCTATATTATGAGAGTATTTCTATCGCTTATCGAGAAATACCTTTTGGTGTAAGAATCCCTCTTCTGTGTAGTCATCGATGCGGGTGTTGTAGGTATTGATACCGTATTTCGTTCCGTATTCAGGCCATGTCTTGAGGCGCCATTCATAGAAATCCTCGATGACGTCAGCTAGCTCTGCCGACTCTGACGACGATGTGTCTGAAATCATGAACCACTTTTTACTGTTTTAAAAATTGCGAATTTTATGTTACCTATTAAACGGCCGTCACAAATGGAGCCCTCTAGTGGCCGGGGGTATCTACCTATTGGTTTTCTCTGTGTAACCTGTGACAATCACCTCAGGTAAATAACAAGCGGCGGCGAAGTTCTGTTTTACAGGCAAGGAGCTTTACATGAGTGCATATTAGTTGTTTTTACTTACTACGCTACAGGGCTGATATTCATGAAGCCATGTAAATATAAGCATCATTAAGAAATTTACATTGCAAACAAATACCTGTAACACAATGTTTTGTGCTTACAATTATAAATAGTAAAGAAAAAAATCTAAGAGAGATTGTATGGTCTTGATGACAGACCTACAGTTTCGATCTATACATATTATTTTAATTGGTTGATGTGATTTATTTTATTTTAATTCACCGAAGCGATATTTTGATAAAGCTCTGCGCCATCAGTTCAAATTTTCATTTCAGAATTAGTTTGTTCTGAGAAATACTCGGTTTTTTTGGTTGCCTTTCCCTGTCTTTGCCTCTTTAAAATTTTGGAGTTGGATTCAAACCATCGACTACTGTAAAAAAACACAATTAAAAAGTCTCACTGTCTCATTTCGAAGAGCGCTGATTACGATTCAGGCCAAATTTTTGTGGCCTTTTGATCTGCTTGTTTATTCAAACAGAGATACGATTAGGAAATTGGATCAGCACTCTCGACAATACAGATTCATATTTTATTCATCAGTCTAAGGAGGAACATGGATAAAATCTAGTCAGTCTATTTTAGTAGGTAATATACGGCGGCTGAAATATCAGGTTCATATTATTGTCCCAGCAATCACTGTGACGTTTTATCTTATGTTTTTCTAAACACTGAACAGATTCAAACGTTTTCTTAATTTTATTCTCCGCCCAATCACCGAAGCTTTGTTCAAAGATATGGTTTAATGCAAAGAGAAGTAAAAGTGGTTTTTTAGTCTTTAACATGAGTGACAGGAAATAGACAAAACTGCGAGTGAAATGGTTAAAAGTGCTGCTGGTTTCGTCCAGCATTTGTTTGGAGAAAAATGGCTATTTATATCTTTCAAAATTACGACATACTCCAAACATTTTTTCAGAAATAATAATTCATTTTTTTCTTCAATATGTAAGGCGTTGCCCTCGGATGTATATACATCATTCTTCATACCTTGTGTGAAAAAAGGAGATCAACAGTTGTTTATGTTGCATCTTTAGTCTACATAATCTGCATAACCAAGAACACATAAAAATAGTATATTACTCCTATAGATAAATAGCTGACTACTGATGTGTATGAGCTAGCAATGACAGTATTGCATGAGCCAAGGAATATGTTGTTTGTGAGTAATTTATTACATTGGAGGAATTTCGCGGATTCCTCAATTCAATTCTCTTGCTAGTCACAAAGGGAGAGCACCATCTATCTATCTATCCATCTATCTATCTATCTATCTATCTATCTATCTATCTGTCTGTCTGTCTGTCTGTCTGTCTATCTATCAACTCCATCTATCTCTATCTCTCTGTGTGTGTCATTATCCCTCTCTCTCTCTCTCGCTCTCTCTCTCTCTCTCTCTCGCTCTCTCTGTCTATCTATCTATGTCCATTTATCTATCAGTACATATATATATATATATATATATATATATATATATATATATATATATATATAGATCTAAAACCACTCATAGGGAGACCATGCCTTTAAAATAGCACTTAGGGAGACCATTTTTATATTTTTTACCTTTGAGTTTAGAAAGACAAAAATTACCAAAAAATGTTCCTATAAGTTGTAGATAATGGGTGTGATTTTTTCTTCTTGTCATATTAAGTAGCAAAAAATAAACAAAAAAGTTGGTCTACGTATTTTTTCTAGATTTTCCTTGGCATTTTAGGCGACCTGGCTAAAACCACGGAATTTCCCGGGTCTCCGTAAGTGTGTGGTTTAATGCTCTGTATATTTGGTCTCCAAAAGTAGCATATTTTGCTACTAGTATGGTGTTTTTGAAGATTTATTTTAAACCTATGTTTATTATTATTGTTATTTGTTATGTATATGCATTGTGTATAAGTTATACGCATATACGACAGCCTTGAGAGATGACACTATGCACATATTACCAATGACTCTGCCATTTAGTTCTACTTAGCATGCAAATATGTGCAAGATGCTTCATGTTTCTGGTTAAAATATTGTTACGTGACATTTAAACTCTGTAACATTACTTAGGAAAGAAAAGAATTGAAGTAGTAATTAATGATAAACAAAATGTCTCTTCAAGTTGTATATATGGTCGCCTTAAATCGGTTTATACACCCAGAAATATACAACCAGCAATAAGGAGACCATATATTTTTCATGAATATGTGCAAGATTTTTATATTATTAAGACAAAAAAGTGCTAAATGTTATTTTAAATTCCTTAGAAATCATTTTGGTAGGCAAAAAAAGAGTAATGAATATAAAAAAATGGCCTTTGAAGTGTTTTGTATAAGTGTGAAGCATAGTCCCCTTAAGTCGGTTTACACACTATATATATATATAAAGTATGGATACGTTTCATTACGTCATAATGTTTATTACGTCACAATGCATCTTGCTCTCATGTGTTCGTTTCTTTGAAAAAATGCCTGTTTACAGTGCTAAATTATCCTTTTCTTCAATTTCGTGCTAAACCATGTATAAGCATGTTGAGCAGTTAAGGAAAAAAATACTGGTTGCTATAATATTTTTAAATACATAATATATAGCGGATCTTAAATAAAAATGGCTGTTTTCCCCGGTCTCCTTAAAGCTGATTTTTTGGCACTAATGTTTATACAAGGTATAAAGTTTAGGATCAAATTGAAAGCTTGTTATCAAGTTTCAACAAACAAATTTAATTTTAAACCAAAGTATGTTATATTCGCTATGCCATAAAATCATTCGTTTTTTGTTTGCTGAGTAGTTTCGTAACGTTTAAACACGCTAAGAATTAAGGAGACCTACTTTTGGTCTCCCTAAATTTTTGGTCTCCCTAATACTGGTTTTTTAGCAAAAATGGTCCCCGTATTGCTGGAGGTACACTTCTATATATATATATATATATATATATATATATATATATATATATATATATATATATATATCTGTGTTTATCTCTCTCCCCACACTCCTCCCCCGCTGTCTCTCTCTCTCTCTCTCTCTCTCTCTCTCTCTCTCTCTCTCTATATATATATATATATATATATATATATATATATATATATATATATATATATATATATATATTTCTGCATTTTTAATGTTAAATGAGAAAATATTCTTTAGTTTCTCAGATAGTTTAATGTGTTGTTCAGTCTGATGTATTCATGTGTTGTTCAGTTAAATATCACTGGATCAATGTTTAGATTAAAACATTTTTGAAATTTTATAGGACTCAATTGGAAACGATAATCAACATTTAAAAATTGTATGGAATAAAGAAAAATATATAAAGCCAAGTAGTTTTTAAAGGTTAATAACTTGTAAAATTTGGTAATATCCTTTATTTATTTGCAAGAACATCAGTTCTATAATGATCAGTGTTCAAACATAAGCAAAAATTATTTTTTATCTGGAGAAAGTTGACGATTTAGCACTCGTTATGTTATTCTCCGTAATCAAATTAAGTGTCACCTTTATAATATTTCATGATTTTGTTATAATTCACTGAAGTCATTAAAATGTGAACTGCCCGGCTGTAATTACAACCAATAGCACAAAGAGAACATCCCCTGAATGACGTTGCTATTTATATTCATTTCAAGAACATAAGAATATAACGCATCAACGGAAATACAGTGATAAAACCAGACGATCGGGTGGACTAAACAGAGAAACCTTCACGCAGTCTCTAGTACAGTAGTCCGAGCATGAAAATCAAATGCGAGCAGTGAGAAACGCTAAGAGAGGGTAACTGGATAGTCCAAACGTTGGTGTAGTTTATCTCTATTGCATGATTTTTGGTGCCAAACATATTCTCTCATACTTAAGATAACTTTATACAGCTCTGCCGTGCTTTCTAACTGATAGTTATGTTGTTATGACAATGCTAAGTGCACATTTCCGTTATGTGTAGCGTGACGTTTTCCATACCAGAGGAGTGAGTACGCCTATACGTACCTACCGGACATATTTACCAAATCAAAACACGCCTTTGTACGCGTAAAGGCAGTCATGAAATAAGTAATTAGACAAACCTGCATTTGAAACATTCCACACACTAACTAAAGCTAGAAAAGCAAATAATAATAGCATATTGAATTTAATTCAACAAATAATTATCCCAACTGCTATGAACTGAATTACAACAGTACTTGTACTATTTGGGAGACATCACTGGGCCTTCAACCATGCCAAAACGCACGAGTAAGTAGGCTAAGCTGAGTACAGCATTGATCCGGTATTCATAAGGACCCCAGTTTGATTCCCTTTCGGAAACCTAAGTATTGGATTGATGTTATCCCGAATTGGCTTAGCTAAAGCAAATAGATCATCTCTCAAGGAATCCAAAATTAACGCTTTCTATATCTTTTATTTAAAAGTCGATATCGTTCTCACAATATTAAACTGTTTTTTTAGTGGTTATCTTTATTTTTATTTTCAGAGCCATGAATATGAGCAACACTTGCTAGCCAATCATCTATACGCTAGCTTTAGAAAACTCTAAACAATGTGATTCATCGTGTGTGGCTCTTTATCCTAAAATCTCTAGGATAAATGAAGTGATGTTTTGTTTTGTCAGATGATCCGTGCCTCTTTCGAGAAAAAACAATGTATAAAAACTCGGAAATCAAATCCCTTTCTTGCACATGTATTTATGTTGCAGAAATATTCATTGCCATACGTTGCAATACCATTACCATTTTAAGGAAATCTAAACAAATATTCTTGTTAGCCCCCAACCTGCAGGGGGCTAATGGATTGGGCTCTCTCCGTCTCTCTGTCTGTCTGTCTGTATGTCTCTCCGTCTGTTTGTCCTTCCATAACCGCTATTTGCTCTTTGATCGTAAATCGCTTGGTCAGATATTTTGGAAAAGTTACTCACATGATTGTAGCCTAATGCACGAAAACTTTTTGGAGGTCGATAAAAATTATATTTTTTTGCGATTCTTTTTTTTTTTAATTTTACACCTTGCAGTGCTGTTTTTAGATTTAGTTTATGCAATATCTCATAAACAGCTCATTAGCTCTTTACCATACCTTGCAGAATGAAAGATAAAATTTTTGTCAAAAATTGAATTTTTCAGGAACTTTTGATATTTTCACTTATTCCTAGTTTTAGCTGCTATGGACTTTAATTACGCGATATATCTAAAACTGTTCATCGCATCTTCACCAAACCGTGGAATGAGAAAGACAAGATAGTGCACATCATCACGAAGGTTAATTCTGATCAAAAATTGTATCTCACTTTGGTGTGTTTTTAACTGTTTGACTATGCGCACACGGTATCTCAGAGACGGCCAATTCAATTTTGATCAATGAACAACTTGGTTTGTTTGAGGTGACTGATTGAGGAGGGGGACATATCTGTTTTTGTCTTAGCAAAAACATCGGCCCGACCGGGCTTTTATGGGGCTTATGGATTGGGAAATGTCCGTTTATCCATCCCTCTCTTTGCAGTGTATCGAATTGTTTCTATATCTACTCATCGACGTCTCTGGTTAGAGACTGTGTTGTCTACGATAGCTGGTTAATTTAATGTCATAAGTAAGACATACATAATCAGTTTTTAAACTAGCTACAATGACGAAACTTCAAGGAAAGCTTCATGTAAATATATTTTTCAGCCGTGGCACAAAGCTTTGTTCCTTATCTTCTCTGGACAAGCTCAGTACATGCTTTCCGTGATGCTACATACATCTGTAAGTCAAAACATGAACTATGGATCATTGTTGTTTCTTCTGACAGATTAGCATTGCAAACGCTTGCTTTTACCTATCTTTTGTATAGTTTATAGCTCTAGTACTATGTAAATAAGCATTAGAAATTAAGTATTATGTTGTAGACAGAATGAATACATAATGTACATAATGTGCATAATACATTGTTTTAGATTGTTTTAATGTTTTACAATGCATACTAACTTCTAACAATAGATTATGCTATGCAAAAGCATTTCTCTATAATCGCTTGCTAAGCTTCCAAACATTGCATAAAATATCTTAGCAGTATTCCATTTTTTCAGTAGCACCGATATTCACAAACATTTTTAACAGTAGAAACATTTTACAAACATCTGTTATAATTGATTGGCTAATAATCTTGCTAACTGCAAATTACTAGTAAGTAAAAAACAAATAGTTGTATGTAATTGTCATTTTTATGGCCGAAATGTCGCAACCACATTGATTGATATGACTCATTTTTATAGACTCAACGTCGCTGCAAGGTGCCTTAGGCTAACACATAAACCTTAAATATTTGTGTAAAGTTCCAACAACACAAACGTTCGATTGGATGATATTGCCATCACAAAAGAATTAGATCAAGAGCAAATAAAAATAATAATCAAGAAATAAATAAATAAATAAAATAAGAAATTATATAACTAGTTTCAAATATGAGATGTCAAACGATTTTTTAATATTTTTGTTTATTAGTTCACAATCTTCAGGTAAGTGCAGAGGTTGTAACAGAAATGAATGTTTTAAGTGAAAAATTCACAAATTTTTCTTAATATGCATTGTATTTTGTTATGTTTTGATAGCGTGGTTTGACCAGGCAACAGTACTTGAAAGTAAAAAGTAAAACGCCGATCCTTAAAATACAACTCGTAAGTTACATTCTGATTTAATTACTTTTCCGGTACTGGTGGTACTTCTTATGTAACCCCCCTCTTTCAAGCGATCTATTTGTGTACTTAACTGTTGATAAGTGTGTTTTTATTTTGACAATGCGGGCGTCACATTTGCATCCTTTGCATTGATGTGCGCACTTTGCACTCTTGATGTTTGTGAACGAAATTTTAGATCTGTGCTTAAATTTTGTTATACGTCCCACGCTTTTTGACATGTGTGCTTTACTTTTGACATCTGTGCTTAACATTTTACATGTGTGTTCAAAGTTGTATATGAGTGCTTCATTCTTGATATGAGTGCTTCACTTTTGACTTATGTGCGTCGCTTTTTACATATGTACTTAACCCCATATATGTGTATTTAAATTTTGATGTCAGTGCGTCACTTATGATGTGAGTGCATCACTTTTGATATGAATGCGTCATTTTTGTTACAGTTTTTATGTGAGTGCCTTCCTTATAATATGAGTGCTTCATTTTTAACATGTGTGTTTCACTTTTGACATATGTGCTTCATACTTGACATGTGCTCTTTAGGCCAAACGTTGTGTGCTGTTGGACTAAACCGTAACTTCACAAAGTGCTTGGATCAGAAAAGACTATTCCCAATCCTGAACAACAGACTTCTCCTTCCTTCTCCACAGCTAATCAGAGCGCAGCTGAAATTGCAATCACTTTGCGACCCGGCGGATGTGAATGCAGTGTGTGAATGATCCTTTTCATAATACACTCTTAAAATGTCTTTTGAATATATGAGTCCAGAAGAAGGGGTAGAGCGCATTTGGAATCATATGTGTTGCCACGCGTTAAAACAAACAAAACAAATAACGCGGAAAAGGGGGATAATTTTTAAATCAGATAAGGTCTGCACTGAATGCCAATTTCGTTAAAATAGGGTAATTTTTATCCAGTACTATGCGTTACCCACAAACAGAGGAATGTTCTTTAAGAATTCCAGTCCACGTTTGGTTAAAATTTTGGCATTATATTTGGCTTAGCACTTTGATTTATGAGTCGTTTTAAAAAGTCACTTTTGAATGTTAACCTGCTGCAGTGATCATAAAGGTATAATTCGATTTGTATTTAATCCGTAACTGTTCAAAGTTTTGTGATCACTGAGTATTTATGAGAGCGGTCAGTGTTCATGTTCGTTTATGTATCTCCTTGTGTGTCGAATAAATTTTGTTTAAACCTTTTTGCGACAATAAACAATGTCCGGTGTACTTGACGATACACAAAAGAGTCAAGAGTTACTATAACAAAAACAGTTTGAATATAAATTGGGCATTAACTTACTGGTACTGAACAAAGCATGTGTGAGTGTGTGTGTGTGTGCGTGTGTCTGTGTGTGTATAAAAGGGCATCTATTTTGTAATATTAAGAAAAAGTTTAATTTGATTTTAATTGTTCAAAATTAATGTCTTTTGGCAATTCCGATTCTGCAAAGTAGCGGGATTGGAAATATAAAAGAATTGTTATGAATACAAAAGTGTAAATAATGGAGTTGATTTATATTAATTGCACGGTTGATATAAATATAGTATTAATCATATCGTTTAAATTTTAACAATATTAGCAATAATGCGGTAACTCATAAATTAAGTATATTTAGTTAGGGATACAGTACAAGCTGAAGGAATAAATCATTGCATTAACAAAATAACAAAGTTTTTTGTAGATAACAATATAACCTATTTGCTGTTATATATATATATAGATCTGCAACCAGTCATAGGGAGACCATGCCTTATATATAGCACTCAGGGAGACCATTTGGAAAAAATAATGTATGTTTTTTAGCTTGTTATCGAGTGGTAACACATAAATTTAATTTTAAAACAGAATATATTATGTTCACATGTTAAAAAATCATTCATTTTTTGTTTACTATGTTCTTTCATAATATTTAAACACGCTAAGAACTAAGGAGACCTACTTTTGGTCTCCTTAAATTTTTAGTCTCCCTAATACTGTGGTTTTTAGCAAAAATGGTCCCCGTATTACTGGAATTACACTTATATATATATATATATATATATATATATATATATATATATATATATATATATATATATATATATATATATATATATATATATATATATATATATATATATATATAAAATCTCGGTATTTGGGAGACATTTCGTATTTAGAAATAGCCCTTAGGGAGACATTATCATTGGGGAGACATTTCAATGTCTCCCTAATGTTAATGGTTATCTTCTGTGAATACAAAAAAGCAAAACCTTTATTTTGCGATTAAAAATAAAATAATATAATTTGCTTCACATTTTTCAGAAGTTTCAACGATATTTGAAAAGTTAAACTTTGTTTGTAAAGCCAATAAAAAATCAGAAATGTTTCCGTCTGTATCTCTACCGTATTGTTGATGTTGAAATTTAGACCTTAGGGAGACATACCTTTTTTGCTAAATTTTACCTATTGATGCCATGTATATCTTTCTTAAGAGCTTTTGAAAAAAATATGTACATAAGTAAGTACCTCTTCATTCTGTTATATACAATGTTTATTACTTTATTTTATTAAAATAAAAATGCCAACTTGCGTCGAAAGGAAAAACACATCTTCGGTGGCAATATCATGGCGGGCACTTGCTGTTGCTAGAGAAGCTGGTATGTACAAATTAGCTAGTTTTAGCGATTATTTACCATTAATATCACAGAAAAATAGGATAATACTAGTTATTAATATTCATTTTTCTAAATACTGGTTTCAGTATCAAACGTTTGTGACTTAAATTGTTATAAAAACAACGAATTGTAGTTTGAGCGAAAATATGCAATTCTACGAAGGAAGAAGGGTTCGTTCAGCTCATAATGACTGCATTCTCGTTCAGCGTTACGGATACGTATCCATTCTTATTACAATACGCCTTTAGGTAGATACAAGCATAAAAGATGTTCGGAATATAAATTTATTCCTGTTTCTGCACGAGTGAGCGATATACGATACGATCGTATATAGCTCTAGCTCCAAGTCAGCTCTTCATTATTTATACTTGGTATATTTATTTACCTGCGCCGAAACCCAGTAGCGGAGGGCTTCTTGGAGCTAATATAGCTCCACTGATACATTTTGATTTTAAGGTTTAAATTTTTCTACACTTGTTAAACTGTACATGTGATCATGAGTAATAATCGAAAAGCGTTTTTGAATATTTCGCGGTGATGCATAGTGAAGAGCGTTATACATAACAACCGAAATTTTTAGTTTTACCATGTCATGAAATTTGACAATTTTTAATTTACAAAACAGGATTTGTGTTCGTATTTACTGGATGTGGATATGATCCTTATAATTCTTTTTTGACTCCTAACAATGCATTATACGAAACTTTGGCATATGTACCATTGATGTTAAAATAACATTGTTTAAAAGTTATTGCAATGTCAAATCGTGCATATCTGTGATGAGAAATTTTATATATAAATTTATGCAACGTTTGCATAAGTAACTCACGAAATGTAATAATAAAGAATATTCTTCAGACCAGTGTGCAGCACACATCTAACATTTGGAAACATATGTATAAAGAATTATGTGTCAATTATATGTAAATATATATGTATGTATTAGTTAATAATTCTTTGTTTATTCTATGTACAAATGTGGGACTGTATGTACAGAGTCTGTAAGTAAAAATCATCTATCTGTCTATCAATCTAGACAACTTTTGCTGGCTGACCCCCATATTTCAACACAATAAGACAAGTAAGATAAAAAAATACTACAATATAAAGTGCGAAGTGCATTGGTATCTAATACTTGACTAGATCTGTATATAATTGATATACATTTTGATAATTTTTGTTTAACATTCATAACATGATTTTTCCAGGTAAGTTAACTGTCCATATACACTCCTAAAACTTAGTTACGCACATTCGTTCAATTCTCGTTCCATTCATAGACATTACAATTTCATGCGGCACCGTTCTGTTTGACAAAACCATAAAATTCGTCTTTTTAACATTTAACGAAAATTTATTTATTTTGAACCACATATTTAGTTTTTCTATCTCTGCTTTGACACCAAGTCTTTTTCTCCTAACGCAAAAATAATTGAATTGCTGAAGTCCCTCAAAGTACAACGGAAATGACACATAACTTCTGTGCTACGCTTTCTTTAAAAACAAAATACGGAAATGACCACAAATCTCGTGTATTAACTGAAATTGTTCACATCCAGAGAGCAGGGTTTATTATGTGAAATGTGACGATAAATTTTGTAAGGCGTTATAGAAAGGCAAAAATATTCGAACTTTCTATATACTGCATATTGTTAAGAGTGCTGAGGGTGGATCAGATAAGGGTACCTGGACCTCAGGTAAGGCGTTATAGAAAATACGTTTGTACGATAATGTACAGTACAGATGCAAGTGCATATTGTGCATAGTGTGTATTATTCTCTACGCATGCGCGAAGCAGAAATTGGAGCGATTTTCTAAATGTAATTTTGGGCGGTTTTAGCTCTAAGTCTGACAACATGTGGCCTTGGGTGAAATATGTCAAAAAGGTGAGGCGTTAAAAAAACTGCCATGCAGGCAAAGCTCTAGCGCAACCATATTTAAAGGAACAAGAGATATTATTTAACGCGTGCCCTTCTTTGCGCAGGAGGCAAAAATATTCGAACTTACTACATACTACATATTGTGTAAGGGTGCTGAGGGTGGATCAGATAAGGGGTACCTGGACCTCAGGTAGGGCGTTATAGAAAGTACATTTGTACAACAATGTACAGTACAGATGCAAGTGCACATTGTGCCTAGTGTGTATTATTCACTGCGCATGAGCAAAGTAGAAATTCGAGCGATTTTAGAAATGTAATTTTGAGTTGTTTTAGCTCTCAGTCTGACAACGTGTTGCCTGGGGTGAAATGTATCAAACTGGTCAGGCGTTAAAAAACTGCTATGCAGGCAAAGCTCTAGGGCAACCATGTTTAAAGGAACAAGAGATATTATTTAACGCGTGCCCTTCTTCGCTCAAGAGGCAAAGATATTCGAACTTTTTATATACTGCATCTTGTGTGAGGGTGCTGAGGGTGGATCAGATAAGGGGTACCTGGACCTCAGGTAAGGCGTTATGGAAATTCCATTCGTACGACAATGTAAAGTACAGATGCAAGTGCACATTGTCCATAGTGTGTATTATTCGCTGAGCATGCGCGAAGTAGAAATTCAAGCGATTTTGGAAATGGAATTTTGATCGATTTTAGCTCTCAGTCTGACAACGTGTGCCTTGGGGTGAATTATGTCGAAAAGGGGAGCCGTGCAAAAAACTGCCATGCAGGAAAGGTCTATGGCGGCCATATTTAAAGGAACAAGATATTATTTAACGCGTGCGCTTCTTCGCGCAATCGGAAAAGATATAAAAAGCTTTCTTTATAATACAATTTGTGTATGGGACTGAGAGTGGGTCAGATGGGGGGATACCTGGACCTCAGGTAAGGCGTTATAGAAAGTACATTAGTGCAATAATGTACAGTACAGATGCAATTGCACATTGTGCAAAGTGTGAATTATTCGGTGCGGATGCGCGAAGTAGAAATTAGAGCGATTTTCTGAATGTTAGTTTCAGCGATTTTAGCCCTAGTCTGACAATATGTGAAAAACGGACAGACGTTAAAAAATCTGGTATGCGGGCAAAGGTCTAGGGCAGTCATATTTAAAGGAGCAAGAGATATTATTTAAAGGGAAATTCGGGTATCTCACCTACAATTCATATTTCCTTCGTACTTTCACAGTTTAATGCTTTGAGAGTATACATTCAAAAGGGGAGTCACCGATGTTATAAGAGAAATAAAGACTTTTACTATAGAAACAATTAGGAAAACCAAGAAATTTTAGTCAGAATGCACAATTCACACATAATCACAATTGACAATTGCCTGATCCTTTCCCTGTTTGAAGAACACGTCCTACGAAATGTTTTAAGCAAATAACAAATATGTGTCACAGTATGAATAAGAGAATTATACAATCCTTTTGACAAAATCCCATTGACTCAATGGATAAAAGGTGAAAACAGTGTAATAGGATTTTAGTGGACAATATATCAACACAGGCCCTTCTAGGAACAAAATATCAATACAGACTATTTCTGGACACGACTATATTTGTTTTTGAAAAAAAATTTCGGCTTAGACGGATTAAGTTGTTATTTATACTATGTAAACATGGATTCAAACTCAGCGATATTCAATGTAATGCGCATTATGATCGCTAGATGGGGCAGAGATACCACCATTTCCCTTTAAAAGTCCATAGCCTAACAATGGGAAAGTAGTGATTTAAGGACCGATGTGAAAAAATTTTGAAAACTACCTTCTGGTTAACAGATCAATTCCATACTTGGCACATACTAGGACAATGCCTCATACATCTAACCTCGTATCCAACTTTTGGAATTCAACTTACGGGTTGTCCATAAACTTATCATGAATTGCACTGAAAATTAGTTATTTTTAGTGACACAACATTCTGCTTAACTTCAAATAAGTAGGTAAGCAACAGCAGGAGCGAGTAAATACATGCAATGCTGCATAGCCCCAAAACTGCCTTGCTAAACTATACTAAAGAAAATGCAAAAGACAATTCTCAAACCTAACAGTAAATTGAAATTTGGTACAATGACCTATTGATCATTGTCGGTCACTCTTAACGGCTACGGAGCAAAAAGCTTGGATATTTTGAGAACACCATAGGTGTACACCAGAGGTTTCCCTTATTTTCAAAACAAGTTGTTCCTGACGTCAGAAAAGATTTTTGGAAATTTTATATTTTCCTTCGAGTTCTGTTGTACGACGCAGAGAAACGGAGACTGGATACGAAAAATAGAAGGAAAATAGGTAGAGAGCTGTAAATTTGGTTTCTGTATGAAGCTGTTGCACGTTCTCTCTTTCCAAAGTTTCATAAAAATTGACAGAAAAACAAAGCTACAGGAAGAGGATTTGTGACATCTCTATGTTAAACGTCCATAGACTAACTATGGGAAAGTAGTGATTTAAGGACCGACGTGAAAAAATTTTGAAAACTACCTTCTGGTTAACAGATCAATTCCATACTTGGCACGTACTAAGACAATGCCTCATACATCTAACCAGGTATGCAATTTTTGGAATTCAACTTACAGGTTGTCCATAAACTTATCATGAATTGCACTGAAAATTAATTATTTTTAGTGACACAACATTCTGCTTAACTTCAACTAAGTAGGTAAAGAACAGCAGGAGCGATTAAATACATGCAATGCTGCATATCCCCAAAACTGCCTTGCTAAACTATACTAAAGAAAATGCAAAAGACAATTCTCAAACCTAACAGTAAATTGAAATTTGGTACAATGACCTATTGATCATTGTCGGTCACTCTTAACGGCTACGGAGCAAAAAGCTTGGATATTTTGAGAACACCATAGGTGTACACCAGAGGTTTCCCTTATTTTCAAAACAAGTTGTTCCTGACGTCAGAAAAGATTTTTGGAAATTTTATATTTTCCTTCGAGTTCTGTTGTACGACGCAGAGAAACGGAGACTGGATACGAAAAATAGAAGGAAAATAGGTAGAGAGCTGTAAATTTGGTTTCTGTATGAAACTGTTGCACGTTCTCTCTTTCCAAAGTTTCATACAAATTGACAGAAAAACAAAGCTACAGGAAGAGGATTTGTGACATCTCTATGTTAAACGTCCATAGACTAACTATGGGAAAGTAGTGATTTAAGGACCGACGTGAAAAATTTTTGAAAACTACCTTCTGGTTAACAGATCAATTCCATACTTGACACATACTAAGACAATGCCTCATACATCTAACCAGGTATGCAATTTTTGGAATTCAACTTACGGGTTGTCCATAAACTTATCATGAATTGCACTGAAAATTAATTATTTTTAGTGACACAACATTCTGCTTAACTTCAACTAAGTAGGTAAAGAACAGCAGGAGCGATTAAATACATGCAATGCTGCATATCCCCAAAACTGCCTTGCTAAACTATACTAAAGAAAATGCAAAAGACAATTCTCAAACCTAACAGTAAATTGAAATTTGGTACAATGACCTATTGATCATTGTCGGTCACTCTTAACGGCTACGGAGCAAAAAGCTTGGATATTTTGAGAACACCATAGGTGTACACCAGAGGTTTCCCTTATTTTCAAAACAAGTTGTTCCTGACGTCAGAAAAGATTTTTGGAAATTTTATATTTTCCTTCGAGTTCTGTTGTACGACGCAGAGAAACGGAGACTGGATACGAAAAATAGAAGGAAAATAGGTAGAGAGCTGTAAATTTGGTTTCTGTATGAAACTGTTGCACGTTCTCTCTTTCCAAAGTTTCATACAAATTGACAGAAAAACAAAGTTACAGGAAGAGGATTTGTGACATCTCTATGTTAAACGTCCATAGACTAACTATGGGAAAGTAGTGATTTAAGGACCGACGTGAAAAAATTTTGAAAACTACCTTCTGGTTAACAGATCAATTCCATACTTGACACATACTAAGAGAATGCCTCATACATCTAACCAGGTATGCAATTTTTGGAATTCAACTTACGGGTTGTCCATAAACTTATCATGAATTGCACTGAAAATTAATTATTTTTAGTGACACAACATTCTGCTTAACTTCAACTAAGTAGGTAAAGAACAGCAGGAGCGATTAAATACATGCAATGCTGCATAGCCCCAAAACTGCCTTGCTAAACTATACTAAAGAAAATGCAAAAGACAATTCTTAAACCTAACAGTAAATTGAAATTTGGTATAATGACCTATTGATCATTGTCGGTCACTCTTAGCGGCTACGGAGCAAAAAACTTGGATATTTTGAGAACACCATAGATGTACACCAGAGGTTTCCCTTATTTTCAAACAAGTTGTTCCTGACGTCAGAAAAGATTTTTTGAAATTTTATGTTTTCCTTCGAGTTCTGTTGTACGACGCAGAGAAACGGAGACTGGATACGAAAAACAGAAGGAAAATAGGTAGAGAGCTGTAAATTTGGTTTCTGTATGAAACTGTTGCACGTTCTCTCTTTCCAATTTCATACAAATTGACAGAAAAACAAAGCTACAGGAAGAGGATTTGTGACATCTCTATGTTAAACATCCATAGACGAACAATGGGAAAGTAGTGATTTAAGGACCGACGTGAAAAAATTTTGAAAACTACCTTCTGGTTAACAGATCAATTCCATTCTTGGCACATACTAAGACAATGCCTCATACATCTAACCAGGTATGCAATTTTTGGAATTCAACTTACGGGTTGTCCATAAACTTATCATGAATTGCACTGAAAATTAATTATTTTTAGTGACACAACATTCTGCTTAACTTCAACTAAGTAGGTGAAGAACAGCAGGAGCGATTAAATACATGCAATGCTGCATAGCCCCAAAACTGCCTTGCTAAACTATACTAAAGAAAATGCAACAGACAATTCTTAAACCTAACAGTAAATTGAAATTTGGTACAATGACCTATTGATCATTGTCGGTCACTCTTAGCGGGTACGGAGCAAAAAACTTGGATATTTTGAGAACACCATAGATGTACACCAGAGGTTTCCCTTATTTTCAAAACAAGTTGTTCCTGACGTCAGAAAAGAGTTTTGGAAATTTTATATTTTCCTTCGAGTTCTGTTGTACAACGCAGAGAAACGGAGACTGGATACGAAAAATAGAAGGAAAATAGGTAGAGAGCTGTAAATTTGGTTTCTGTATGAAACTGTTGCACGTTCTCTCTTTCCAAAGTTTCATACAAATTGACAGAAAAACAAAGCTACAGGAAGAGGATTTGTGACATCTCTTTGTTAAACGTCCATAGACTAACAATGGGAAAGTAGTGATTTAAGGACCGACGTGAAAAATTTTTGAAAACTACCTTCTGGTTAACAGATCAATTCCATACTTGGCACATACTAGGACAATGCCTCATACATCTAACCAGGTATGCAATTTTTGGAATTCAACTTACGGGTTGTCCATAAACTTATCATGAATTGCACTGAAAATTAGTTATTTTTAGTGACACAACATTCTGCTTAACTTCAAATAAGTAGGTAAGCAACAGCAGGAGCGATTAAATACATGCAATGCTGCATAGCCCCAAAACTGCCTTGCTAAACTATACTAAAGAAAATGCAAAAGACAATTCTCAAACCTAACAGTAAATTGAAATTTGGTACAATGACCTATTGATCATTGTCGGTCACTCTTAACGGCTACGGAGCAAAAAGCTTGGATATTTTGAGAACACCATAGATGTACACCAGAAGTTTCCCTTATTTTTAAAACAAGTTGTTCCTGACGTCAGAAAAGATTTTTGGAAATTTTATATTTTCCTTCGAGTTCTGTTGTACAACGCAGAGAAACGGAGACTGGATACGAAAAATAGAAGGAAAATAGGTAGAGAGCTGTAAACTTGGTTTCTGTATGAAACTGTTGCACGTTCTCTCTTTCCAAAGTTTCATACAAATTGACAGAAAAACAAAGCTACAGGAAGAGGATTTGTGACATCTCTATGTTAAACGTCCATAGACTAACAGTGGGAAAGTATAGATTTAAGGACCGACGTGAAAAAATTTTGAAAACTACCTTCTGGTTAACAGATCAATTCCATACTTGGCACATACTAAGACAATGCCTCATACATCTAACCAGGTATGCAATTTTTGGAATTCAACTTACGGGTTGTCCATAAACTTATCATGAATTGCACTGAAAATTAATTATTTTTAGTGACACAACATTCTGCTTAACTTCAACTAAGTAGGTAAAGAACAGCAGGAGCGATTAAATACATGCAATGCTGCATAGCCCCAAAACTGCCTTGCTAAAATATACTAAAGAAAATGCAAAAGACAATTCTCAAACCTAACAGTAAATTGAAATTTGGTACAATGACCTATTGATCATTGTCGGTCACTCTTAACGGCTACGGAGCAAAAAGCTTGGATATTTTGAGAACACCATAGATGTACACAAGAGGTTTCCCTTATTTTCAAAACAAGTTGTTCCTGACGTCAGAAAAGATTTTTGGAAATTTTATATTTTTCCTTCGAGTTCTGTTGTACAACGCAGAGAAACATATAAGCAAAACAGGAAGATAGCTGTAAGCTTGTAGTCTTGCTTCTGAGTGAAATTGGTGCACGTTCTCTCTTTCCAAAGTTTCAAAGAAATTGACAGAAAAACAAAGGCACAGGAAAAAGATTTGTGACCTCCCTGTGTTAAAGGGAAATGCGGGTATCTCAGCCACAATTGACATTTCCCTTATACTTTCACAGTTTAATCCTTTGACGGTGTACATTCAAAAATTGAAAAGAAATAAGGGGGTCACTGATGCTATGAGAGAAATAAAACACTGAAAGATCGCTTACTTTTACTATAAAAACCTTTGGGAAAACCAAGAAATTTCAATCAAAATGCAAAATTCACACATAATCACAATTGATAATTGCCTCATTTTTCCCTGTTTGAAAAACACGTCATACGGAATGTTTAAGCAAATAAAAATATATGTCACCGTATGAATAAGAGAATTATACAATGGACAATATATTAACGCAGGCCCTTCTAGGAACAAAATATTAATATAGACCGTTTCTGGACACTGCCCTATTTGTGTTTGAAAAGAATTTTTCGATCTAACGGATTTAGTAGTTATTTATACTGTGTAAATATGGATTCAAATTCAGCGATATTCAATGTAATGCGCATTTCGGTGGCTAGATGGCGCAGAGATACCCGCATTTCCCTTTAACACATGAGCTTCCTTGCGCAATTTGCAAAAATATTCGAACTTTCTGTATACTACGATCTGTGTAAGGGACTGAGGGTGGATCAGATAGAAGGTACCTAGACCTCAGGTAAGGCGTTATAGAAACTACATTAGTTCAACAATGTACAGTACAGATGCAAGTGAACATTGTGCATAGTGTGAATAATTCGCTGCGCATGCGCAACGTAGACATTTGAGCGATTTTTGGAATGTTATTTTCAGCGATTTTAGCCCTCAGTTTGACAACGTGTGGCTTGGGGTGAAATATGCCAAAAAGGGCAGGAGGAAAAAAAAAACTGCCATGCAGGCAAAGGTCTGAGGCAACCATATTCTTTTCTTGTTAATATGCGACCATGAACCTATACCCTAACCGTAATATACAAAGTTGTGCAATGATTTATCATATCATATTTTGTGTCCATTCAAACGTCATGACCCCTGCAGTGTTTTGCACACAGCCAGTTGTGTGCTGTCACCTTCGCCCTTATGTCATATTTGCTGACTTCAGTAAATGTATTCATTAATCTATATTTATTGCGAACACTGTTTCAACAGTAGCAACACAAAGATACCCTGGCAAACATTCTTTGAGAACAGTTTCAAATTACTAGCTCTTCGCACATAGCCATACCATCACCAAATAATATGAATGTTTTATTTTCCAGGTTCTCAGCATAACCGTTTCTTTTCTGTTTGTGTTGGAACCACAAACATGCACATGTAAAGCTCTGCAATGTTTTACCATATCTAATTCTGTGCCCGTTCAAACTTCATCCCCACTTGGCTGTCTTGCACACAGCTACTTGTCTGCTCTTAGCTGCTCCTTTATGTAATATATGCTGTGTTGAAGAAATGTAGCTAGAAATGTATATTTAAGGCGAACACTATTTCAACAGTACTAATACTAGTTTGAGCAAAATTATATAAAAATACCTGTAAAAAATTAATTGAATCCCTTTTACAGTGCTGCTGCACTTACAGTTTTGATCGAACAAATTTAATGTTTTTATTACATAAATGAAATCAGTGGTTAAGAAAATACAAGCAGCTAGGTAGTTCATCAACATTTAACGCTAAGTGCTGATGCTATTGTGGGTTCGACTCCCACAGGGTGCTTGCATAGCGATTTCTTATGCAACGAATAAGCGCTCTCTGGTGATAGCACAGCCCGCGTTAAGTATGGCCATTTTGATCTTGTCCAATAACTTTTAATTGATCAAGCTATAATTAACTGTTCTAGTTAATCAAGTTTATGAAGCTTTAGAAGTAACACGCTGTAGCAGTGAAACTAGGGATGCGTATCGCGAAAAATTTTATATCGCAATACGTATCGCGATATAGCATTTCATATCGCGATATATCGCGATATTTCCACTTAATAAAAAAAAAAGAAAATTATTTGAGTTTTGTAACATTTATTCGAAACTTTAATTACAGTCTTGAGTAAACAAATCTAAGTGACTAAGTAACACAGCTTTCAATCTAACTAATTACTGTGTGATTATCGCGCAAATTTCGTTGTGCATGATATTAAACAGTTGCCAATGAAAAGTATTTACACTTATTCTTATGTCTCGACTTTAAACGGCTTCCAAACAGAATGTATTTAATTATAAAACTAAAACTCTGCCTTGAGGTAGATTATGACCACATTTAAAGTATTCAGTGTCTAATATTTACTGTAAACCACCATTCATGAAAATAATTAACCGCTAATTTTGATATGGTAAAAACGCCACTAAGCAAAATTATTCTCCGTAATTGTTTTCAGAACATTGCAAACTTATCAAGTAAGTCAAAAATAGATCTGAGAATTAGCTGTGCTGAACGTCGCTAAACAAAGCTGTTCTTATAACATATAACATGTTTTTCTTGACAAAGATGAGCATGTCCACTTTGTCCGGAGTGATGCCTTCTCATATGATATCGGAGATTAGAAGTAACCCCAGAATACTGTACATCCATTTGGCAATGCTTCCATGCTGCAACATTTCTTTCCGTCACTGGATTTGAGTCCAAAATATTTCCACTATTTTTTCCATATTTTTTACCCAGTTTATTTGTTAGTATCCTTTTTTGATCACAATCTTATTACTTATCCTTATTTGAACACAATGTTATTTAATTATCCTATTGCAATGTCATTATCCATTTGTATTATCCTGTGTATTTATTCGTTTATTTTAAGGATGAACTGTCGACTTCAACCGTTTGTGTACTCGAAACCATTGCAAATGTAAGACTTACAACAGAGACAGTAAAAAAAAAAACCCCGGAAAAACCGGTATTTCGAAATTTATATCGCGAATATCGTATCGCGAAAAAATATCGCGATATTTCCCCGTACCGGTTAATATAGGCACCCCTAAGTGAAACCGTTATTTTTATGCTATTTTTAATGATGTAGAAAATTTTTCGACCAAAACTATAGGCGGAGAAGCCTTTATAGACATTTTCTGACGCACATACACTTTTAATAATCAACTCCTTATCCATTCAACACTTTCTTAGTATGTAGAACTTCCCGTAATACTACTATCATATGCGGAAATTTTGGTCTGTAACTATTATACTGGTAACATGTCCTAGTCTAACACTTATCTTGCTGCGCTATTACCGGAGAGTGCCAGTTGATTGCATAAAAAATCGTTATGCAAGCACTCTGTGGGAGTCGAACCCACAAAAGCAAAAAACGACAAGTGCTGACTAAAACATATATTTATGACCGTTTTCATGTTTCTTTCCCAACATTTTATTCACGACTTACATCCATAAATGGATTCTACTCGTAGCATAAACAATTCGCCAAGATTATATAAAGCAAATAAGAATTCATAGTTTTCGATATTTGCGAAGCAAGACATTATAGGCAAAGTTCACGGGAATTCTTTATCAATTACAAAGAAAGAAAGAAACTCCAAACGTCATTCCCACTCCATTATTCTGCACATAACAATTTTTATGCAGTCATATAAGCCGTTAGGTAAAATATGCTGTCTTCAGGAAATGCACGCAAAAATATATATTTAGGGTGAACACTGTATCAACAGTACCATTTCAAAGATTCGCTGGCAAATATTCTTTGACTGGTTCCAAATTTCTAGGTCTTCGCGCACAGCCGCACCGTCAGCAAATAATATGCGTATCAGATTCGCAGCTCAACAGCATAGCCATTTCTTTTGTCTTTGTGTTGGGACCAAAACATGCACATGCAAAGTTCTGCAATGCTTTACCATCCAATTCAGTGCCCACTCAAACTTCATCCCCACTCGACTGTACTGCACGTGGAGATTTATCTGCTCCTAAATACTCGTTTATGAAATATATGCTGTGTTGAAGACTTTATCTAGGAATGTATGTTAACGGCAAATACTATTTCAAAGGTTCCGATACAAAGATGCATTGCCAACCCTTCTTTGAGTCTGTTCTAAATTCCTAGCTCTTCGCACAGAGCCACAACGACAGCAAGTGATATGCATATTATAGACTCAAAGTTCTCTGCTCAACTGCAGAGCCATTCTTTTCTTCTTAATCTGCGGTTATAAACATGTTTATACAAAGTTACGCAATGCCTTATCATATCAAATTTTGTGTCCATTCAAACTTCATCCGCGCTCGGCTGTTTGGTCTTACCCACTTCTTTATGGAATATATGCTGTGTTGAAGAAATATACCTCGGAATGTATAGTTTAGGCAAATACTATTTCAACGGTACCCAAACAAAGATGGCCTGGCAACCCTTCTCTGATTACTGGTCTGAATTGTTAGCTCTTCGCACATAGCCACACTGACAGCAAATCACATGCGTATTTTATACTCAAAATTCCCTGCCCAACTATAGAGCCTGTTCTTTTTAATTTGCGGCCAGAAACATGTATTTGCAAAGTTGCGCAATGCTTTACCATATCACATTTTACGTCCATTCAAACTCCATCACCACTGAGGTGTTTTGCACATAGCCATTTGTGTGCTGTCACCTGCTCTCTTATGTAATATATGCTGTCTTCAGGAAATATATACCAAAATGTATTATTTAGGGCAAACACTGTTTCAACGGTACCAATACAAAGATACCCTAGCAACCCTTCTTTGATTGCTGTTCTAAATTCCTAGCTCTTCGCACACAGCCACACCATCAGCAAATAACATCCTAATTTTAGACTTAAGATTCTCTGCTCAACTGCAGAGTCATTTCTTTTCTTTTTAATTTGCGGCCATCAAAGTTGCACAATACTTTACCATATCACATTTTGTGTCCATTCAAACTTCATCACCACTGCGGTGTTTTGCACCTAGCCGTTTGTGTGCGGTCACTTGGGCCTTTATGTATGTATGCTGTCTTGAGTAGATATATACAACAATATATATTTATGGCGAACACTGTTTCAACAGCACCAACCAAAGATACTTTCTTTAAGTAGAGTTCCGAATTTCTAGCTCTTCGCACATAGCCACACCATCAGCAAATAATATGTGTATTTTAGACTCTCAGCTCAACAGCAGAGCTACTTCTTTTCTGTTTATGTTGGGGCCACAAACATGCACATGCAAAATTATCTGACGCACTTATAGTCTTGATCAAACAACTTTGGTGTGATTGCTACATAAATGAAATCAATGGTTAAGAAAATACAAGCAGCTAGATAGTTTGATTTACATCTAACGCTTAGTGCTGCTTGCTGTTGTGGGTTCGACTCCCATAGGGTGCTTGCATAACGCTTTCTTATGCAACGAATAAGCGCTCCCCGGTGGTAGCACAGCCCGCGTTAAGAATAGCCATTTATGTCATATCCTTTATCAAGATTTAGAAGCTACACGCAGTAGCAGTGAAAAAACTTTTAGTAACATTTTGATATCTACTGCTATTTTAACGATGTAGAAAATTCTGCAGTTTTCGATGATTCAACTAAAACTATAGGGAGAATAGCTTTTGTAAACATTCTCTGACGCACATACACATTTTTAGCCATCGAGAGCTTTTTGTCGTGAGTCCTTATCCATTCAACACTCTTTCGTTAGTATGTAGCACTCCTTTTGATCCTACTGCTATCCTTTGCAGAAATTTTGGTGTGTAATCATTTAACAGGTAACATGGTCTAGCATAATACTTATCTTGCTGTGCTTTCACCGGAGAGTGCGAACTGATTGCATAAAAAATCGTTATGCAGGCACTCTGTGGGAGTTGAACCCACAAAAGCAAGCGACAAGTGCTGACTAAAACATATACTTATGACCGTTTTCATGTTTCTTTCCCAACGATTTTACTCACAACGATTTATATCCATGGCAGACTTCTGATAGTAGCACAAGATCGCCATGAACCCTGTAATTGTAGAAAAAAAAACAAAAGAAAACACTTTATTATTTAAAATATGAACATATCAAGCAAATAAGAATTCATATCTTTTTCGATATTTGCGAATCAAGGCACTATAGTCAAAGTTAGTCTTTTCTGGAATAGACTAACTTAGATGAAGGACAATTTAATTTCTATCATTCTTTATAGATTTCAATTAGACTCTCGAAAAGTCTATTTCGGAATGTATTCACTTTGTCGATAGTACCCAATTTCGCCTGCAAAGAAAATATGCAAATGTTTAGTTACTTGGTGCATTGTTATTTTAAACAATAGTGTGTTTCAATTATAGATTACTAAATGTTGCACCCGAATGTACACAGGATTGCTTCATCAATCACCAAGAAACAAAGAAAGAAACTTCATCCTCACTCGACTGTTCTCCACCTAAACATTTGTGTGCACTCACATCACCCCTTATGTAATATATGCTGACTTCACGAAATACGCACAAAAATATATATTTACGGCTAACACTTGCAACGGTACCAATTTAATGGTACCTTGGCAACTTTATTTGAGCGCAGTTCCAAACTGCTTACCTATTTTGGGTGACTCAAACCCGCTATCTGAAAATAATGGAAAATGATACATTTTGTTTATTGTACTAATGTGTAATTATTGAAAACATATTTGGAGCAAAGCTAGACCCTGCCAATACCTTACTAATACAATAAAATTTTGGGTGGCTCCCCCCTCTCTGGGATTTGAGCGGGAAAGGCCCAATCCCCGTGCACTTATACCACATATATAAGAAAGAAATATGATAATAACCACTTTATCGTATCGATTTAGTCATTGAAAATTAAACATATTATACACTAGTTAAATACAAATGATCAAATGTAGGAAACAGTGCCGCTCACTTCAAACCTGGACCATGATAGTCCGTTTTGGGTGGTCCCCCCTGCTATCTGAAAATAAGGAAAAAATGAAACATCTTCGAGTTTATCTGCTATCTGAAAATAAGGAGAAAAAATGACACATTTTCGGCTTTATCCTGATTATTGTACCGATTTGAAAACTCCCGGGCTCGTGTATCATACATTTCCCTCCTACTTGCTTAAAGATGTGTTTCAATACTGGGGATCGGCGTGCCGCTTTAATTCCACGCTATATAATCATATAGAATTCAATTGCTCTCGCTTTGAGGCACCTCAGTGATTAGCTCTAACTTTACCTGATATATCTCAACTTATATTATCTATTATCTGAGGCATGAATCCTGCACACCAATACCCTATTATTCAAATATTTACAGAAAGTTCATGCCTAATATACCCTATTTGAAGAACATGCACAATTTTTAAATGGGCTGCATATCTTTTATTTCTTCGCAAAAGTGTAGAAACGTTACTTGCACCTTCACCTGTCAAACGTTTTTTACATTCGGGCCTTTTAATGTCATGTGACCAAATTCAAGTGACTAGAAATTTAAATACAAGCGTGTCCAAAGACATGACCCAGTCGAATTACCAAACAAAGAAAGAGAGAAAAACTCTGAAACGAATACTGTTAGGCCGAAAAAAATGAAGAACTTTGTTTCAGGACGCAACTTTTTCATAATTTTAATACAGAAAAACGAATTTTCAAGAGTGGGAGCTACCCGGAAAGGGATGTTGGAGAGGTTGGGTTTTGACGATTCACGTATTTACTGACATTTACACAATTTTACAATTCCACCAGTTCGGCATTTTTTTTTTTTTTTTTTTTTTTTTTTTTTTGTCATTTGCGGAAAAAGCAAAGTCTAGGTGGAGAAGCACCTAAGAAACTTTCGATTAAAATTTTAGAACTATTTGAAAAAGACTGAGACAAATGAATGGTTTGACAATTTAGTTATTTATTACCATTTATTCCAGTTTGTTGCCAAACTTCAAAAGTCCGCCATTTCGGAAGGCGAACCGCTGGGAAACATCCCTGCGTAACATCTAAACGATTGGAGTAAAGCTGTAGGAGGAGTAGCATTTTAAAAATGGGTCAAAACGAGCACAAAAAGTGCCGCCATTTTGTCAGATTTTTGTCAATCGTCAAAAAAAGTAATAGCCAGGTGGGGAACCACCCGGAGAACATATCTGCGCAATATTAAAACGATTGTAGGAAAGTTGTACGAGGAGGAGCATTTCAAAAACAGTTAAACATACGTACATACATTCAAGCCCCCTACAGCGATACGACTAACCCAAAAAAGGGTTATAGATTATCTGCAAAATGCATACTCAAATAATCGATAAATGAAAAATTATGTATTGATTTATTCTGTACACCCACAGTATTTAACTTTTATTTTTTTTCTATACTTTTTGAAATATCCGTTCAAAAGTTTTTGGCGGATAATTACAAAATTTATTGTCACTATTTAATGTAATAGAGTATGCTCCCTGTACACACACAAATGTCACTTTTGTGGCAGATTTGTAGCTTTTTCTTTGCAGTTATATTGTTCCCTTTTAAGAAAGCTTGACAAAGAAGTGTATATCATTACCGTTGTATTTGGGGCCTAAAGCATATGCCAATATCGGTTGCCGAATCTAGTACAATGTGACCGCAGAGCCGCAGTTGGCTTAAATATCCTTATATAGCGAGGAATTGAAGTGGTACGTTGAAATCCTTTCAGCAGGCCGCTTCTCGGAGCTCCTCATTAATTAGCTCTAAGAAACGGCCCGCTACTGAGGTTCGGCGTATTTTCCAAGTAAAAATAATGAAAAGCTGATTTGAAGCTACTCAGTGATATGTAGCTCACTAAAATTTGTGCCTGTTTTCTTTTCGCATGAACTTGCAGTAAATGCACGAATATTATGCACTGTTATGCTAGATTTGAGCCTCAGGACAATTTGACCCCTATCAGCGGAACAGCGGAAGGGCTGCATCTGCTGCGCGGGATGTGCGGGAATCCCGCGATTCGTGAAACAATCCCGCAAAAGCGACGAGGAGAGTGCGGGCCCGATCACGCGCTTTTCGAAAAAATTGCAATAGCAGTGCGAGATTTTGAAATTATGAAAACAAATAACGTATTTACATTGCATGTTTCTTTCTGTTTTTTTTAATATTCTTTTCTGCCACACTTACGCATATATGCATTACTTGTTTGCTAAAACTTGGAAGACAAGACGTTGGTTGTTTTACTTTGATAAAATAACAGCTACCTCTCAATTGAGTCTGCTGTATGTATGCCTATACATATGATCCCGCACTCTGATTCCAAATCTCGCGCTTCCTTCAAATAGTTGCAGGATTGCCCACAATTTTACGATTTTGCAGATAAACAGCCATACACGTTAATGCAAGGAAGAGCTGACTCGAAGCTAATCACTGATGTACCTCGAAGTGAGAGCAACTGAATGTTTATATAGCGGGAAATTGAAGCGGTACCCCGATCCCCAGTACCGAGACACCTTCAAGCCATTCCTCTTCTTTTTTTCTTTATTATATCTCCCCGACCAAGGGGAGACATATAGTGTATGCACGTTCTTTGCGTGCATGTAAGTACAGTGTCTGTGTTTTGTCACTTATTCAAGTAATAAAGTACGCTCCCTGTGTGCAAGCAAATGACAATTATTGCGGGAGATTAGTAGTTGTTTCCGTATTCTGTTCTTATAAGAAAGAGTGAGACAGAAGTTGTATATCATTACCGTTGTATTTGTGGCCTTTAGCATATGCCAATAAGGACTTGTGGGTTGTCGACTCTAGCACAATGTGGCCGCAGAGCTCCAGTTGGTTTAAATATCCTTATATAACGAGGAATTGAAGCGGTACGTTGAAACCCTTTTAGCATGCCGCTTCTTGGAGCTACTCATTGATTAGCTCCAAGCGGCCGGCTACTGAGGTTCAGCGTACATACCAAGTAAAAATACTGAAGAGCTGACTTGGAGCTACTCAGTGATATGTAGCTCACTAAAATTTGTGCCTGTTTTCTTTTCGCATGAAATTGCAGTAAATGCACGAATATTAGGTACTGTTAGGCTTCGCAGATTTGACAGAGATATACCAGGTACACGGCTGCATCTGCTGCGCGGGATGTGCGAGAATCCCGCGCTTCTTGAAACAATCCCGCACTGTCCTCGGCTCTTTTCAAAAGCAATCCCGCACAATTGTAACAGCAGAACGAAATTTTGAAATTATGAAAACAAGTAACGTATTTACATTGCATGTTTACTTTCTGCCACAGTTACGTATATATACATTACTTGTTTGTTAAAACTGGGTACACAAGAAGTTGGTTGTTTGGACTTTAATAAAATAACAGCTAAATATCAATTGAGTCTACTGTATATATGTCTATACATTTGATCCCGCATTCTGATTCCAAATTCCGCTCTTCCTTTAACAAAATCGTAACCCAACTATTAATAACAAATTGCAGCGGAAGTTGGACGTGAACCAACTCCATTGTGCACGCAGTTTAGAAGTTTTGTCTTCAAAGAGGAAGGTTATAAGGCACCATAAGATCGAATAGTATATCGCTCTCCTCGTATGCGGTTCGTACAACAGCACAGAAATAGAAATAAACCTAAATTTCGAACATCTTTTATGCATGTATCTACGTAACGGCATATTGCAAAAAGAATGGATATGTACCTGGAAGAGATGACTCGGAGCTATTCAGTGATGTGCCTCATAATTCACATTATGCACAATGCGCACTTGCATCTGTACTGTACATTTTCGTACAAATGTACTTTCTATAACACCTTACCTGAGGTCCAGGTACCCCTAATCTGATCCACCCTCAGCACCCTTACACAATATACAGTATATAGAAAGTTCGAATATTTCTGCCTCTTGCGCGAAGAAGGGCACACGTTAAATAATATCTCCTGCTCCTTTAAATATGGTTGCCCT
This sequence comes from Protula sp. h YS-2021, assembly GCA_949752745.1. Taxonomy (NCBI): domain Eukaryota; kingdom Metazoa; phylum Annelida; class Polychaeta; order Sabellida; family Serpulidae; genus Protula; species Protula sp. h YS-2021. The sequence goes on along the minus strand of OX457029.1, from coordinate 65,750,992 downwards.
AGAGCTTTGCCTGCATAGCAGTTTTTTAAACGCCTGACCTTTTCTGACACATTTCACCCCAGGCCACACGTTGTCAGACTGAGAGCTAAAATCGATCAAAATCACATTTCCGAAATCGCTCGAATTTCTACTTCGCGCATGCGCAGCGAATAATACACACCATGCACAATGTGCACTTGCATCTTTACTGTACATTGTCGTACAAATGGACTTTCTATAACGCCTTACCTGAGGTCCAGGTATCCCTAATCTGATCCACCCTCAGCACCCTTACACAATATACAGTATATAGAAAGTTCGAATATTTCTGCCTCTTGCGCGAAGAACGGCACGCGATAAATAATATCTCTTGTTCCTTTAAATATGGTTGCCCTAGAGCTTTGCCTACATAGCCGTTTTTAAAACGCCTGACCTTTTTTTACTTTTTTCACCCCAGGCCACACGTTGTCAGACTGAGAGCTAAAATCGCTCAAAATCACATTTCCAAAATCGCTCGAATTTCTACTTCGCGCATGCGCAGCGAATAATACACACCATGCACAGTATGCATTTGCATCTGTACTGTACATTGTCGTACAAATGGACTTTCTATAACGCCTTAGATGAGGTCCAGGTACCCATTATCTGATCCACCCTCAGCACCCTTACACAATATACAGTATATATAAAGTTCGAATACTTTCGCCTCTTGCGCGAAGAAGGGCACGTGTTAAGTAATATCTCTTGTTCCTTTAAATATGGTTGTCCTAGAGCTTTGCCTGCATAGCAGTTTTTTAAACGCCTGACCTTTTCTGACACATTTTACCCCAGGCCACACGTTGTCAGACTGAGAGCTAAAATCGCTCAAAATAACATTTCCAAAATCGCTTGAATTTCTACTTCGCGCATGCGCAGCCAATAATACACACTATGGACAATGTGCACTTGCATCTGTACTTTACATTGTCGTAAAAATGTACTTTCTATAACTCTTTACCCGAGGTCCAGGTACCCCTTATCTGATCCACCCTCAGCATCCTTACACACTATGCAGTATATAGAAAGTTCGAATACTTTCGCCTCTTGCGCGAAGAAGGGCACGTGTTAAATAATATCTCTTGTTTCTTTAAATATGGTTGCCCTAGAGCTTTGCCTGCATAGCAATTTTTTAAACGCCTGACCTTTTCTGACACATTTCACCCCAGGCCACACGTTGTCAGACTGAGAGCTAAAATCGCTCAAAATAACATTTCCAAAATCGCTTGAATTTCTACTTCGCGCATGCGCAGCGAATAATACACACCATGCACAATGTGCACTTGCATCTGTACTTTACATTGTCGTACAAATGGAATTTCCATAACGCCTTACCTGAGGTCCAGGTACCCCTAATCTGATCCACCCTCAGCACCCTTACATAATATACAGTATATATAAAGTTCGAATATTTCTGCCTCTTGCGCGAAGAACGGCACGCGTTAAATAATATCTCTTGTTCCTTTAAATATGGTTGCCCTAGAGCTTTGCCTGCATAGCAGTTTTTTAAACGCCTAACCTTTCTTTACTTTTTTCACCCCAGGCCACACGTTGTCAGACTGAGAGCTAAAATCGCTCAAAATCACATTTCCAAAATCGCTCGAATTTCTACTTCGCGCATGCGCAGCGAATAATACACACCATGCACAATGTGCACTTGCATCTGTACTGTATATTGTCGTACAAATGGACTTTCTATAACGCCTTACCTGAGGTCCAGGTACCCATTATCTGATCCACCCTCAGCACCCTTACACACTATGCAGTATATAGAAAGTTCGAATACTTTCGCCTCTTGCGCGAAGAAGGGCACGTGTTAAGTAATATCTCTTGTTCCTTTAAATATGGTTGCCCTAGAGCTTTGCCTGCATAGCAGTTTTTTAAACGCCTGACCTTTTCTGACACATTTCACCCCAGGCCACACGTTGTCAGACTGAGAGCTAAAATCGCTCAAAATAACATTTCCAAAATCGCTTGAATTTCTACTTCGCGCATGCGCAGCGAATAATACACACTATGGACAATGTGCACTTGCATCTGTACTTTACATTGTCGTACGAATGGAATTTCCATAACGCCTTACCTGAGGTCCAGGTACCCCTAATCTGATCCACCCTCAGCACCCTTACACAATATACAGTATATAGAAAGTTCGAATATTTCTGCCTCTTGCGCGAAGAACGGCACGCGTTAAATAATATCTCTTGTTCCTTTAAATATGGTTGCCCTAGAGCTTTGCCTGCATAGCAGTTTTTTAAACGCCTAACCTTTCTTTACTTTTTTCACCCCAGGCCACATGTTGTCAGACTGAGAGCTAAAATCGCTCAAAATCACATTTCCAAAATCGCTCGAATTTCTACTTCGCGCATGCGCAGCGAATAATACACACAATGCACAATGTGCACTTGCATCTGTACTGTACATTGTCGTACAAATGGACTTTCTATAACGCCTTAGCTGAGGTCCAGGTACCCATTATCTGATCCACCCTCAGCACCCTTACACAATATACAGTATATATAAAGTTCGAATACTTTCGCCTCTTGCGCGAAGAAGGGCACGTGTTAAGTAATATCTCTTGTTCCTTTAAATATGGTTGTCCTAGAGCTTTGCCTGCATAGCAGTTTTTTAAACGCCTGACCTTTTCTGACACATTTCACCCCAGGCCACACGTTGTCAGATTTACAGCTAAAAACGCTCAAAATTGGTTTTTCAAAATCGCTCTAATTTCTACTTCGGGCATGCGCAGCGAATAATACACACTAGGCACAATGTGCACTTGCATCTGTACTGTACATTGTTGCACAAATGTACGTTCTATAACGCCTTACCCGAGGTCCAGGTACCCCTTATCTGATTCACCCTCAGCACCCTTACGCATTATGCATTATATAGAAAGTTCGAATATTTTTGCTTCTTGCGCGAAGAAGGATTCGCGTTAAATAATATATCTTGTTCCTTTAAATACGGTTGTCCTAGAGCTTTGCCCGCATAGCAGTTTTTTAACGCCTGACCTTTTTTACTGGGAGAAACAAATAATGAAGAGCTGACTTGGAGTTATCAAATGTGTACGAATTCTCTTAAATCCCACGTAAATCAAGGCACAATGCATATTTATTATCGCTTAAATTGTATATGTGTATATAGTTATTTTCTCATACGAGGGAGAGGAGAACGAATGGATACAGTAGATCCAAATTGGTGAAATCAAAAAGAACATCTTCCGTGGTTCAAAACAAATTTATTTTGTCAAATATCACAAAATGATGCACATATAAATCGATAAGGTTGCAAAACTTCCAGCAGGCTTATTTAGTGGAGTTTGAATTTAGCATTTTCTGTCACCAATTATGATCTACGCTAATTCTATCTCCCCTCCCTCGTATATGTTTGAAAATAAAACAGTGAATCTGAATAACTGGCAGAAACGAGTAATGAAGAGCTGACTTGAAGCTATCAAATGTGTACGAAGAGAACAAACGGTTACACACTGGAAACAGTTTCTAACTCTGTTAAATCCCACGTAAATAAGCGGGAGCTGACTTGGAGCTATCACATGTTTACGAAAAGGAGACCAAACGGTTACAGTAAATTCAAATTGTTGAAATTAAAACAAGCCCCGACACTAAATCACATTATTTACGATTATCGCCCAAGATTGTTACTAGAGTCGTATGATACCACAATTTCATTTTCTCGGTAATAAAGACCTAATTCAAATGATTCCGATTATTTATTTATTTATTCAAACGTCTTCGAATACATACATGCAATTTCATTTACAAAATTTACCATAGAGAAAAAATTAAATTACGAAAACTTTATTATCGCCCAAGACTTGTAAATATTACTCGTGTTGTACGATAGCATAATTTCATTTTCTAAGAAATATAAACCTACAAATACACAAACAATAATAACATATGCAAAATACAATTTAGCCATTTTATGCTTTAAAAACAGGTTTCTATATTTATTAACCTTGTTTACTGGTACCCAAAAAGGTGAAAGGCACAAAAAACAGGTTTCAGTAGCAGGTGTCTCCCTAAGGCTGGAGTTTTATATAAAAAACATTAGGGAGACACACGATTAAACAAAAATGTCTATATCTTTAAATACGTCTTTTTCAGGGAATTTTTTTAATCAATCATAATAAAAAGGCAATACCAAGAAGATTTATGTTAAAAACCAATCAAATTGTGCCCTGACAAGAAAAATATTTAGCAAAATGAAATATGTCTCCCTAAGGTCTATTATTAAATATTGTCTCCCTAAGGTCGGTTTCATATATATATATATATATATATATATATATATATATATATATATATATATATGAGCCACGAGAACGTGTTTTTTGTAGGTACTTTATTATAAAAGCTAGATCTCTCGGATTCCTGAGTTCCATTCTCTTGTTAGTCTTAAATCGATTTAGAGATCGTATTTTAAACAGTGATTTCAGTTTGGGAGAGAGTTTGATGTTTTGAAGTGTTGTTCACTTTGATGTGTCGTTTAAAATTAAAGATTTTGTTTACTTCGTGTTGACTTCTGACATTGTATGGGGAACTTGTGAGTTTTCTTCAGAAAACAATAATCATTGTTCAATATTTCTCCAATATAAAGTAAGATATATAGAACTATATCAAACCAAAATATTTAACTATTAAGAATTTACAAAATTTATTTATTCCCTTTATTTACTGGCAAGAGTATCGCTCTCTTTATAATGATCCGTACTTAAACATTAGAAAAATTAATCTTTTTCTACCACAAGTTTACAAACGCAGCTTTGAGACTGAGCACTCGATAAGTAATTAAGTTACGTTACAGCGTGATAATATTTTCATTATTTTGTTAAAATTACTATGCTGGTTGATGTCCAAACTGCTGACTGTAATTGCAATTGTAATTCAATGAGTAGCACAAAGAGTACATTCCCTGATCGACATTGCTATAACACCGATATTCATTTCAAACAGAAAATCGAATGCAAACAGTGCGCATGGCTTGGGAAGGGTTATCAGGGAGTCCAAACGCGAGTTTGGTTTTATTTTTTAATTCTTGACATTTGTTGCAAAATATATTCTCAGAATTTAGATAATTGTTGCAGTCGTCTGTAGTGCTTTCTGACGTGTACTTATGTCTTTATGACGATATCAAGTGCACATTTTCAATAGTATGTAGCGTGCGTCTTCGATACTAGAAGAGTGAGTACGTACCTACAGGAGGTATTTACCAGCCTTTGCGTTGGATTGAAGTACCTTAGCTAAAGCAATTAGATTATCTATCACGAAATCCAAAATTAACTTCAAGCAACAATTTCGATTATTTCTTTTATTTCAAAATCCGGCATTGTTTTGAAACATTTAAACGCTTATTTTTATTTTCAGAGCCACTCCTGTCTACAGTATCATACTATTTAAACTAGAACCTCATTTCGTTAGCGAAATGTTAAACACTTGACAAAAATTGAAACGCAAAAATACTTCCTTCAATGGATCATTTCTTGAATAATATATCGCAAACACAGCCTGAATACGTCTTATAAGCCGAGTAGTGTTTGGTTTTTGTTCACTTAAGGTTTTATTGACTGATCAGGTATACGCCGTGAGAGCTCGCACAGAGCTGAGCAACTGTGTGTTCTGTGCTGTGCGTTTACTTGCCAAAAAATACACTTGTTTTACATGGCGTTTTAAACAAGAAATCGAAATCAAAGGCGAAAATAAAATGCCATACACACGTTCATATCAAGTTCTACCTATTTCAAGTTTTGTGAACCTAGGGCCAGTAGTGCGAGTGGAGGACACAAGAAATCCGATCACTGTCAAGAAAAAAAGATACCAACGGCTCCTCGCACAAATTCAAAAACCCCTTGCAAGCCAACGGCTTGTCAAGTGTTAAAAATTAATAACACATAGAAAACTTGTTCAAAAACTCCAAACACCAATCATCTAAACGCTCGCTTCAGAAAACACGAGGGATCAGTGCCTCATTTACTTTCTTAAAGAGAAAAAATAATGCATAAAAGTTCGGTAATAAGTCCCCGTTCTTGTATATCTGTTTTTGTTGCAAATATATTCACTGCCATACGTTTCAATAGCATTACTATTTCAAGGGAATCATAACCAATATTGTTATTAATTTTATGTTATTAGTAAGATTACACAATTAAATTTTTAAACTAATTGCAATGACAAAGCCTCAAGAACGAAAACTTCATCTGAATATATTTAGGAGCTTTGGCACAAGGCTTTGTTCCTTGCTTTCTCTCAACCAGCTTAATACATGCTTTTTCATGATCCTGCATACATCTGTGAGCGAAGACATGAATAACGGGCCATTGATTTTTCTTCTGACAGCTTTGCATTGCAAACTTTTGTTTTTACATGCCTGTTGTACAGTATTTAGCTTCAGAGCTATGTAAACAATCCGCACAAATGAATCATTGTGTGGTAGACAAAATAAATATAACACATTTGAGTAGATGTTGTGTAATGCATACTAACTCCCAACAATAGATTATGTGTTTTATATATACGCATGTGTTTTTACGCCTATGTAAAAGCATTTCTCTATAACCGCTTGCTAAGCTTAAAATTGCATAACAATACATTGGTTGCAATTACCACTTCTTTTTCTCAATAACACCAATATTATTGGTTAACAATCAAGTATTAGAATATGCTTAACGAAATTTACTAGCATGTATTTCGTAAATTTATTAGTATATAATTGACCACTTATGGCCGAAAATGTTGCCATCACATCGATTGATAAGACTCATTCTGAATAGATTCGAAGTCACTGCAATGTGCCTTAAGCTTTCACATACGCCTTAAATATATTGTGTAAAGAAAACTTCAACAAAATAAACGCTCTATTAGATGATATTGTCATCACTAATGGATAAGATTCAAAAGAAATAATAATAATAATAATAATAATAATAATAAATAACCAGATAAATATACGTAAATAGTTTCAAATATTAGAGGTCCAATGCTTTTTAGCCCTGAGCCATAAAATGGGAAAGGGCTATTGCCATGGCTGTGTCCGTCAGTCTGTCTGCCTGTCTGTTCATCTGTCCATCTGTATGTCCGTCCATCCTCCCATGCATTAACATTTGACTTGTGAACTCTCTCTAGCCTAAAATTCTTTTGCAAATGACAAGATATTTGAGATATAGCTAGTATATGGATTGATAAGGATCGGTATTGTATATCAGCTATATATAGCTCCTATATATCACCCAAGGATAGTGGCTTGGCTGGACTTTGATTTTTTTTATTTGTATCATTATCAGGTGTCGTTAGCATTTGGCTTGTGAACACACCTTGATACTCTGGAAAGGCCTTTTTTACCACTCCTTGCTACTCAGACAGACCTTTGTGAACATTCCTATATACTCAGGAAAGGCGGTTATAAACACTCCTAAATGCTTATGAATCGTTCGTCGTTAAAAGCTCTATTTATTAAGTATATTTCGGCTCAGCTGTGAGGACTGCTTTCTAAAGGCAACTCTCAGCTCGTTAATGTCCGAATACCTGCTTTGGTTTATGGCACAAATAGTGCATTAGCCATATCCGCCCATGGACATTGGTTCAGTTGGACTTTGAAAAGGACAGTGTCTCATGGTAAATGTTTTTGGTGTTTTTTTATCTTATAGCACTATCATCCTATTTCAGGTGCTCTAAGTACTTGATGCATTTTTATCATAGGTTTCAATGCACTGGTCCCCTCCAGTTTTACTGTTTCTTTATTTTCCCCATGGCTGAGGGCTTTGCATCTCTGATGCCTAATTTTTATGTTTATTTGGGATTGCACAATCTTCCGGTAAACGCAGATGTCATAAGAGAAATGCCTGCTTTTAAGCGAACGATTTGTATCCTTTTTAGATTCGTCTTGACATAAATTCTATTTTGTTATGTATCGATAGCGGGGTTTTACCAGACAACAGTACATGAAAGTGATACTTGTGTTGAAAACAATTCTTAACACACAACTCGTAAGTTACATTCTTATTTGATTGCTTTCCTGATGTTGTTGGTAGTTCTTATGTGACACATTTCAAATCATTTATTTGTGTACTTAACTGTTGATACGAGTGCTTTTCTTTTGATAATGCGTGAGTAACATTTGATATCTATCCTTCACTTTAATAAATGTACTGCGCACTTTTGATGCACATTGTGCTCGACTTTTGATCTGTGCTTCAATTTTGGCATATATGCTTCACTTTTTATCATATATGCCTCACCTTTGACATCTGTGCTTAACTCCTTACGTGTGTGTTTAATTTTTTTATATGAGTGCTTCACTCATGAAATGAGTGCTTCAATTTTGACGTGTGTGCTTCACTTATAAAACCAATGCTTCATTTATGATATCATTGTTTCACCTTTGACATGTGTGTTTTACTTTTCGCATGCGTGCCTAGCTCTTGGCATGTGCTCTTTCGGCCACGCGTTATGTGATTTTTTACGCAATAGCTTCATAAAATGCTGGAAACAGACAAAACTATCTGTGTGAGGAAACGTAGCAACTTATCGCGATGAAAACAATCTCCATTGAAAGAATATGCAAAGCATATGTAAAGTTAGCACTGTTTATGAAGACACTCGTTTGTCAAATACAGATTCAGGTTTCGATTCTGTTTCAAAATCTTGCGAAAATTTCGTTAAATATCTGAATAATAATTTCTTTATAACCGACATGTAATACAAACTCACTAGTTTTGTCAACTTAGTTGATGCTATGAAAACTCAAGGCTTCATTGCTCATATCGACTTCTATTCTTGACTGATATCGACCCCTATGCTTGAGTGATATCGATATCTTAAACAAATTAAGTAAATTATGAAATATCTACATTGTTTACCAATATATGATAACCAAAAAAAGGAGATAAAAAATAATAAGAATAAACCAGCGACTTATTGCATTTTGTCTGCAAGACTTTACTCGGACGTTATTTAGCGGATAACATTTGTTCTAGATTCTGTTTACATCAAGTGATCCTTAGTACTTGTATAAATTGGACCACTATTTTATAGCATGTGGATCTTGCAGGCGTGCTTTTGTAAGTGTAACGATTGTAATACAAGGCTCAATAAAATATTTCAGACATATTATCGTGTTATCAGTTATCACACCACGAATCCAATAGAATTTTGCTCAAATACAGTTATGTTTGAGCGATTAAAGAGATACACACACTTTTAATTACATTATCTGTCTCAACTAAATTTAACTTGTTCCGGTGTGGCATATAAACTACATTCTTATTCTGAGTTTTTTTGTTATTTTTTGAAGTTAGTGGAAGTAAAAGTCTCTCATAACCTGTCATAAAAGGGCGGAACAACCAGTGAGCAAAATTAGTCAAGAAAAAACTTTTATTTTTGAAGTTAACATAATTTAAAAACTTTAAAAATTTATTTGTATGCAATTTGAATAATGCATAAAGGTTTGTATTTATCTTATTTGATTAGTAATAATAGTTTTATAATATTTATTTACTGTATTTTTGCCTACAGAGTAGTATTTTTCATTCATAGTATTCACATTATCAAGCATAATAGAAAACCAAAGCAGAGAGAATAGGTAATATATGTGCTCTGTCTCTTAGTCATGGTGCTTGCAGCGGAAGTTTCATCAGCACTATCAGCAGTATCAGTACTCTCAGTTATCCATGCATCTATATGCTGCTCAAGTACCGACAGCGGTGCTTTTCCAAGAATCAAAATTTGATCATGAAATTCCTTGAGGCTGAAACGGTCTCCTAAAATATTACAAAATTATTTGATAATTTAGATAATGTCTGATCCAAAGCAAACGGGAACCTATTTCTCAAAGGCAAAATATCAAACACTTGGCAAAAATTGTTTTAAAATCATTTCGAGTAGAATTTTAAAACTTTCCAGCCCGATTTTAATTTGTTTTTCCTTACAGACAGGACAATGTACTTTCAGATTCTGAAACCTCTCTGAAAGACTTTTTGCAAGTGCGAAAACTTTCTAGAAAAACACATATCTGTGTTATTTAATCTCTAGCTCCATGAAACAGCATCCCTCCCTCCCTCCCTTACCAAGAAGAGCGCGTAACTAAAGCTGATAATTTATTTGAGCATTCATTGTATTTAAAATGAACAGGTAGAAGCTTACTTCCTATGGCGGTATATTTGTACCAAAATTTCATGACGATCGCGCTCCAATATTTATTGTTGATCGCTATGGAGTTTAAGTACAATAAATAGATGAGTAAATGTTTAATTCTTTTGCGAATCACTGTTCATGTTAGCCAAGTCACTATTAATTTCTGCACGCTGTTTTTGTTATTCAAAAATTAAATTTATCGCTCCCTATAATTAACTTTTTGCGTTCCAAAATAAAGAAATTAAATTCGAATGCATGTTACCTAAAAGAACCACTCAGATGAGGTTTGACAAGCTCGCGATGAAACGCATGGTCAGACAAACGTTCTTTAAAGCACAAGACGTTTAATTATGATGCACGAAAAAATTATGGCGAAATTGAAAGAGTCAGATAATACATAAATGTAAATGTTGCACGAGTAGGGAAGTTGCAGCGAGGCCATTCAAATGAACTCCAGAAAAAGTAAATATACAACACGTACGTTTTGATTTTTTGTACAAATATACCGCCTAAACATCCTCGCGTCGTTCTTATAAAACCAACAAAATCATTTCACTATACTTAGTGTATATGGCTTGTGTAAATGAGGCACACAGCGTTTATGTAATGCATAGTGTAGATGTTACAGGTGCAAGAGGCTTGTGGGCAAACGCTTCTGAAGACCTTACTCGCTGCAATTCGTGATAAAAAAATCGCTGTATTTGTTTGTTTGTGTTATTTTTTGCCTTAAGCTTTGATCATGAAAATGAAAATAAAGGCGAAAACAACAAAGTAGATGCACAACTTCAGATCAAGTACAACATGGTCAGAGGTAGTAATGGCAAAATGACGGAGCAGTAAAGAAAAGTAGGTTGGAAACATTGCCCTCGTACAACTTCAATATACCCTTTGCAAGTCTTCGACTTATGAAGTGTTAAATATTAGGTAACATTTTATCAGACTACTTTGCCCCCAGAATTCCCTTTGTCACTAGCTGTTGTTCTAATTGTCTGCTAAAGTTTAAAAGCCGATCCGTAATAAAATTTTTACCAAAAGCTTTTTCTCCTCTTCTTTTTAGCTCGTGTATTTTCAGCTCTCCATATTTATATGCACAAGCCTAGTTTTCAAATACAACAAAATACAGTTCAGTAAAATACAGTACAATAAAGGGTTATGTAGAAAGGTATATACAGTACAGTAAAATAAAAGATTATATAGAAAACAACCAGATTTATATAACTTGTAAATTGTAAAATGCTCATTGCAGAATAAAATTGAAAACTAGTAATAATTATTAGCAATTTTGATGCTTAGGGCCCACTTATAAAACAACGTAAAATCTTCAACATTAGTATTATTGATATGATACCAACAGAAACAAAATGCAATTGGAATCCATGCAAATGACAAACAGTAACTCAACGAGAAGACTTTTGTTCTTGTTCAGTATTTTCTTTCGTTAATTCGTTCACTAATTAATGCTTTGAAATGCCTTTGAATATACATGGAATAAAGTAAGGAATAAATGATTCATTTTTATACAGCTCTTTCTTACGTACCTGTCCAGGCCAGCCAATATATCGCTTGAGCTCCGACGTTATGATTGGTTCACTCAGACCCGTATTATTTCTCAAGTAATCGGCAGCTTCCTCAAAACTCCATCTCAAACCATAAATATAATCACATATTTTAAGAAATTTACTCATTTATTTCAAAATTTGCCATGAAATTTGTGCCATTTTTCACCATTGAGTGAATTGCTTATTCTTTATTTATAATGTTCGGCAAATGAAAATCAGACCTAGTGCGTGTGCTCCAATGCACGGAATAACTGGTTATGTTTTCGAACATAAAGCATTCTAAACTGTTGTTGACAAATCAAAAATATATTTGACAAAATTTTACCTTTTAGCGTGCATGCCGGTGTCAACGACCAATCGTGCCGCTCTGAATATTTCCGATAAATATCTGCCTATTCTATATTTTAACCGAAAAAAAAATGATTGCAAAGTTTAATATTGAGCAGCGTTACCTGCAATTCAGGAGTATTAAATATCATGATTCCTAATAAATAACTAATTATTTTGTTGGAATTTTTTGTAATATCTTTGTGTTGATCCGAAAAGATATAGTTTATAAAATGAAATTTATACATTTATTACCTAATTGATGATATCAAAAATTAATTGACAGCAAAAAACACTTCAATTCTTAGTTCAAAAATTTGTTTTTTATTGATATCAAAAATTTAAATTTGTTCAACATTATTTTAGAATGAGCCTTTTCAATTTGTATTTTGAAGTCTGCAAATGATTTTTAAATCTCAAAAATAATAATCAAAATGTCAGTCTGCGTTTATATAAAAAACTCAGAAGCAAACGTTTGTGGAAAAATAATGACCAGTGCATGTATACAGAAGTTTTCCCTCGAAATATTGAGCTCAAATGTTGTTTTCTTATTACTGATATCAATAATTCAATTTTTTTCTCTCACAAAAATCAGACGACAGAAAAGCATTTTAACATTTAAGTACACTTTCCTTTTTCTTTTTTATGTTTTATTTCCACTGGGGTCCTGTAAAATTGCAACCACCGAGCATTTGCAGTCACAACCATGAACTCGCTTGTTAATGTTGTGCGCTTGTTCACAAGTATTAAGTTTGAATAAATTAAACATGGATAAATTACCAATGTTTATTCATAATCCCAAAAAGTGTCATTTAAATATATTATTTCTATGTCCATATGCAATTTACATTTGTTAGATGTAAGGAGATTATAAATTAGTCTCAGCAAAGATCTGGTGGGAATGTTTGCACTCTGGTGAGAAATTTCGCTGTTACTTACAGTGAAGTCGGATATTCGTCATAAACGCCGAGAGCTTCTCCGAGATATTCAGCATAAAGAGCCCAGCCCTAAAGTCATACATTAACTTCATATAGCATATGTGTCAACTCTAGCTAAGAAAGGCTCAAAGGAGAAAAGGCAAACAGCAAATAATTTGAATTAGTTAAATTTAATTGCTTATACTCTTTTTAACGTGAAAAGAAAGCCGATCTTTGGTTACAGATTAATGTATCCTTAAACATGAATTAAGCATTAACGAACGCTGAACATTAGCGCTATGTTAAGCCACAATATTTTAAGCGCTATGCCGCTCACAGCAAATACATAAGTGTTGTCTTTTCTTTTATTATCCAATCACATCGAATGTTTAATGCGTTTATGTAAATATACGTTAATGTATAGTAAGACAATTTACACAATTAAGCCTGTAATTGGTTATTAAATCATAAACAATAGGTACATAACCTCACTATACGTTGTTTGATATGGCCAATTGAAAGGAACGCTCCGAGGTCTGAGAGTTTCCACATTTATCCTAAATTCAGGGATATCTGCACTCGTTTTATACATGCTCTAAATAAACAACAAATGAAAACAAAATATGGTTAATTACTTATTGTTTCATATGTATTTAACTCTAGTGCTGCAGAATAGTAGACCATAATCTCAAGAAAGCATCCTATTTATTTGGACACAGGTATGGCCACATTCATACACAGTAAAATTATACAGTTAAGGCTTACTGAAAAATACAATTGCAATCTATGTTATCTCAAGTTCTACCTGTGTATGGTGCCCCGGTTCAGCTTCGTGCAAGGTCAAGGCCACCATGCTGGATTTGTCACTGTGGAATAATAGGCTTCCTAAGTATGTTTTGCAGCAAACCAGTTGAATAAATATTCTAAATATTCGGGCAATTGTGTGATTTGGTAACTACTGGCTATGGCTGCGAGTAAATGCATGGATGCGTAACAAGAATGACAGATAGATAGATAGATAGATAGATAGATAGATAGATAGATAGATAGATAGATAGATAGATAGATAGATAGAGTTTAGTGGTGTTATGCTGACACGTATTGCGGATATTTAACATATGCGTGAAAAATTGCAGGTTCTCCTTCCTGTGCTGGGCTGGAATAACGATTCACCGCATTTCCTGATGGTATAACTCTGTAATAATGTAAACAAAACAAACCCGTTCAATTCTGAAGAATAAATCGTATTTATTAATCGAGTTAATGTGAGGAAATACCGAACTCTTTTACTATTTTTTATTTACTAACATGATAAATTGAAAAAATATAATAAATTTTGCTTGTTTTGGTGTAGCTGTAATAACACTTTTAGTTAATTACATCTCAGTAAAACAGTCCAGTTGTCATATTATATAGCTCTCACTTGATAGGAACTTCTGTGACGTGGGTAAGAACCAGTGATAACTTATCATGCACATGTGAAATGATTTCTCCATAGCCTTGAAGCAATTCCTCCTATAATACACAATGCTTCATATATATATATATATATATATATATATATATATATATATATATATATATATATATATATATATATATATATATATAAAACAGCTTGCATCTTCCTTTATCATCTCCGAAATCTATCTGTCAACAATTGGAAAAAATGTGTTGTGAACACTTTAAATTAAATGATTAAATAATATATATATATATATATATATATATATATATATATATATATATATATATATATATATATATATATATAAATTCAATACTTACACTGGTGTTATAATACACTGGTGTTATAATACACAATGCTTCATATATATATATATATATATATATATATATATATATATATATATATATATATATATATATATATATATATATATATAAAACAGCTTGCATCTTCCTTTATCATCTCCGAAATCTATCTGTCAACAATTGGAAAAAATGTGTTGTGAACATTTTAAATTAAATGATTAAATAATATATATATATATATATATATATATATATATATATATATATATATATATATATATATATATATATATATATATAAATTCAATACTTACACTGGTGTTATAATACTGATCGGGTTGTGCATGCAGATATGTTACATATTCTCGAAGTGTTCCTGTAAACCCAGACTCAACAACAAGCTGTTCGATTTTCGTCCTTATTCTAGCGACCTGTTCGCACAAATATAGATACTTTTTTCTTTTTGAAGATTATATTTTAAGTACGTTCAAGTAATAATTTCGTAAGAACATATTTGTTCATGGAGAACTATGGGATGTTGCTGTGAAATGTGATACAGATTGTTATTTTTTGTTAGTTCATAACTTTACTGCGCTGATTCTTTTGTTTAGGTATTGAAGAATCTGTACTCAATGATTACCTCTGATAACCCTAGCTGATGTATTTCTTCTGCCGTCACTTCCGCTCCCAGGTGCCAGCGCAGACAGACCTGGTAAAACTCCTCACCTTCAGGAAGTGACCCTACTCCCGGCTCATGGCGCAGGCTAGGCAGATACTCCTAAGCAAACGCATTATACGTCATAATAAAGTCACACAACCTGTTTTATCAGAACAATGTTCAAGTATTTCATTACTGTGAATAAAAGAAAAGATTCTATATTAATAAAAAAATAAAACTGTTGTTCCATTTATGACTAGTTATCGCGACGAAAACCTGAAAAACTTTTATATTCAGAGAAATGCAGAAAGAAAGGAACATATCTAAAAAAAACAGAAAAGAAAATAGGATATCTACAACTTATACTCACATTGGTAAGAAATTCTTTAAATAAAACCAGTGCTGGACGTATTGCATTCTCTATAGTATACTGACATTCAGTTTGTAACCTAAAGCATGATGCATTTCTGTTTTTAATCATATCCATTTAAGTGAAACAATTCTTACAACTGCAGCTGACTGATGCATCTCTTTAATGATTGAACTGAGCGGAAATCATGATAACGTTCATGGTATGGAAAGCAGTAAACTGTCAGAAAAAAGAGAAAGAAAGAAAAAGAGGAGTTGAGATAGAAATATATACATACATTCCTTCTACTGAGGCTTACTTCGCTTTATTGACTGTTCCAGGCAGAGCGTTATCATTAAACACTGCATAAAATGCCGAATCAGTAATACTTGAATTGATTTCTTCTATTATGGCGTTGAGTCCATTCTCCTTCGAAAACCAAATGCATAAATAGATGAGCAACTTCCACAAAACAATATTTACTTACTAAAAGCAATTTTAATTTTATAATTGAAAAACTGGAAGTAAACTGGATTTTTACATGGCTTCAACTCCAACAAAAGTATATCAAATATTCCATATATCAAAGCACGCTTACGACGTCATAACGATGTCCAGTAATATAGAGTGCAATGGCCTTGCGCATTAATTCTGTTCTTTGTGTCAACTAAAAAGCAAACGTATTTAAACTCTAAATTTAATTTAGCACAAGGTTAGAATAGTTTTCTAATATATTCACTTCCTTTTTTGTATTTCAGAAGCGATAACGTCGGTAATTATGTTAGTCTTTGTAAAATATTTCCATTGAGTGACTGTTTTTGGGCTAAAGTTAAAATATCAGTTGTCTGTAATAAAATGTGTTGTATATAACTATATGTAAGATACTTATTAATACAAAAGAAATATTACTTGTTGAGGAATAGCTCTGTACCGGACCAAAATGCTTATGAAATCTTCGTTGGTATCCCTGGGCATACTTCTAATCAATAACGCCCACTCACTGATCGGGTGACCAATAAAAGTGATAGAATTATACATTCCGTGCCTATTTTAGAAAAAAATAATATATGTTTAATGCATATCTCCTGCATATTCTGCAGGCTCAGTTGTCGATAACTTTGAATTCTGTGGTAGATGATCTGACAAAATGTATTTGTCTAGCTAAAACAATCAGAGTAAAATTCAACAGCCTGCTTACCATTCTTTAGTTAGGGTTAACCATAATCCTATTAAACATTCAAATTGAAATTCCCTACAAGTTAAGAAAATGTAAGATAATTTAGTAATATTTTAAAACGATGTTTCACTTACACTCTAAATCGATATCCGTCGATAAACTTTTGCAGCATGTCCTCCAGTATGGCTTTGCTGTATCGCTCTTGTTGTGCCAGATGACTCGTGTTTACTCCTTGAACAAGTTCTAAAAATTTCGACGCATTATTCTGCAAAACGAATAAAATTGTAATACAATTTGTTCAACATGCATGGGGAAAGGTCGAAGAGAAAGATTTACTTGGGTCGGCAAAACTCATAAAATAAGTAATCAGAGTGGCATTAAGTCTATAATCAATAAAGTTGAATAAATTATCACATATTTGGAATAAAATTTAAATTTAGATATGTATCTTTATATATGTATCTTTTCTGTATGATAGTCCATATATATTGCTTTCATTTTGTTTAGTTTACTTTTGCTCTATTTAACAAGTCACTAAATTTCATTTTTTATCTTTTTCTGGATTCAGTTGCATAAATGATTAAAATGCAAAGAAAATTAGTCTGGTAATAATGCCTTTCAATGCATGATTATCATGTTGCCTACGCTTAAAAATGTAATGTCATGTCTTTGTGCATTAGGATTCTAATAGCTCTGTCCAAGTTTTGTGCAAATTATTTTATGTTAAATATTAAGTTAATATTTACATATTAAAAGAAAATCTCATGATACAATTTCCCTCTGAGAAATAGTTGTCAGATATTTGAAAATTATATTTAGATGAAACGAATGCTCCCCAGAATCTGAAGAGATAGCTGCTTAAAGTATTGTCTGATTCAGACTGATTGTCATTTATTTGTGAAATAAGTTCACGAAAAGCATATTTTGGAAATATTTCGATCAAAGATACATGATTAATTCGGAGTTAATTTTTTACCGCTTTAGTCAGTTCCTGGATAAGATTTAGAACATTTCTAAGAAACAAAAGCATTCGGTCTGATTATTTTAGTATTCCTGTCGTGTCAAGAAAAATACCTTTTGGTGCTGGAACGCCTCTTCCGTGTAGTCATCGATGCGAGTGTTGTATTTATTGATACCAAATTTGGTCCCATAATGAGGCCATGTCTTCAGGCGCCACTCATAAAATTCTTCGATGATGTCAGCTAGGTCTTCCGACTCCGTAGATAAAGTATCTGTTATCATAATCATAAATCCTAGTTTAAAGGTTCGATGTTTTTATGCACATAGTTCTCTTGTTGAGTGTATATTTGGGTTATTTTAATATCAATAAAGTATGACGTAAAATAACTCGTCCGACTAATCGATGACCTCAGCTGTCTCTTTCGATTGTTATCTATGTTATCTATGTTATCTATGGTACATTCCATTGCCTTTATTTTCTTGGTTACTTTACTTAATCTTTGTTTCCTTGGCTGACTTTCCTTATCATGTTCCTTGTTTACATTTCTATGCATATGTTTCCTTGGTTTCCTTTCCTTGTCTTTTTTCCTTGATTACCTTTCGTTATCTTTGGTTACTTTCGTTATCTTATTTATGGTTACTTTCCTTTATTTTTGTTTCCTTAGATTTCTTTCCTTATTTTTGTCTGAGGATTTCTAACATTTTTTATTCCACCGAGATGAAATCACCAAGTCTGTGTTCAAAGAATCAAGAACCTTCAATGAAAGGACACTATATATTTCATTTATGCAGGAACTTTTTTTAAAGAACCTCTTGTATATATGGGAGCAATAGTTTACAATTTTGATATAAAATATAATCTAATCTATTGTTATTTTAGCGCCATTTGGTAAAAAAGGCTTGCGGGCAGATATAACAAGAAAGACATATTTTAAGCCATCTTTCAATGTGAATCATGAGATTACGAGCATAAAATAGAAAATAATCGCAGGACGAAATATAACACGAACAAACAGTAAGATTTTCTGTGTTTTGATTGAAAATATAGAAAATACGCTCATGTTCCATCTGCCTGGATGACTCTGGTTAATGTGCATTAATTGTAAAAAATGCTATTCTGCTTAAATGAAACTTTTAATAGATCTAAAGTCGTTTGTTCTCATAGTCCTTGCACAATTTCATTTTCGCGATGTTTATGGATCATCTTTATGGCGTTATATAAACAAGGGTCAGAGCTCATCTTCTTAACAAAATCCAAATCTACACAGCCGACAGCAGATAAATGTGTCTTGTATTATACATTTAGTTTAATGTTTAGACACGATTGTATATTTCTTACTCCTGTGCAGGGGATTCAGGTTGTATGGGTGTGTGTTGAAGGGGACGGGGGACAGCATATTTTTCGAATTTTTCGAATTTAAGATGAGGTTTTATCTCTGTACACCTGAACCATCACGCCCTCCTCACTGCCATCCAACTTCCCCTCACAAACACATATTTGGATCCGCCACTGCTATAGATGCAGAACAAGGTGTTGTTGTGTTAGAACTAGCAATGGATTGTTTTTGTATGAGTTATTGGGAATGTATTGTTTGGGGCCTAATACTGTAGTAGCTGGATCTCACACATGTCTTATCCTTGTTTTGCTGCTCATTCATATATTATTAGAGCATTGTTTTAAGCAAGTATTTTAAGCTATTGCACTATAACGTTATAAGGGTTTCATTATACAATTATTATTGAAATATACTCATAACTTTTTCATTAGTCAGCTCTATGCTTGTCGATGCGTGTTTTTTATATCAGGCAGAGCGTAATTGCATAGACGTTTTAGTAAACATTTACATTTGAAATTTTTTATTACAATTATAACCGTACGTACAACGTAAACATGAATTGATTAATAGTAATGACGTCACACTGACCTTCAGTTTTCAGAATGCCGTAGTCCCGTATAAAAAAACGTGACTTAATCACAACATGAACGAAGCTGTTTCAAATCACGACTTAAATGCAAATGCATCGCTAATACAAAAAAATATTTACCTGCATTTGAATTACACCACACTATAATTATTGATAGAAATGTAACTCCCAGAGACATATTGTACCGAATTCATCAAATAGCTATCCCAACTTTTACAAAATGAGTTGTACTACTACGAGGATTGCTGTATAATTAATCTGCCCCCAGCCGTGATGAACACAAAAATTCTGGTGCAAACGTGAAACCTTGAGACTGTATTCATAATAAAATATTTTATGTTTGTTTGATTTACCATTTTAATTTTAATGAGAGGAATGCTATCAAAGAGCTTACCGTGTAGTGTATTATTATCAACCCTGTAAGTCGTCTGAACTCGTCGTCTGAACTCGTCTGAGTTTTTGCACCGAAGTTCTTTACAAGACACATATTGCGCAGTTTTCCCGGGGATATGAGTTAGTTGTTTTAACCTGAATGATGAATCATCTAATATCAATTTGAGATCATTTCTGCAACAAGAAACTCCTACTTTTAGATATAGAACATGTTCACGAGGAAGGCGGGAAGGATGTGGGTATCCACAATGAAAGCAGGCTTTGGTGTCGGCAAAGAGCGTGGATTTTGATGTATATAAGGAGCACGGGTTACTGTATCTACAAGGTACGCCATTCCTGTCAGATAATAAGAATAATGAGGTAATTTATGTAGCGCATTATTACCCTTGGCCGTTCATTTAGATGTGTACATCTGTTTAATAGGTCGGTTGCCTGCCACTTGCAATTGGCGTGCAAACTCCATCTTATCGGATAAAT
Organism: Protula sp. h YS-2021; assembly: GCA_949752745.1. NCBI lineage: Eukaryota > Metazoa > Annelida > Polychaeta > Sabellida > Serpulidae > Protula > Protula sp. h YS-2021. The sequence continues at coordinate 65,730,307 of OX457029.1, read as the reverse complement.
GATTGAAGCAAAGTACCAAATTGCAATTTACACTCCTACCTACGGAGGGCAAGTAGGGGTTGTTTTATGCAATGTTTTGTCCCCTTGCAAGGCTTAAGTACCGTAACCGGGAATCGAACTTAGGACCTTCTTGGCCATCAAAGAATGTGGGCAATGTTGCATACAAGGATTGTGTTATTTGTTCCATCATAAAGCGTAAAGTCATTGACGTGTACAACGAGTGTGGTCATTTATGCCTTAAAGTGTGACGGCATTAGTGTGTATAAGAAGGGTGGTTATTTGTGGCTATAAATAGTGTGGATATTCCTACCTTCAACGAAAATGGGTTTATTGGGAGTTGCGGCATAAGGCTGTGTTCCTTTCCTTCTATTTTTATTAGATATTATCTTATATACACCTGGAAGTTAAGAAAGAAACATTGAACTATTGCCTCTTTATTCTTTTCTCTTACAACATTGCGTTGTTGTTCGTGAATCCAATACATACATTTGGAGCTCTTCGTACACAAATAACAACATCAAAACTCAGGTCTTATTCTGATTAAATACAGACGATGCTTTAGATTTTTTCAATGTTTTAGATATTCATAGCATTCTTCTTTTTTAGATATCCTGTAAAATTGATCATATTTTACCAACAGTGAGATGTGAGTACTTTGGAATTCCTAGGAGTGTGTTCGAGAGAGATTTGGGGAGGGGAGAGTTAGGGGAGAGGATTTGGCGGGAAGAGGATTTTGGGGCAGGGGGTTGGGAGTGGGCTTGGAAACCTCTACAGCAATGACTTACGTTTCAGGTGTTTGAAAAGAGCTTACATGTGGTGGTTTTGTAATTTTTTGTTCATTCATGTTTGTGTATATGCAGTTGTGTTATTAAATTTAAAAAACCACCGAAATATTTCAGTGAAATAAGAAGTGTGTTAGAACAGTTCCCTGGATAATACTTGAATAAGTGAACAGATATGCCAATAATATAATTAATTCTGGTTAAAGTCAACCTCGCTCTGATTGTTTATATTTTTTTACCAATGATTGGGAAGCTTAAGAGTAAACGAAAATTAATGAAAAGATCGGTTAATAAATTTGAATTATTTCCTCTGGGATGTTGGTGTCACGAATATCTAATCAACTATTTTTAAGTTATATTTCTGTGGTTTTCAATGTCTATTTTTAATTGCCAATGAAAAAGAAGTAAACAAAAGAAAATTAAATCGTCTATGAGATCTGAGTTCTGTCAGTCAATAATAGTCAGTACGACAGAACTTGGTCATGAAATTCTTTGGTGTTGAAAAGGTCCCCTAAACATTTCAATGTTACACTCTTCTTTAACATTATACCAAAGTATATTATAAGAGAACGCCCATATTATGAGAAACACGGATTACTGACTACTAAATAACAATTTCAAGCATTTCTAACAGAATTAGCACTTTTTGCGAACCGCGTCCTCAAAAATACTCACTTTTTGGGACACACATAATAATCTCATAGGATATCAAGGACCCCCTCCATTTGCATCCTCGAGGATATTATATAAGAAAAGGCAAACGACGTAGAGTTTAAATTAATTGAAATGCAACACAGAATAAATGGCCTCTGTTCTTTACCTATTAGTGTACATGTCCGTATCAATAAATACCTTCTTATTCTATATTTCCATAAAAAATAATAAAAAGTATTGAAAATTCTTATAAAGATCTACACTAAGTAATTCATCAGCAAATTAAAAAACGTCAAATCTTAACAAAGAACTAATCGATATAAATGAAGCTAATTATGTCCAAAAAGTATCATTAGAGTGAATTATACTGAATTAATATAGCTAACGATATCCAACAATTACGATAAAACCTGTGTATCAAGGGCATCTAACTGAATGAACCTCTTTCTCACTACTAGGAATGTATCCCTAATAGGCAGGTACAGATTCTGTTTGAGGATAAGAAACAGAAATAATGAAGCATAATAAAACCTTTATTTGTTTGTTTGTTTTTTTTTCTCACGCCTCTTCATAAAATGAAGAGCAGATACATCATTAAATTAAAAACTGCCTTTTTCTAACACTAAATTTATCGGCTTTATTGTCTTACACTTTGTCCTTCACTGCTTTTGGTAAGTTTTACTTTTCTGAAAGTAACAATTCGTTTCTCTTTCATTTTGTTAGTCTCATTTTAATTCCAATTGCTTTTTCAGTGCAGAGTTAGTAAAGAGCTCACTTTACACATAATGTCAAACCCTGAGATGGCATTTCTCGGGTGCATCATAAATTCAAAGAGCAAGAGCTCTAACGTCTACTCGGGAAACAATTAACCTCGCCCTCTCCTTTCCATTCTTTCTAAATACATCCCACAGATCACTTAGCGTAGTTTAATACGATTAACCTTGAAAGGAGTAAGCGTGTTTCTTAGCTAGCCTGCATCGGCTTATATTCATTACTTACTGTATAAGACAAAAGACTGGAGGGAGGGAGGGGTAAACTTACTTAATATGCAATTTAGAATAATGCAATGCAATCAATACAAAACATACAGGTATATATATCATCTGTAATTAGAACAAAGAATAAAGAATTTGAATTTTATTTTTGCACCGTGCTTCACTAACACTCTGAATTTAAAGCTGTGTATAAAAGTCGTGTGATCTTGTTGCATCATTCTTCTAGTGATGAATAGTGTTTATTCCCTGCATGAGCTCTAAACAAACTCTCTGCATTCTTCTGAAAATAATCAAACGTTCCATATTGCAAAATACGCAACTGAAAGAAGTTCTTTTTAGCAATTATTTTTGCTGTCGTATCATTTACATACGAGAGTATGTCATATGTTTTATACCTAAATGATGGAAAGATGCCACAGACACAAAACACTTATTTGTTTATGTACCTCTTCAAATAGCTGCTGTAGAATTTGACAAATTTATTATAAAACTTTCAAAATATAAAATAGATTTAAGCATATTATATCAAAACAACTGTTGAGGAAATGACTGCACAGGTGGGATAAAATGAACAGAGCAATACGGCATTGCGATAATAGAAATATAAGACTACAGCTACAGTATTCAAATGTTCTTTAACAGATTAACTCTAAGGTAGTTTCCAGGGATCAGTTTCACAGCTTATATCATTCTAACATCATATGTCTATTTTATTCGCATCAATCATGGTGATGTTTCCAACTGAACAATATTTCCTCCAACGTTAACACCATATGTTCACAATAACATATAATAGATAACAGAAAACAGACATCACAGATCTAAATAATGGTAGCAAAATCAGTTTAAATAACAAAAATTGGCAGGAAGCTGCGTGCCTTGATTTATTTCAACAACATTAACATATGAAATACTTGTTTTATATGGGGCTCGGCGCCAGCGCAGCTTAGTTGTTGTATTTCTTAATCAAAATATTCAATGAAATAGCTCTGCTTCACAAATCTTTGAAAACAAACAACTGAGTGCTTCAGAGAGAACAGTAAAAGTAAACACACTATTAGACTGGCATGTTTCTATTTTTGGAAAGTTTCCTATTCTGGAAATTACCACACACAAAACCACACACAAAACCATATATCTTTTGTTTCAAAAGTTTGCGGCAATTATGTTGTTTATGCTTCTTTCCAAACATGATAAAATGTAAAGCATAATAATATATATATATATATTGATAATAATTAATAATAATAATAAAAAGAAGAAGGTGATGATGATGATGATGATGATGATGATGATGATGATGATGATGATGATGATGATGATGATGATGATGATGATGATGATGATGATGATGATGATGATGATGATGACGCTGATGACGATGACTGACAATAATAATACTAATAATGACCCGATTCAGAAGATGTTTATACATTAACATTGGGTGCGCAACGTATTGAAAAACATCTAATACTGAACGTTTGTCTATCCTTTCAATCACTCACTTTTAATTTGAGACTAAGTACTTATCACATCTTCTGCTACATCGTTTATTTAAACACTCTTTATGACGTCATACAGATGATACTTAGCTGACGTTGTTATTTCCTTCGTTACTCTCTTCCCATTTTACATCCAATCGTAATAACTGATTAATGGGACCAATGATAGTCAAGGTCTGAGCCGAGTGTACATGTTGGCTAATTTGGTAGTCAGATTATATACTGACACCGAAGCAGGCCTCCGTTTTGGTGCACACAAAGATTTTTATAGACCAGAATCCTCTTGCTTGATAAAATGTACTAAATTTTAATTTATGAATTTAATGCGATGCATCGATAAACTATTTTCCCCTTAATTAAAAAGAGGAATGATTTTTCGGTGCTGCAAAGCAAGCATTTATAGAAAGCACCTTATAGAAAGAAAACATTTTTTACATATAATAGCAAACTGATTCGGCAAGTCGGAGCCCAAACAACAACGCAGGGTATTAAACACACTGATTGTAGTCCAGAGAGATAAAAAATAAACGCGTCAATGCAGCGTTGTTTTTTGCGATGCAGTGCGACGATTGTGTACTGTCTATTTCAGGTCGCAACGCTTGTCGATCAATTCGTTAATATTCTAAGGAGTGGCAGATGATTTTGTTTTGTATTTTTTGTCGCGAACAAATTCTAGCGTATTATCAACAGCTGTTTCGCCAGACTTGTTGGATAGACAAGATCTAAAACATATACTGCTTTAATCTTTTGATTGGATGAAAACAAGAGTCCAGATATATTGTCATCATAGACTTGCAGAGATATTACAGAAACCGAAATTGGGACTCAACTTCTTTTCCTTGCTTTGGGGATGTATGCAGCGAAAGGGATGCCATGCCCCAGTGGTAGAGGTAAAAGCACTCTAAATCAAGATGTAGTATAGGCGAGCAGTTGCAAATAATGAATGTTTATATATTAACAATACCATGGTATACCTTTACAACTAAAACTCAAATTTATGCTAAATATCTGCAGTATTCTAATATGAAACGGGCTGTATTTACCTTGCTTGCTGTTAAATTATGCTAAGTTTTGCTTTGTTTACATACAGAGATACAGCATACTGATGTATTATTTGTGACAAGTTTGTGAATTAGCTCGATGCCGCGGATTTCTGTTCGTCACATAATTACCAACTTTCTTTTGGGCTTTCAAAACAAGCTTTTTACACTTTTTCTTCGCTGCCTGTGCCTTCGGAGGAGGGAATGTCTATGATATATTGCTTTATATTAACACGCCTGATGTATGCTCGTTTACTATTTTATTTGACTTTTTTGTTTGCGTCCATGCATTAAGTCATAACTGCCTGTGACGTGATGGCCTTTGTTTTTAGAGCATTGCATTGCGTAAAAAAGATCCTATGTCCAAAATCTACTGAGATCAACTAAGTAAACGGCAAAATAACTTGCGAGTGCAGACCCATTTACACGTATGCGGACGCATTTTCATGTACTTATTCTTCATGACATTCAGTTATCTGTCACTGTCACATGAAAGTCAAAGTAGTTGAGTATCATTATCTTTTTCTATATAAAACATAAAAATATCAAGCTCACATAGGAGGATTCCTGTCTTTAATTCATTCTATAATTAGCTTAAACCGACGAGATTAACGAGAAGTACCAGACTGAAATAAGGCTTATCTGATATGAGAACCTACCTCGCAAAATGTTAAGGCATAGTTCGGTAGTAATTGATTGTACATTTGGCAAAGCCCTGAATAAATACTAGCACTTGATTTTAGAGGTTTGACGTGTTGGAAAGCGTATAGTTCACTTCTAGAACATAGCAGAGATATATTCACGGTATGTTAATGAGTTCATATGACTTTGTGTTGTCTGTCCACACAATAAAATCATTATTTCTGACCCAGTGGGATTAAATTAGTAATACATTGACTATTACTAGTACAAATGTTTCAATAGAGGGTTTTAACCTTAACCTTAAATATCATAATGATGTTATGGCTATGTCTCACCATGCTACTACAGCATCATTAAGTAAGAGTCACGCTCTTTTAATTCAGTTACAATTTCGAATTAATTGTCGAGTCTATTGAAAAGACGAATCCTTTCAATTTTGACCCACAACTAACAATTGTCTGGATGCATTAGCGATAATCAAAATTTTGTTTTACGTAGCCAAATTCCCTTTCTTTGTTGCTGATATTTCTAAAGAAAATAAAGCAGATTTCTTTTTGGTAGATTTTATTAAGATTTAATGACAGTTCTTCTTTTCTAAATTAGTGACAGTAAAGTACAGATTTGATCTTAAAAGTGTAATACATGTGTACATGTATTAAAACATCTTAGAATCTATGCTGGTTTTATATAAAAAGTGGAAGTAAAATTACAATATAAAGAAAATACACTCAATGTAGAAAACATAGGACTTATGAGGCACGGTGTAGGACAACAGAATCGCATTGTCTGAACTAGCACGTTTGAACACTGTAAAGAGCAGAATGGAACCCAGCAAACACACAAAGTCTTTGTGGGGGTTGTAAAATGGTTGTTATTTGGTCACGACGTCAGGACAGCCAACTTTGGTCGCTATGTATATGACCTAAACCCAAAGTCATTCCGACGTCATTTTCCGACATTTTCCCAAATAATCAATGTTTCTTTGCATGGGTTATATTACAAGTAAACTATATTATTACAATGTACAATATCCACCCTCCTAACTATATCACAATTGTTTTCTTGTTATAGCCACAGCTACGCCGCTAAAAATACTCTCTGTGCCGTTCATGCCTTTTAAGCAATGCTTCGTGCTTGTAAACTGGTTGTTTTTATGTTTTTTTTAATTTATTATTTTTTGGGAAATTTAAAGCAAAGTTTAAAAACAGCATTGGAATTCTTAAGGATTCCAAAGGCGTCAGAAGCTGAACGAAACCACGCATCTTTAAGGTAAAAAGAACGTTTACGGGTATGTAAATATCTCATATTTTCCAAAACTTTTAATCGGCACAGCCAGAATTTTAAACACAGTGAAAGACAGTGAAAGGGTGCGATTGCTAATTAAGAGACTACGAAAAAAAAAACTATTGGGTGATGTTGAACCAGGTGGTCAAGAGGAAAAAAACGACCATTGTAGTCTTAGGTTTTAGTGTGATGACACTGTTAACATATGGGTTCCAATATCCTTTTAACTTAAAATTGGCTTCAGAATTCCGATGTCAATTTGCCGTGAAAAATCGATGTCGGTTTCATTCATATACAACCATAGAGAAAATGTTGAGTTAAATTTAAAACTATCAATGTTCAAGTCTATAGTTTTTCTTAAATGTCTTGCATTGTTACACTAGAAAGAAAAGAACTATATTTTTCTCATGTATTTCAGTGTTTCTATGGTCTTATATTTTTGGTATTAAGCTCTGTATCAAGTACATGTATTTTCATTTATTTCAGTGTTTCTATGGTCTTATATATTTTTTGTATTAAGCTCTGTATCAAGTACATGTATTTTCATGTATTTCAGTGTTTCTATGGTCTTATATGTTTTGTATTAAGCTCTGTATCAAGTACATGTATTTTCATGTATTTCTGTGTTTCTATGGTCTTATATTTTTTTGTATTAAGCTCTGTATCAAGTACATGTATTTTCATGTATTTCAGTGTTTCTATGGTCTTATATTTTTTTGTATTAAGCTCTGTATCAAGTACATGTATTTTCATGTATTTCAGTGTTTCTATGGTCTTATATTTTTTTGTATTAAGCTCTGTATCAAGTACATGTATTTTCATGTATTTCAGTGTTTCTATGGTCTTATATTTTTTTGTATTAAGCTCTGTATCAAGTACAACCAAACATTCCCACAATGTTTTCAACTGATCATCAACCAATAAAACGAATTTTGTGTTTTTACATTAAATGTATTTACATTATTGTTAATACAGTTTTTGAAATATTAGATTTTATGTGTTTCTCACCAACCTAGGAACTTTGCATAAATACACACACCTGTGTGTTCTCTATTATATATAACAAATACCACACATTTGTTAACACAATTTCCACACTTGTTTAATTTACAACTTGATGGTTCCCAGTGTTCACTCATCAGTAGTCTTAAAATAACCCACGAGACGGAAAAAGAAATAAAACTATAGGAGATATACTCATGCCGGAAAAGTTTTACGAGACAATGTGTACAGTGGTGAAAGCGTAGTATTTGATCAGGCACATATAGATACTGCAGAGGGACAGAATGCGATATGAAGAAGAGTTAAATGTAGAACTGTGAAGATTCATGACTATATTTGTTTCTTAAATTCATGCATTGTTACGCAAGGAAAAGAAACGCATTTTGTTCAAGCACTTTAGTAGTTCTAGATGCTTTACGCAAGATTTTTCTTATTAAAGCGGTTCTTCCAAGATTAGACTTTTTCATCCGGCATTCACATCTCCATTTTCTATTACACAGTTATATTATATCTTTCTGAATACAACGTCCTTTTTTACTGTTAAACTCTGATGATTTCCAAATATGATACAACTTTTTTTCTCTTATTAATCAAAATAATACACAAGACAGACAAACAAAGGAATTATAAAATAATGACTCTGTGCTTTAGTCGTTGCACTGGCAGATAAGGCAATACCCTCAGCTATCCACACATCTATCTGCTGTTCCAGGATCGAGAGTGGTGCATTACCGAGCGACAAAACTTGGTCGTGAAATTCTATGACGTTGAAACGGTCTCCTAAAATTATATTATGCTTCATACAATATATAACATATTTTACGCTATTAAATAATTTATTAGAATTGCAAGAGTTTTCCATACCAATAGGTATTAATTTGTTTACATAAAATCGGTCAGTTTACACACAATTATTAAAATTATGTTGCTCGTTGCATTGGTATAAAATCTGTCTACTTTTATATAACTTTAGCAAATCAAGACACATAATTTTAAGTGATATTTTCTGTATCTCAAGCAAGAGCATGTTATTTTAGGGTACATTTATTTACATATTAACTACGTTACTTCAGTTAATATAGTTATCTTACCAAATGCATCTTCTGCACGGCTTCTCAACTCGCGTATTTTCAGCTCTCCATATTTATATGCACAAGCCTGGGTTTCAGACATGCATAATAAAATTCATGTTATGTGTTGTAAACATTAAAAATGAAAATTATAAATATACATGTCACTGTGTAAACACAAAATTGTAAAAAAACTGGCTATATAGTGATGTGTGATTGTGTAAACATGAAAATGAAATAAATGACTATCTACTGATGTGTCACTGTGTAAACACAAGAATGAAATAACTGACTTAGTACTCATATGTCATTGTGAACACATTAAATAGAAATGAATGACTATGTGCTGACTTGTTGCTGTTTCACAAGTTTACCTGTCCCGGCCAGCCGATGTATCGCTTCAATTCGGTTTCTATGCGGTGTTCACTGAGCCCCGTATTGTTTCTTAAGTAGTCGCATGCCTTCTCAAAACTCCACCTTAAATATAAGAGCACGTCTAATTAAAATTAACGACATAGATAACTTTTGCAACTTTAAAGTTTAAGGTTAATCAGTGCTTTGGAGTGAAATGAGTTTCTTATTATTATAAAAACAGTGGGTGAAGTTTGTGTTACATATGGAATATAACCAACAGACCGCCTATTTATGCTTTTTTAACAACCATGTGAATTTTAAGGGGTAGAATTTACAACTGTTACTCACCCTTTGCCGTGCATCCCTGTATCAACAACTAATCGACCTTTACTCACCCTTTGCCGTGCATCCCTGTATCAACAACTAATCGACCTTTACTCACCCTTTGCCGTGCATCCCTGTATCAACAACTAATCGACCGTTACTTACCATTTGCCGTGCATCACTGTATCAACAACTAATCGACCCTTACTCACCCTTTTCCGTGCATCCCTGTATCGACAACTAGTCGACCATTACTCACCCTTTTCCGTGCATCCCTGTATCAACAACTAATCGAGCAGCTCTGAATATTTCTGATAAATATCTTCCTATTCTATATTAAAGAAAAAAAAACAATAAATAAAAGATAGTAATTCGTTGGTATAAATAAAAAATATACAACTATAAAATGTGAAGCATTACCAACTGAACCATTCTATAAATGTGTAAAACATTTTTTGCTAACAGCTTTTGTTGAAAGAAGTTACTAGTATTACTTTTTGCTCTGTCTAGTTCAACGTGTGAGTAGGTGGTTTTGTAACACAAATTTTGGTTGTAATTAGTACTTTTTTCTGTTAACTTCAGCTAGGTTATTTGCTACATCTTAATATATATTTTAATGTAATGTCTCAATGCACAAGAAAAAATGTAATTTCTAAGCTGATAGTACTCACAATTAAAGTATGATTTTTTCAGAATTTCAAAGTCCTCATGTTTTTTGTTATTTTCATATATAATTGATTGATAACTGACTATGGCAAATGTGATGTAGTAATGCCAGATTTAAACCTGGAACATTGAGATTGCAAGGTCAACGTTCATACCATTAGGTTTAATTGTTGCCCCAGATTATATACGATATAAACTTACAAACTGGTACGGTCTTCGTAGGCACCAAGAGCTTCTCCCAGGTACTCCGCATAGAGAGCCCAGCCCTTAAAAATTTATTATATATTAACAAGTCTTGAGAGGCAACACATCAAATATTAAAGTATATTTCACTAAATTAATACAATTACACAGAACATCCCGTTCTACTCTGTTAAAATAACAAGGTCAATATTTCGTTGTTTAGTTTAATAGCGCATGATTATTTTTAAGGTAGGTATTCTCTCCTTTTGATTGAAATTTATCAAAAGACCTATAGATTTTGCAAGAATAAAATGAAATAATCTATTTTATATTTCGTTGTAATGTAAGTTATTTTACTTTGAAACTTAAGATAAGAGAAGATCTTTTATTTGCAGTTTACGTCTTACTGGGAGTTTTCGAAAGGAAATCCACACCCTGTTTTTGAACAAAAGCACCGGAGCTTCTCTTTGGTTTTAAAATGGTCACAATAAAATTGTTTCCAAATAAAAGTCCCACCCCACTCTATTTAAGCCTCTTTTATTGAGTACCCCTTAGTATTTGCTCCTACTTCTTTTACTGAACAAAAAAGTTCTGAATTACCAAAATAATAATAAAAGCCCTGGGAATTATATTTGGACTCAATTTCCGAATTGGAGCCCTCAGTCTTCTATATGGTTTCAATCTGAAAGTTTCAAAATGCCCAGTTTCAGTTTAGAAGCCCCAAGGCTTCTTTTCGGAAACTACCGGGACCATTTAGTGGTATCTACAAGTCCGTAAGGACATATAATAAATAGTAATAGCTGTAACCTAGACATACAAACCTCTCCACATGCTGTTTGAAATGGCCAATTGAAAGGAATACTTCTGTACCTCAGATATTCAACTTTTGTCCTAAAGTCGGGGATATCTTCCCCCGCTGAATACGTACTCTGAAATGTTAACGAAAAAAAAATCTTTTCTAAGAAGGTAGCATTTTCAGTTTAAGATATGTCAAGAAGGAGTTGTATCTAATTATGAGCATGGTTAATATATTACTTCCAGAAGTTGTGCACCGTCACTGTAAACCAATCAACAAATACGATAAAGTGATTAAACCTCACTAGCAGGCGAATTGAGCATGACAATGTTACGATGTTACGTTGTCATGACGATGTCAATTACGCACTTTTAGTTGTGCGTACCGTGACGTTTTCGATATTGGAAGAAAGATTAATACTGATGCCTACCTACCAGGCGTATCTACCAGTCACAATACTACTGTATGTAAACTACGCGCACTGGGAACCACGAAATAATCTACAAATCTACAGAATCTAGCATCGTTGAGATAAAAAGCTAACAATACCCATTAATTTAAACTGTTTGAGAATTATCTTTCCTATGCTTTGAAAGGGAGAGTAGACACATAATCCATTGTCTATATAAATAAATTCCAAAGCAGTGCTATTTTTCTTTTCTATTTGCATCTTAATACCTACTTTAGAATACTATATTTTAGTATTGTACCATAAGCGTTTATCTCTGACCTGGCGAATGAGTAATTTGGTGCTCGTACCTGAGTGTGGTGTCCTGGTTCGACCTCGTGTAAGGTCAAGGCCACCATACCAAACTTTTTCCTGTCAAATAATCGATTAATCGGTAGCTAGATAGATAGATAGATAGATAGATAGATAGATAGATAGATAGATAGACAGATAGATATACAGATAGAGAGATAGATAGATAGATAGATAGATAGATAGATAGATAGATAGATAGATAGATAGATAGATAGATAGATAGATAGATAGATAGATAGATTGATTGATTCACGTTTTCTGCTTACACGTTTTCTGGGTATTTGACGTACGCGAAAAAGGTGCCAGCTTCTCCTTCCTGTGTCGGACCTGAGTATCGATTCACCGCGTTTTCTGATGGTACTACTCTGCGAAAACAGACAGCAGGAATGATATTACTCTGTGAAAACAGTCGTGTAGATAGCAGGGATGACATTACTCTGTGAAAACAGATAGCAGGGATGACATGACTCTGTGAAAACAGATAGCAAGGATGACATTACTCTGTGAAAACAACCGTGTAGATAGCAGGGATGATATGACTCTGTGAAAACAGATAGCAAGGATGACATTACTCTGTGAAAACAACCGTGTAGATAGCAGGGATGATATGACTCTCTGAAAACAGACAGCAAGGATGACATTACTCTGTGAAAACAACCGTGTAGATAGCAGGGATGATATGACTCTGTGAAAACAGATAGCAAGGATGACATTACTCTGTGAAAACAACCGTGTAGATAGCACGGATGGCATTACTCTGTGAAAGTGATCGTGGACATGACAGTTACGATGCTATTATGTGAAAACAACCATTTGAGCGCACAGCAGTGGTGACATTAGTCTAGGAAACAATCGGGTACATAGCAGTGATTTTATTATCCTATGAAAACAATCGCGTACATAGAAGTGATGACGTAAATCTGTAAAAACAATTGTGTGCCTAAAAGTGATGACATCACTCTAAAAAGAAACAATCTTTGACATAACAATGATTCCTTGATTTCATTATTCAATGATAAATGTTGGCAATTATTAATTTTACATGGAATTTATAGGATATTGGAAAAATGTAAATTGAACGGCTTTATCAAGCATTTAGCATTTATTTCTATAAATCAAACCTAAACATAAAGTTCCCTTCCAGCAAAATGTGTTTCTTTACATTTATTCTATTGTAGAATTCACTGAAACCAATTAAGTTAATTGCAATATGCTCATCTCACGTTACGGGAACGTCTGTCACGTGGGCAAGCACCAATGGCAATTGAGGACGTACGCGTGAAATGATTTCTCTATAGGCTTCAAGAATCTCCTCCTGGAAAAATGGAAATATCTCTAACTTTAACTTAAAAGATTACGTTGAACACATTTGGACTGTATTCGGAGATGTAACAAAGTTCGTACTAAAAACATTTGAATATCTGCTTCAGTGGCGAAAACCATAAATATCAAGTTTTGAGAAACAAGGAAAAAGCTAAATGAGATTCCATGCAGTTACCATCAGTTTTTTGCCAAAACAAATACTGCTATTATTTAAATAGTTTGATTAAAATCGTACAGAAGTATTATAATACTGATCGGGCTGTCTTTGAAGATAGGCCACATATTCACGCAGTGTGCCTTTAAACCCATCCTCTGCAGTCAGAGCTTCTATTTTTGCAGTGATTCGTGAGACCTATTTGCGATCAAAGTAGAGATAAATCTATGAAATATGCAATTAAGTTTCACTAAAAGCAGTGAAAAACCGGTGAAAACGTAAAGTAGTTTTTGTATTCTGTTTAAGCTGTAAATTTTATTTTGATGCAAGAAAATGGTGTATTATCTTAATATTTTCCAGGTCAATTCAAATCATACATTAAGTTTGTAACTCTAAATCTTGCTTTTTAAAGCTATATCTATATTTGTATTTTATTCATATTTATTTGTATCTTTTTTATTTATTTATAAATATTTATAATATATTATAGAATAGTAATATCTGCGTTAGATTCTATGTGAAGCGCTTAGAGCATTCGCTATGAATTAGCGCTATATAAGAGTTAATAAGAGATAATAATAATAATAATAATAATAATAATAATAATGATAATAATAATAATAATAAATCTGGGATAAGGCAAACATCTCAAATAAGAAATCATGTAATTTTTCTTAGTTTAGTGTTAGCCATTACTCAATGTTCCGTAAATCTTACTTATGGAATTTAAAGTAGTGTTATTATTCTTATTTTGTAATTTAGTTTATTATTATTTTTATTATTAGTAGTAGAAGTAGTAGTGGTAGTTGTTGTAGTTGTAGTAGTAGAAAGTGTAGCAGAAGTAGTAGGAGTAGTAGAAGTAGTAGTGGAAGTAGTAGTAATGGTGTAATTTAGTGTAATATTATTATTGTTTACTAGAAACCATGCAATTAAGAAATATGACAATTCCATTACCTCAGATAACCCTAACTGATGTGCTTCCTCTACCGTCACTTCCGGTCCAAGGTGCCAGCGCAGACAGGCGTGGTAAAACTCCTCACCATCAGGCAATGACCAAACACCTGGCTCGCTACGCAGGTTTGGCACATACTCCTGCGTGTTATAAACATGATATATAACAACTAAATATGACTACCTGCATCGTTATTCACAAAAGTTAACTGTACAGTTAAATGTGCACACAACAAGGGTATTTAGCTGATTTAACTAAATTGCTAGCCACATTTTACAGGAACTCTGTAATTAACTTTCAGAATTCTGTTTGCTACATGAGCAGTTACCGGAATGTGTTAACTGTACTGTTAACCTCTGTGAATTTGACTACGGCCATCTATTTCAAAAGTTAAATGGACGCCGAATTTATAAAGAAACGACACTGTGATTAATTGTTCCTCATTACTTTGCCATAACATCTCTTGCTTGCTGTAACATCTCTTGATTATCTTGTGAAGACAAAAACGTTGTTGAAAAATGGGAATTTGAGGGATGTTAAGATTTTTCTATTTTTTTCCCTATTTTTTTCGGCACTATGCATAAAATACTGTACAGAATAATATTCTTTACAGAATGGCTCCAGGTTGTATACTTATGTGTGGAGAGGACTGCTCGAAAGTGTATGATGCCACTGTGAATGTTTATGTGTGGTGAGAAGGGGCACTGCAAAAGTGTGTGTTAGACAGTGTAAGTGGTTGGGAATGGAGGCTCCAGAGTGTATGGTTGTCACTGAATGTCCAGAATATGTTTGTTAGTCTGTGTGTGTGCGTGAGTGACTAGGGTGGGATTCCAGAGTGTACGCTTGTCTCTATTCAGGTTTCGGTGTGGTATAGGGGCTCCAAAGTGTGTGTTTGTGTGCAGCGACATGGCGATACAGAGTGTATGTTTGTGTACAGCGACATGACAATATAGAGTGTATGTTTGTGCACAGCGGCATGACGATGCAGAGTGGATGCTTGTATGTGGGGTGGAAGGGCTGGCTTCATAGTGTACGTTTGTCATTGTGTATGTGTGTGAGGATTGGGATGTATGTTTGTTTATGTGAATGTTTGTGCGCTGCGGGATAATGGGGGCTCTATAGTGCATGTTTTTAATGTGCGGAAGGAGCCGCGGGTTTGTGTTTTGGATTTCTATGGTTAATATGATGATGACTTGATCAGTGAGATAGAAAGAAATTCCAGTTAAAATTACTTACATTTTCAAGAAATTCCTTAAAAGAAATAAGTGCAGGGCGTATGACAGCACTTATCGTGTCATGAAATTTAGCTTGCAACCTAAGCAGAAAGTTACAACACGTTTTGAAATGAATTTGTTTCATTTTAAAATACGAAAAATTAGAAAATAATACAGAAAAATGAAGAAATACAGTCAAAGGATCAACCGATACAATTAAATGAAGCTCATGTCACTTTTTATCACTTATCTATGATTAATATAATGATTATAGATATAAATACATAGGTAGTCACTTAGTTACTTACTTAGTCTTGTTTATGGCTTCAGGAATTGTGTTGTATTGACAAACCGCAGAGAACATTGAATCAGGGATTTCTTTGCTTATTTCTTCATCTATTGCTCCTAAGCCGTTCTCCTTTATATATATATATATATATATATATATATATATATATATATATATATATATATATATATATATATATATATATATATATATATATATATATATCAGAACATATGCATATTATATTGAACCAAACCATGTCGTGGGATAAATAAACATTGTACCACTTCATGGAATACGCAGCACAAGATTAGTATTTATCAAAGCACAACAATATGCAGACAAAACCTTAATTTCTGTCAACTGAACTGTCTACCGATTTCTGCTTGAACCAGCTTTCTTGCCAACTGGAAAAACCGCCGAGTTTTCTTGCCGACTTAGAAAAACCGTGATCAACACCAAACTGTTCTTTGGTTGGCACACGACATCTTACAAAATATTTTTCTCAATATAAAAGAGAAAAAATATAATAATGCCATTCAAATATGGAAGGTGTAGAAATATGACTCATGCTACTCTGAATATATGAAATGGGAGTATATCTACCACATCATAGCGATGTCCAGTGATGTTCAGATCAATAGCCTTGCGCATCAATTCCTTTCTCTGTCTCAACTGTAGGATAAAAGTTTGTAAACTCAAAATATAAACATTAAATGTTCAAATATAATTATGAGTGTGTGCCTTTTTGAGACTGACGTGAGTTCATTTCTAAACCATTTGAAATATAAAAAGAAAAGAATTACGTCCAGTATATGTCAAATGAGGTAATTGTTTCCCCCTTTTTATCTGTAATAACAGTAAGATTTATATATGAAACATTTTTGTATAGTACATACAGCTACCACATATCAGTTTTGCTGAAAACATTACTTGTTCAGGAATGGCTGTGTAGCGAGCCAGAATGTTATCAAAGTCCTGATTGGTCACTGTTGGCATATTTCTTATCATGCGGCCCCATTCATATATAGGATGGTCAATAAACGCTATA
The DNA here is from genome assembly GCA_949752745.1 of Protula sp. h YS-2021. Taxonomy (NCBI): domain Eukaryota; kingdom Metazoa; phylum Annelida; class Polychaeta; order Sabellida; family Serpulidae; genus Protula; species Protula sp. h YS-2021. The sequence continues at coordinate 65,713,267 of OX457029.1, read as the reverse complement.
GAGTTGTACATCCCATGCCTGTTATAACAAAATAGCAATATCTACAATTCGTTAAAATGACTGACAAAATGTTCCAAAATGATTACCATATCTTGATATTTTTATAGCAATTTAAATATAAACAATATCAAATTGTGCATTTAAACTTTTGGTTATATGAATAATTCAAAGGTATCATTTACACTCTGTATTTGTAACCGTCGATAAACTTGTGCAGCATGTCCTCCAGTATGGCTTTGCTGTAGCGCTCTTGATGTGTGAGAGGAGTCGTGCTTATTGACTGAGCCATTTCTAAAAACTCCGACGCATTGTTCTGACAAGAATTCAAATGCTAATAAGAAACAGCAACACAGCAACGGAATAAACTAGAAATAACTGCAGTAATACTTGTTTATCTCAACTTATTATACCAGAAATATAAGCATTTACCCAATATTGCAGCAATGAATTGTTTATTATCTTATGAAAGAGACTCGCTGGAGAGATGCTCACGTGCCACCTGGTTACCATGCGTGCAGCTCATGTGTCACCTGGTTACCATGCGTGCTGCTCACGTGTCAGCTGGTTACCATGCGTGCAACTCACGTGTCACCGGGTTACCGTGCGTGCTGCTCACGTGTCACCTGGCTACCATGCGTGCTGTTCACCTGCTACCTGGTTATCATGTGTGCTGCTCACGTGCCACCTGGTTACCATGCGTGCAACTCAAATGCCACCTGTTTACCATGCGTGCTGCTCACCTGCCACCTGGTTACCATGCGTGCTGCTCACGTGTCACCTGGTTACCATACGTGCTTCTCACCTGCCACCTGGTTATCATGCGTGCTGCTCACGTGCCACCTGGTTATCATGCGTGCTGCTCACGTGCCACCTGGTTACCATGCGTGCTGCTCACCTGCCACCTGGTTACCATGCTTGCAACTCACGTGTCACCGGGTTATCATGCGTGCAACTCACCTGCCACCTGGTTACCATGCGTGCTGCTCACCTGCCACCTGGTTACGATGAGTTCTGCTCACCTGCCACCTGATTACCTTGGATGCAGCTCACGTGCCAACTGGTTACCATGCGTGCTGCTCACCTGCCACCTGGTTACCATGCGTGCAACTCACGTGTCACCGGGTTACCATGCGTGCAACACACCTGCCAACTGGCTACCATGCGTGCTGCCCACGTGTCACCTGGTTACCATGCGTGCAGCTCACGTGTCACCTGGTTACCATGGGTGCTTGTGACTGTTTAAAATAACCCCTAAAAAGGAGCTCTAAACTTGAAAACACACCTCCTCCTTTTATTCAGACGCAATCTGCTGAATGGAAATAATCCCTTATTTAACAAACTTTGCATTTGGCACCCGGACTGCGTCTGTCCTCATAAGTACCCCTTGGCTTCGCGTTTTTTTTTTTTTTTTTTTTTTTTTTTTTTTTTTTTTTTTTTGGACACGCACGGTAAAACATAGGACACCAGTTGACTCTATCCCATCCTCATCCTCACTCGGCAGAGACTACGAAATTCTACTTTTCAAATACCTTTTGTTGCAAGAATCCCTCTTCCGTGTAGTCATCGATGCGTGTATTGTAGGTATTTATACCAAATTTTGTCCCATATTCAGGCCATGTCTTCAAGCGCCACTCATAGAACTGGGCGATAATAGCAGCTAATTTCTCAGACTCAGATGATGCAGCTGCAATAACAACAACCCACGTCAATGTTCATGGAGAAAGAACTTAATTGAAACTATTAAATTAATTATTAAAAATGAACAAATTATTTAACTAATTAAAGAGGTAACTACCTGGATCCCACTGTGGGTAAATACTCTAACAATAAATGAAACAGCAGCATTTTTCCATGCTTGAAACTCTTCTTAGGCATACCATTGATATGCAACCTGATAATATATGAGAAGTAGTGAGGACAAAGTATCAGGCTATGCAATGACAAATTGCAAGGCTCAGCAAGGACAAGTCGTAAGTCTTAAATAGGACAACATATAAGTCTTACCGATGGCAAAACCTAAGGCCCAGGAAATATAAGTAATAGGGCAAGATTTAGGGCTTAGCAATGACAATACGTAAGTCTTATCAAAAACAAAATGCAATGCTCAGAAAGGACAAAACGTAAGCTTTGGTGAGGATAAAATGTTAAGGCTCGGTGATTAGAAAACTTAAGTGTTAACGAAGAAAAACATAAAGCTCAACTAGGAAAAAATATGAACTTTAGCTTTGACAAAATTTAACACGCAACGAGGGCAAAATGTGGGTTTAGTGAAGCGAATACATGTGACTTAACGAGAACAAAATATCTGGCTAGCGAGGAAAAAATACTGCTGAACGCGAACAAAATGTTAAGCGTTAGCGACGAAAAAAGTAAGGATTAGACAGGACAAAATGTAAGAATTATCGAGGATAAAGAGTGACGCTTATCGGGGACAAAATGTAGGGCTCAGGAAGCACAAAATATCATCATTATCCAGGAGCAAATCTGAGACTTAGTGAGGATGATAATGTGGGCAGAAATGTTATCATATTTGTAAATACGATACCCGTAACACTGATATATTTGACTTATAAAAATTCATACATATCCACAACTAAAAATCTCTTTATAGATCCAAATAGTGCGATTTCTGTGTAAAACAATTACATGTATTTTCACCAACGTGAAATCATTTCCAGCATCACATTTATTGGCAGTATTCTTCGCAGTTTTGGGTCATTTTCTCGATCTAATAATGTTTTAGTCGTGAAGTCGTTTCCTTTGGAACGAATAAGAGCGCAATAAAACCAAACTCCAACTTAAATATTTTCTTTCTTAAAATAATACTCTTACTCAAATAAATTCCTTAAAATGACAATAACAACATATTTCAACGAAATATTACGATCTTCTCATCAATTTGCAACAAAATTCCTTTGGGTTCACTTTTTATTAATTCTTGTTCGTCTTGTATCTTGTATCTTCTGCACTCCGTAGAAAAATGAACGCCATAATTAAAGGTTGTTTTGCGAAGAGACAAGCCAATGATAACTCACTGTAAAGCATTCGCGATTGAATCTGGATCACAAAATGTCTTTATTTTGATCACGACATTTATTTTGATTTTGCCCCAACTAAATTAATCTAGCAGAATGGGAAGTTTTTAAATAGTTTATATGGGTGGGCCAGTTTACGAAATTACTAACTCTGGTTGTAATGTGGTAGTCACTGGTCGTGATCACAGACAAACTCCTTACCAATTAATTTTGCACAACGTTGAATAGCCTTTAGATAAGCTACTCAGTTTAGAGTTGTTTTGTTCGCAACCCAAGTTTAATTAATATCTTTGGTACAACGCTGATTGGATGTGGAATGTTAGACGTTGTTTCAAGTTCCATAAATATCAAAATCCGACATCGGGTGAGACGTCTGCTCAGCGTTCGTCTAGCTCCGCAATATTTGCTGGGCATAGAAAGTGAATCGCTACAGCTGAATGGCAAAGCAATGACAGTACAACCACGACCTCACAATAGAATCTGTACACTGTTCCACTCCAGTGATACATTCAGGTATCATGCATTCAGGTATCACACATTCAGGTATCATGCATTCAGGTATCATACATTCAGGTATCATACATTCAGCTATCATACATTCAGGTATCATACACTCAGGTACCATACATTCAGGTATCATACATTCAAGTATCCTACATTCAGCTATCATACATTCAGGTATCATGCATTCATTTATCATACATTCAGGTATCATACATTCAGCTATCATACATTCAGGTATCATAATTTCAGGTATCATACATTCAGGTATCATACATTCAGCTATCGTACATTCAGGTATCATACTTTCAGGTCTCATACATTCAGGCATCATACATTCAGGTATCATACATTCAGGTGTCGATACATTCAGTTATCATACATTCAGGTATCATACATTTAGCTATTATACATTCAGGAATCATAAATTCAGGTATCATACATTCAGTTATCATACATTCAGGTATCATACATTTAGCTATTATACATTCAGGGATCATACATTCAGGTATCATACATTCAGGTATCATACATTCAGGTATCATACATACAGGTATCATACATTCAAATATCATACATTCAGGTATCATACATTCAGTTATCATACATTCAGGTATCATACATTTAGCTATTATACATTCAGGGATCATACATTCAACTATCATGCATTTAGCTATCATACATTCAGGTCTCATATATTCAGGTATCATATATTCAGGTATCATACTTTCAGGTCTGATACATTCAGGTATCATACATTCAGCTATCATACATTCAGGTATCTTCTGTATAGGTGTTGGTTAAAATATAATATTGAAAATAATTCAGAAGTAATATATTTCCATTACAATATAACTGACCCTTAAATAGATCCAAGAAATGCCATAAACTGCAATGAATTGTGACTGACTAGTCGATTATGGTCACATTCTGCCCAGCAGTGACGAAAAAACTCGATAATGCAGATAATTTTGTGGAAAGCATAATTTAAAAAAAAGAACTTATGTGGGCGAAAATAATGATCACACTCAGGCAATGCACTATTTTGACCCATTAACATGTCTTCTGAACTTGAGCAATCTGAATTACGCTGAGATAAGATAAGTCTGTTTTGTTATAAGTATCTGCTGTGCCGTTTAGAGGTCAGCATTGTTCTTACACCTCCAGATGCTTCAGGGAATATTGATGACCGTGAAAGGTGCAATGAACCGCAGGCACCTTTTGTTTCCAGTATATCAGTGTAAAACTTAGTGCTGATAATGTCAGATGGACTTCAAGTTTATGTATCTAAATTTACATTGCTTAAGAGATCCAACAGAATTTTCTTGTTTCTGGCGGTTGGTTAATTTGGTCAGAGCGTTGGTCGTCTGGTCCCGTGTTCGAATCCGGCTTGGGGTAGTAAGAAGGGTATTGGCCTTTGCTCTGACTACCTCAGCTAGGCCATCTCACCGTCATAGTATCCACATTCTTGCATCATTCGGTAACGCGAGATACGTAAAAAATCTATTTTCTTAAATATTCTCCGGAAAAAAACTTCCAAACTTCTAAGAAAGCTATCCATTTAGGCACGTCATATAGCCCCCCACCTCCTCAACATCCTACCCAAAGGAGACACCTTGGACACGCATGGTAACAAATGGTTAGCATATGTATCTATGTTTTTTAAACGATCCCCAAACCCGGAGTATTCATTTTAAAATACACTAATACCTTCTTTTTTGGTAGCTAAACGCGGAGTGAAATTCCGAAATAGACCCCTCTTTTGTGGGAAACGCGGTGGCCTGAATGATAATTACGCCCCGTTTTCAACGAAATTGTCACTCCGCGCGGATCCAGTCTCGCTTCAAAATTAGCTCTTTTTTCCGCCTTTTTTTTCTTTTTCTTAATAATTTATGAATAGACTCACCTGAATTTGGAACAATCAGCACGCTAATTACAGTTAAAAATGCGAATTTGAGTAGCATTTTTTAATTCGTTTTGATTAATTATTAAGCAATTATCCGAGCTCGTAAATTTGAAGGAAACAACTGCACTTCTTTTAATGACAAAGGAGTTCTCAATTTGCCACCAGCCGAACTACGCAAGGTGTTGTCCGTGTGTTTGCGAGGCGTGTATATAACTCAACATGATTGAAATGGTTTTATTTCAGGGGTAACATTTGGTATCCCTACTTTGAGATGCTGAATCGCTTTTCCCGTAACAGACCATTCATAAAAGTGTTCAAGCAAGCTTCGATATACAGCAACACCATTCTCAGAATAATAAAATAATTAGCAAATTTTGATGCATTTGTGAGCCACATGGAGTATTATTAACAAAAAAAAATAGTTGACCTTGATGTGAGCATCTTTGTGTCAACATCTTCTTGTCAACACCTTCGTAATTGTTCAATAATAGCTTCATAAAACAAAGCAAGGAACTCTTCATGTCATTCTGATGAAGTGGGTTTTATCCCGGGTGGGGAGGGGGGAGGGGTCACTTGGTGTCACATGTGCCCTAAGAACGCGGAGAGAGGGGAGTAATTACATTACCAGTAAGTATGCAAACGCCATACGAAATCATCGTAATACTAATGCCAGCAGAACGTTATAAGCGCATATTTTGGGTGGCTGTGGCACAAAGCTCTGTTCCTTTTCTTCCTTTCAACAAGCGCAAGGTTTTCTCTCCTCGCTCGCGACCAAGCATGCATCTGGGTGTCGAGATTGACAGCTCGTTGCCTGTTTGTTTTTATGTTATGGATAAACCATGAAAAGAAGCTGATTCGTGAAGTATAACACATCGAGGGTGGAGTAGCTACCAGAGATGGACCATCGGATCAACAACTTTGTATGGTTCATCTGACTTAAACCACACAACCTGATATTGTTTGTGTTGAGAAGAACATTAAATTTGTTTGAATTTGCTTCAGATTAATTGTAATGTCATTTGTTTTCAACACAACATAGAACTGATATAAATAAAAATGTCAATCACTAAACAACTCACTACATAATACACTCCTTATATTTCGTAGTAAATTGATTCACTCCATTAAAACGAATGGCTTGATTGATCTATAACTTGAAAAACGAAGGCATGTGGAAAGGTTGTAACGCTCACACCTTAACACTCACATAAACACAGTACAGCATCGTTAAAACGGCAAAACTGGGATAGTGTCGATAAAAATAATGTCGTCATCTCCAATATATCGCCATAACGGATACGTTTAAACAGCGAGGAGCTTAACTACCGATGTCGGTATAACAATTTTTTAATGGATATGGATTCTATATTTTGAGCACATTTAATGTGCTCTTGAAGCTCGATCGTAACTCCTCCTTCCCACCCCTATCCCCCCCCCTCCCCGCCGGGGAAGGGGGTACCAGTGAGGGAGTGATATCGTGACCATTTGGTATTTTTGTTTGTGACGGACTTCACTCTTTGTAGCGCCCCTCAAGAATTTTTTCACAAATTGCGTATACGTTTAGTCATATGTATACAAAATACTTGCATATGTATGCGATCTTCTTAACAAAATAAGAAAAGCTGGAGTTTCTTTTCTTTTCTTATTTTTTAGTGTGGTTAAAAACGACTGAGAAAATTATTTTGTTTTATTTCATTTTTCTATTTCTTTATAATGAAAAAACGCGAGCTAATCACGCAGCGGTTACGGCGTCCTTATACAAGATCGTAGCATACATTTTGGTAGTGGGTATTGTTATCACAAGATTACATGCAGGGAAACCAGCCCCACTCGCTCGCTTTTGTACACAAGCCATGTCTGCGTATCACTCACCGGTGTATCACGGTTCTTTATACAGTAAAACATGTATTTGGGACCAGGAATGGTGACCGGAATAAGGAGTTGTCTGGTATATCAAGGGTATCCGGTCCTCAGGTTTTACTATATATTCAAAGATGTGTGGAAGACGTTGGTCTATGGTCGCTACTTATCACAACAAAATAACAGCCAGTTTTATGTTGTGATTTGATCGGGTCGACACGAAACTTGAAACGATGTTGGATCGGCGTCGGAATGTTGATTGAATAGAGTCTAATACAGTGACAGAGCTTAAGGGTAGAAGTGCGAAAATGAGATCAAAATTGTTCCGTCTCTGATCGTTTTCGATACACAGAGGCAACGTGACTTGAAGCTCAAGTTCATGATCCTGCCGTTAGATAAGCAACCTTGTTAACACTTGACAAGCCTTTGGCTTGCAAGGGTTATATGAATTTGTGTGAGCAAAATTCGTCCTTTTTTTTTCTTCTTGACAGTTTTTCCGATTTTTTGTGTCTTCTTCTTCTCTGACACTATGGGCCCTACGACCATGAAACTTGGGACTTATGAAGAGCTTGATCTGAATGTGCATGTCACTTTTTATTTTCGTCTTTGATTTCATTTTCTTTCTTAAAACGCCCTGTGAAAAGAGTGTATTTTTTTGAAGTAAATGCCTAGCATTTAACCCACATCACACACAGTTGCAGAGTGAGCTTTGTGCGAGCTCTCACTGCGTAAATAGATAACACGGCGTATGCTAGATCAGTCAATAAAACTTTAAGTCAACAGAAAGCAAACACTACTCGGCTTATAAGACGTATTCAAGCTGTGTTGTTTGCAATATATTATTCAAGCAATAACCCATTGAAGGAAGTATTTCTGCATTTTAATTTTTGTCAAGTGTTTAACATTTCGCTAGCGAAGTGAGGTTCTAGTTTCTACGTTGATTTTCACTTTCACCACTTTAACCGAGGTTTAATCAACGTCTTTGGTGCAAAGTTAAACAGACGTTTCAAAATGACGTTGTATAAACGTCGAAAAAATCGACGTTGTATAGAAGTCGGGTCACATCGAAGCAACAACCTCATATTATCGCTCACCTGAACTGGGAGACAGGGCGTTTCGAAAATTGACCAATACGGGAAGGTAAAATATCTGAATTTCAGTGGCACGCAAGCGTTTTGCCGACTACTTTTGAAACATAGTCAAGGAAACCGACTTCATACATACCTTGTGTTACTGGATGACTCAAGAGTGGCGGGGGGGGGGGCGGGGCTGGGGGGGGGGGCGTGGGGGTGGAGTGGGTTACTATGACGAAGGGGTGACTACGACGCCTTGTGATTGTCTCTGTCTTGACGTTGGGTCTGGATTCATATTGCAATGGCACCAGAGAAATGTCGGTTTACCCACGTCTATTCAACGTAGTTTTCCCGACATCTCTGTGACGTCTCTACGACATCGGGAGACTGTTTGGATTTCTATTTGTTTACCTTTTAGCGACATTGGTTAAGCATGAGATAATAGACGCCTATCGAACTTAGGCAGGTAGACGTTGCTTCGACGTCCATATTCAGTTTAACTTATTCAACGTTTATCATACGTTTTTCAAGCGCTGTAATGTTTACTGGGACTGGGACCTTAGCTTACTTTGCATAAGCATTTATAAATGTCGTATCGCTGTGAATATTTAGTCGAAAGATGAATGGTGAAGGACCACTGGTTCTGAATTCAATAGCTAGCTTCTCATGGTAACGCATTTCCTGTCAGAGCCAAAAAAAAACATATTTCAGCATATCTACCAAACAAACCGAACCCGAACACTCAGGAGCATAAACACATCGGTGCTAGCAAATACAATCGTACAAACTGTTGTTCAGAAATTCGTTTCATACTTTTTTTAATCTTTTAAGTAGTGTAGAAACATTGGTTCTGCTGCAGTCAATTATCGTGACGTCATCAGTCACGTGATCAATTAAGCCAATTAAGTCCCGCCCACTTTCATCTGTCAATCATTGTGACGTCAGAAGTCATAATGACGTCATAATGACGTCAGCCTCCCCATAGGCGGCATAACTCTATCCCTAGACCATGAATGAGTGCGATATGAATGATTACTTTATGAATGAGTACGTTATGAATGTATGCGTGATAAATGAGTGTGTGATGAATGTGTGCGCTATGAATGTGTGCGTTATGAATGTGTACGTTATGAATGTGTGCGTTATGAATGTAGAGGAAACAAGGATTCTGAGCAACCTGATTCTGATGATGTCATAATGACGTCACAGGTGGCGTACAACTGTCATGGGGTTTCTACGCCAGATGATGATGGATAGATCCAGCGCCCGTTCTAATGACGTCATAACGACGTGAAAATGACATCATGATGACGTAATGAGGACGTCATCATGACGTCATCATGACAACATCATGACCCCATAACCGTAAGCCTAGACCATACAGTGCATTATGAATGTGTATGATGAATGAGTATAATGAATGTGTAATGAATGACTACATTATGAATGAGTGCGTGATGTATGTGTTATGAATGTATGCGTTATAAGCTTATATGGCATGTTTTTACAAACATTCTGGTTAAGTCCGGAATAGCTCAGTTGGTAGAGCGCCGGACTCCTGGTCGGAAGGTTGGTGTTTCGAGCCCAGGTATGGGCGGCCTATCTCTTGACCATGGTATGTGACTATGTGACCAATCACATGTCCCCCTCCCTCGGAAAAAAGTCATGACCCCCTCCCCCCCAGGACATAAAATGTCCCAACCCCCCACACCCAGGAGAGCAATATTCAACCAATTCAGCAAAAAAAAGACCAGTTTCCAGCCAGTTCAACAACGGCAGCCAGTTCGGTAAGTTGTCATAGGCTATTTACATTGATAACTTTCGTCATGTTCAACCGATTTGAATGAAAATTTTACCGTTTGATCCGTTTTTTAGTTTTAACACAAAAGTAGTCACAGGCTATTTGCACATGTGGCTGTAAGCATAATGTTTATTTTAGTAACTTTAAAAGAAGTAGATAACTTTCACCATGTTCAACCGATTTGAATGAAAATTTTAATGTTCGATCCAGTTTTATTTCTAGTTTTAACATAAAGTGGTCACAGGCTATTTGCACATGTGGCTCTAAGCACTTTGTGGAGCACACTCATTCAAAGATGTGTTCGAATGGCAAGCCCATTCAAAAACGTGTTCGAATTATTTTTGGAACATATTGCGTTATAGTATTGTTCAACATGTTTTTTCAACAAATTTTTCAACAAAAGTTGCTCAACAAGTTCAACAAGTTCAACATGCTCAACATGTTGAACATGTTGTTCAACATGTTGTTCAACATGTTCAACATGTTCAACACGCTGTTCAACACGTTCAACATGTTCAATATGTTCAACATGTTCAACATGTTCAATATGTTCAACATGTTCAACACGTTATTCGACACGTTGTTCAACATTTTCAACATGTTCAACATTTTGAACATGTTTTTCAACCTGTTCAACATGTTGTTCAACATGTTCAACATGTTGTTCAACCTGTTCGACATGTTCAATATGTTCGGCATGTTCAACATGTTGTTGTATATAAAGCTATGTTTAAAGACTTAAGTTATTTCTAAGCATATTAGGACACAGTGTACCCAACCTCGAGTGTGACATCTCCCTATAGAATATAAAAGGCAGCCGTCCTCAGACTTAACACATTCTTGCAAACTTATAAGTTCTTGTGAGTGGGCACATGTATTAACATAATATGTATTTGAAATATTGTTTTATCATAATTGTGCATATTTGTGATATTCAATAAAAACCACATATGATGCTTTTCAACTTTTTATTTTTCTCATACAATATATAACACAATACTTCATTATAATATGTGGTTTACGGGTGAATTAACACCGCGGCAGAAACCTTAGCCTCTTACGACTTCATATGTTGCAAAGAAAGACATATATTAATATACAACGCTTAAGTTAATAAAATATTACAACATTTATAAAGTCTTTATTATAAAGTTTAGTCAAATCAGTCTACTTTTTCTTCATCTTTTTCATTCTGTTCACTGTCTATACCACTTTCTTCATCACTGTTGTCCTCCTCGTCCTCCTCCTCCTCCTTATCTAGTAGCTCCTCAAAGTAGCTCCTCTTCTTCCTATAGCCGCTTTTAGTGCCTTTGAATACTTGTAATGTTTTTCATCAACAAAGTAATTAAAGTCCTCTAAAATGGTTTGATAATGGTGGCTCTGCTCTAGACGTTGGGTATATTTGAATAGTCTCATAAACAGTTGTTTTAGTCCATGCTTATAAATAAGTCGAAGGTCATCACTTGCTATTTCACGCGCATCTTCAAGCCCTTGTTCTTCATATTCTGAAACCTTTTCTTGAAATTTGACATCATAGTCATCGTAGACTTTTTGAACCATATCATACCAAACAGAGTCTATTTCTGATTCTCTGTCAGAACTGCTGTTTGAACTGCTGTCATCAACACCCTCATCAAACTGCTCCATATGTTTGAACAAAGTTGTATAGTGCAATACATTCTGTACAAGCATGTGCATTCTTTTCAGCCGTGTTGACACTTTGACTTTCCATAGAAGACTCAACTAAAGTTTCCGTGAAAGATGGTTTTACAGGGTTTTCCATATCTATCTACAATTCTCCTTCTGAAGTGTGAGCATCCTTTACGTGCCTTTTAAGACTTTGTGGCCAGTTGTAAGATTTCAAACAAATGTTGCATTTATACACCCCTTTCGGTTCAATATACACTTTTCAAATGATGCAAAAGTCTTTAAACATAGCTTTATATACAACAACATGTTGAATAACATGTTGAACATGTTCAACAACAGATTAAACAACATGTTCATTATGTTGAACAACAGGTTGAACATTTTGAACATGTTGAAAAAACAAGTGGAACAACATGTTGAACATCGTGTTGAACATGTTGAGCAACTTTTGTTGAAAAATTTGTTGAAAAAAACTTGTTGAACAATACTATGATGTAATATGTTCCAAAAATAATTCGAGCACGTCTTTGAATGGGCTTGCCATTCGAACACATGTTCGAATGGGTGTGCTCCACAAAGTGTTTAGAGTCATCTGTGCATATAGCCTGTGACAACTTGATGCCAAAACTAGAAATAAAACTGGATCAAACGGTAAAATCTTCATTCAAATCGGTTGAACATGGTGAAAGTTATCTACTTTTTTTAAAAGTTACTAAAACATTATGCTTACAGTCACATCTGCAAATAGCCTGTGACTACTATGTTAAAACTAGAAATAAAACTGGATCATACGGTAAATTTTTCATTCAAATCGGATGTTATCAATGTAAATAGCCTATGACAACTTACCGAACTGGCTGCCATTGTTGAACTGGCTGGAAACTGGTCTTGTTTTGCTAAATTGGTTGAATTTTGCTCTCTTGGTGCGCGGGGGGGAAATTGTTGAAAAATTTGTTGAAAAAACATGTTGAACAATACTATAACGCAATATGTTCCAAAAATAATTCGAACACGTTTTTGAATGGGCTTGCCATTCGAACACATCTTTGAATGAGTGTGCTCCACAAAGTGCTTAGAGCCACATGTGCAAATAGCCTGTGACCACTTTATGTTAAAACTAGAAATAAAACTGGATCGAACATTAAAATTTTCATTCAAATCGGTTGAACATGGTGAAAGTTATCTACTTCTTTTAAAGTTACTAAAATAAACATTATGCTTACAGCCACATGTGCAAATAGCCTGTGACTACTTTTGTGTTAAAACTAAAAAACGGATCAAACGGTAAAATTTTCATTCAAATCGGTTGAACATGACGAAAGTTATCAATGTAAATAGCCTATGACAACTTACCGAACTGGCTGCCGTTGTTGAACTGGCTGGAAACTGGTCTTTTTTTGCTGAATTGGTTGAATATTGCTCTCCTGGGTGTGGGGGGTTGGGACATTTTATGTCCTAGGGCAGGGGGGTCATGACTTTTTTCCGAGGGAGGGGGACATATGATTTGGTCACATAGTCACATACGATGGTCTAGGGTTAGGCCGCCCATACCTGGGCTCGAACCACCAACCTTCCGACCCGGAGTCCGACGCTCTACCAACTGAGCTATTCCGGTGTAAGGAAACTTTTTGACCCCTAAAATAAATCGACCCCTCGATCGATTCGTTTTAAAACAAACAGACCCCCCGCCCCAAACACCGGTCGATTTGTTTTAAAACAACAGACGCCCCCTGAAATGTTTTAACCCTCTTATATTTTGTTGATTTCTTTATTTCTTTCCACATATGGCCACCTTATTAGTTTCTTTAAATGAAATATAAACTATATCCATGAATAACAATTTATTTAGCGACAGACATATAAATTTTCAAACACGAAAACACTTCCAACACCACTAGCATACAGTCAGCAAAAATTCTGTCCAAGTTCAATAATGGCATTTCAAAGGCTAAAAATAATAATTTTCTGCATCAAGAGGTAGAAAATGCTTAAAATAGTATCTAAAAACCATATACACCTTTTTTACTCCCATTTTATATTTAAACGTGATTATTTGGAGGAGTCATTTTATTATAAGAGAGGTCTGTTTGTTATGGTGGGCTTTCCCAAAACAAATCGACCGGGGGATCTGTTTGTTTTAAAAAAATCGACCGGGGTTCTATTTGTTAGGACGTCAAAACGTTTCATTACACCGGACTTAACCAGAATGTTTGTGAAAACATACCATATAACCTTATAACGCGTACATTCATAACACATTCATCACGCATACATTCATAACGTACTTCTTCATAACGTGCTCATTCATAACGCACTCATTCATAGTCTAGGGTTAGATTAATGCCGCCTAGGGGAGAGTGACGTCATTATGACGTCATTATGACTTCTGACGTCACAATGATTGACAGGTGAAAGTGGGCGGGGCTTAATTGGCTTAATTGACTTAATTGGCTTAATTGATCACGTGATTGATGACTTCACGATGATTCAATGCAGCAGAACCAATGTTTCTACACTACTTTTTTTTAAAGAAAAAAACTAGTTTCGATTTTAGAAAATCAAGTTATATTTACATGTTTGAATTTAACCATATCGTAGACATGTCAGACTGCCTGATTATAACCGTAACGTGAACATACAAGACATAACGTCCTTCTCTGATGATAATAAAACAAACGGACTTGACACCACAGGGAAAGTCGACGAACATGGATGGATGTCACGCCCAGACGTCGAAATTTTCTGGAATATGAAAATCAAGACAGTTCTGTCGCAAGCTTCAGGTGACAACCCTGAAAGTCCAAACATCCAAAGTTTGTACAAGTTTTAAACTGTTCTTTTTTAAGGAAAACGTACATTTAAAAAAAAAATGTAAATGACCCAGCTTTAGAGTATTTGCCACTTTCACACCCCAACACGTTATCCATTTGTTTTTAACAATTTGGTTTTGAATTTTTTTCTGAAACTGACCAAGAAATTCACTCAAAAGATGGTTTGCGGGACTGCGGCATTTAAAGGCATCGTGTTCACAGAACAGAATGTAGCAGTGATGGGATCAGAAAAAGGGAACGCATCTTTGTGAGGCAAGTCAGATAAAAAAACAGTGTTGTTTCTCATCCTAGTTCTTTTCTTGATTACCCGTTGGGGGGGGGGGGGGGGGGGGGGTTTGTTTAATTTCGATGACCAAGCATATGTATATATATTCATCTTTTACCTTTGATATGTTGTTTTCTATATTTTAAACTGTTGTGTTGGTGCGCAGTAAACATTGTAACGTCTCTACAATGTCTATTTGAGGTTGCGACCTATATCAACCAATTTCCAACCTGTTTCGACATCTATATACAGTTGCGCATCAACGTCTATCCAATAATAACAACAGCGTCTAAGTACAAGTGGTTCTGATTAGGACAGACGCCACTTAAGTCGTATATTAATCCTTGTTTTACCAAATACGACGTGAATGATCGGTTTTGCTCTGTCTCCGACCTCGTGAAAAAAGACATCGATTTATCGCAGCATGTTAAATAAAATCGCGGATAACAAAACTCTCAAAAGAACTTGCATAGAGAAACAAAAATAAAGCAATTCCACAGAGTTAGATTAACTAGTCTATTAGTCTTTAGCGAAGATCTCTTCCACGGTGAGTTCCCGATCGATGGCGCTTTTACGCCTCAGATATCGGCACTCCTCGGCCGCTTCCAGGCGTTCTTTCAGCAAGCTATCACTGTCCCCGAGCACTTCCGGTTCCGGTTGCCTTAACGACGCCCTTCTTGCTGAAGCCTTTAATTCGTGTAGCGTCTTGAGATTTTGATTCGATCCTCGGGAAGAAACCGAACTTCTCCGATGTTGGCTGATATCAGAACTGGTTGGGAGGTTGCCCCTGACAACGCATTCGCTTTTGCGTCGTGGGTTCGTAGTTACTTTTTTGTTATGGACAGTTAATTGTGTATTTTTGCTTCCGCTGTTTCTCTCCGGGGATTGACACTGGCGGTCTTTATTGGTGATGTTCTTATTTTTAGAGCTTCCTGATTGGTGGATCTGGTGATGTTTGTTGTCAGGCGTTGATATTGTAATGGCGGGGATTTCGATATAGTCGTCACTGGCATCGCTACAGGCGCCATCTTGCGGCTGTGTGGGGAATTCCACAGTTCTGCGAGGAGCGGCAGAACGACATTGCTCCCGGCCTAAGCTACCTGTTAATAAAGTAATTGTGCAAAATTAGAAAAAAGGGAAAAAAATACAATCAAAAAGATAATAGACCCTTAACGGAGAAACTTTATTTTATATTTGCTTTTGAGCTTCTTTTCGATATTCTAAGTGGTGACTTGATGATATATGGACTCCGAGCTCTTTCCACTCGAGCGCTCTAAGGGGCCGTCCGCGCAAGTATGGGAATGACCAAGGACCGTTCACATATACGAAAGACAACGATCTAAGGGACCGTCTGCAAAAAATACAAAAAGCAACGAAGTTAAGGGACCGTCCGCAAATGCGAAAATAAATTTTTGGCAATTTTGAACACCACCTTCCTCCCAGGGTTTAGACATTGACCCTGGAAGGCATTGCCCTGTATGTATATATTGGATCTAAGCCCCTGCCCCACCCCCTCCTCCTGGAGGCCTTTTGCATGAAGTTAGCATTTCAAATTTTACACCTGAGAAGACTTCTTGAAATGAGAAGTAAAATCTTTTGACAAAAAGTGTCATAAAAGAAGTGAGATTTATTTCCAATAAAAACAGATCACTGTTTATATTAGACTGCTTTTACTCAGTCCCAAGAGTTGTCCGATTTCCAAGGCTGGTGTGTTCAAGAAGTGATGTTTAATTCTGAATCATGCTCCCCAAGTCAAAACTATTCAAGTACCGTTTCATTTTGCATACAACACGAAGATAAAGTCAAATGGGACGCTGTCGATTATCCGTGTCCGTATTCACAAAAGTTAACTGTGCAGTTAACAGATTCCGTTAATTGCTCCTATAACAAAGAGAATTTTTGAACGTTTATTAATAAATTTTATTTTGATACTAAGCAACTTAATATTATAAAATTAACCAAATCAGCCGATTTCCCTTGTGCGCTGAGCAATTAACTGCACAGTTCATTTTTGTGAATACTGAGGCTGAAGTTTATTCAACGTTGCGAACAGGTGGTAAATGGGGGTCGAGAAAACGTCTGTTTCGCGACGTTATACAAACGACTGAATAGGGAGGGTGTGTAAACTACCCTTGGATAATCCGGCAACAAAAGATATTATGAGGTCATTTTTGTTCATGTTTTTTTCTCAAAAGCAAGCGGGTAAAAACACATTGCTAAAAGTGTGGTGAATTTTCGGAGTGACCCGTCATGCGTTCCATTTCCGGTGAGCGATAAGTTTCAACGATGAGTTTCAACGCTGCACCAAAGAAATGCTGATTAAACGTCGGGAAAATAAGGGTTTTGGTTACAACCATAAAGCAACACCTACACAATATGCTGCTTGTCCAACGTCGATTCAACGCTGTGTAAAGGACTTTGATCTCTGGTCGCGACCAAATCACAACCATATAACAACCAGATTTAATGTCGCAGTTTCTTTTGATCGACGTCACAGCCATAAATTGACGTCGGATCGACGCCGGAATGTTTGTTAAGCTGACGAGAATGTGACATGATGTTTCATGGAGACTTTTTTTTCGGAACAAAACTAACGCGCGTCACCACATAAAACACTGCGACGTCTATCCAACATCTGCCTGCGCTTGCGACGTCAGCAGGACATTGTCCAACCTTTCTGAAAAGGTGCGGCCAAGTCACAACGTCTCTGGATGTGTGTCTGGATTTGGCTGTATGTGAAAATCGGAACAAGGTCTCTCCTACCCCCCCCCCCCCCTTCGATGTTGGGACACAAACAAAGTCAACTTTTATCATATTATCACCCCACGATAAATATTTTGGAAAATAAGTTAAAGTTATTATTTTATCGCCTACTTTTTTTGTTTATATACAGCTTTTAAAATAGTTCAATGAATATAAAGCATGATGACAAGATGTCAACAATATAGATTTTCATTCCTAGTTTCAACCACCCCCTCCCCCACTCCCCCCTCACCCCCAACCCCTGACAGGACAGGCTAAAATAAGGTGGCTAACGGAGCACTCACAATATTTTAATCATGAAACTACGCACTTTAATACTGAAACCTGTCAAGAAGCAATCGTACCTTTATGGACTTCATAATGAACAATAAATGTCGTACCTGGTTTTTAAGGCTTCCGGATATAGACATACAATCATAAACACTTTGTACTCTTATATATGAGAAATAGGCCTGAAGAGCAATTTTCTTTTCTTTCTTTTTTTTTTTTTTCTTTTCTTTTTTTTTTTTTCTTTTTGCATATTCTAACACAAAGAATGACGTAACGCCAGAAGCGGGGAGTGGTGGGGGTGAGAGGAGGAGGGGTGGGGCTGAGAGGAGGAGGGGGGAGATGGAAGTGGTATCTCAGGAATATCGATTTCCCGTCGTCTACGTAACCACGTCTACATAACCATCATTCCCGACGATATAGACACGTCGTCGCTATCCCATTGTAAATACAGCCTCAGGCTAAAGAGGTCGTTTCGCTGTGTCCTTCATATACAACTAACTCCGGGCGTTGATATGATGTCTAGTTATGACGTCTCTCCAACGTCTACCTTGTGACTTGTTCACCTGAAATGCTGAAGTTTTGTCTTTTTATTTATTCGCAATTGCAGTTCTTTAAACGTACCACGTTTTAACTCTGATTGGTCACTGTGTCTTCTGACGTCAGAGAACGGTACCGGCAGCGTGTCACCCTGTGTGATGCGACCACTCGAACGTCGCCTGTTACCCGCAGTCACGTGATCTTTGTATGACAAAATAACCGCACTGATTTGATATATAAAACATATTGGATGTTCCAGGGATAGCCTGTTCCATCCACCTTTCCCCTCCCATTTCCTTTCTCCCACCTCCCCCCTCTCGATCACCCCCGCTCCACCCCACTAGCTCTTTCCTCGAAAAGAAAAAGAAAAACTGTACTTTCTATTTCTTTTCAAATTTAGAATTCTCAACACATGCCTCCCAATAAAAAAAAGGTTGAGCACAAGCCTGATTTTGTATTTTATTTAACGATTTTACCACTTTTATTTATTTATTTATTTATTTATTTATTTATTATTCTTATTTATTCAGTTATAACAAACAGCGTATGGTAATAAAAAATCAATTAATGATATATCAGTATCAACTTTTTCAGATCAGAATAAACTTTTGTCAACATGTAACAGTTGATATTGATATTTCAGTTTTAATACCACAAAATGATCATAAAATATCGTTTACTTGATCTTTGCTTTTCAAGAATTCAACAGTTTTTATTATGTGTTTTTAGGTAATTCCTGGTGCTAAAAACCAATATTACCGACATTAATCAAGAATTTCCTTATATCTGTGAAATCGCTGATACTATTGACTCAGTTATTTATAGCAATGATGACATACGACATCTGATTGGTTAGAATTTGACAGCAACAACAACAGGGTAAAAGAAAAACATCAAAAAACCAGGCCACATGGTAATCGAGATCTAATTCTGAGCCCGCGGTTCTTAAAATAGAAACGAATTACACAAGAGTTACCAGTGTCATATTTACAATGTGAAAAATGGTGTAATTTTCGTATTTTTATCCCTATCTGTTTTTTATTATTGTTTCAGTAGCACCTCTGAAAATAGTCCACAAGTGCGACTGTACGAAAGTGGGCCTCTCTACTTTGTTGGTTGGGCCAATGTGAGGGGTGTGTCTATGACGTACTTCCCTTCGTTAGTCTTCGCATGAAGCAGGACGCGCTACACTCGTCAGTGGCGGATACAAGTATCATAAAAGTAGGCGAGGACAGGGTGGGGGAGAAGTAAGGGCAATTAAAAAAAAGAAAAACCCAAAACAAAACAAAAGTCATTGGATTAATAGTTGATGGGTTGCAACCCATGACCCCCTCCCTCTGAGCCCCACCCCCTCCCCCACCGGATCCGCAGAGCATGTTCCTGAATTCGCTTAAGGGACAGAAATATCAAGGAACAAATAATAGAAACAATAATATGAGGCCTGAGAACTGACCTAGAACAAGGAAACTTCTCCGGTGGTTCAGTACATGTGGAAAGATAATGCGAGGCCTGAAAGCTGACCTAGAGCAAGCAAACTTCTCCGGCTGGCGTCTGCCTGAGGTTAGATAATATGAGCCCCGAGAACTGACCTGGAGCCAGCAGACTTCCCTGGCGGGCGTCTATCAGAAGGGAGATAATATGAGCCCTGAGAACTGACCTAGAACAAGGAAACTTCTCCGGTGGTTCAGTACATGTGGAAAGATAATGCGAGACCTGAAGACTGACCTAGAGTAAGCAAACTTCTCCGGCTGGCGTCTGCCAGAGGGGAGATAATATGAGCCCCGAGAACTGACCTGGAGCCAGCAGACTTCCCTGGCGTGTGTCTACCAGAGAACAGAGGCCTATCGTCTGCGCGGCCTGTCGCACCTCTTGAGGGCTGAGACTACTCCGTCGTCTCTGTAAGCCTAACTCTGCGCGCAGTTTATCCTCTTCTAAAAAAGAAACGAAATACAAAATTTTCAATACGGTGTAGTTGGTAAGAGCCGTACTCTGGCTAGTTCAAGGTCAATATGTGTTAATTTTTTAGTCTGACTGGAAGTAGCAGCGAGACATTAGTTCAAGTAAGTAGAGCGTGGTAAAAGTAATATATATATCTATCTATCTATCTATGTATGTACCTCTCGCTTACTCTCTCTCTCACCTCTCTCTCTCTCCTCTCCCTCCCTCCCTCATTCTTTATCTCTAGCTCATCTTTCTATCTCTCTCCCACTCTCTCTCCCTCCTTTGTTCCCTCTCTCTCTCTCTCTCTCTCTCTCTCTCTCTCTCTCTCTCTCTCTCTCTCTCTCTCTCCCCTTCTCCGCCTTTCTCTCTCTCTCTCTCTCTCTCTCTCTCTCTCCCTCTCTCTCTCTCTCTCTCCCTCTCTCTCTCTCTCTCTCCCTCTCTCTCTCTCTCTCTCTCTCTCTCTCTCCCCTTCTCCGTCTTTCTCTCTCTCTCTTCCTCTCTCCCCTTTTGCTATAAGCATAAACTTGCCTGGACTGTCGCCCTCGGCTAGGCGCAGCTGTTGCTGGAGCAGTTTTTCTGCTTGTTGCTTCATTTTATTGGCCTCCCCATCCAGACTTCCCATCACCGATCTGCACATAACAGACAAAATGCTTAACTTTTTTTATGCTTACCCCTAGAATTCTCATTAGAAACTACTTTAGGCCTGGTAATAAAAAACGCCAAACACAAACGTCAACGGCCCTTCAATACCAAATTGCTAAAGTTGCAATAACAGGAGCAGCAGCAGTAGTAGTGACAGTCGCTGTAGTAGTCGAAATCCGGAGGGGGGTGGGGGGGGGGGGTCGGGGTGGAGAGTGGGCACTCGGGTACCAACTGGTCACCATGCGTGTCTATGACCTTTAAGAGCGACTCCTAAACACGGAGTGCTGAGCTAGAAAGAGTAACCCCTTTTTTACCAAACACCGAGTACAATGAATAGAAGTAGTGGTAGTTTTAGTAGTAGTAGTAGCAATAGCAGTAGCAGTACCCGCTTTTGTAGAAATATTATTTTAATGTGCACATGCATAGCTGCAAAAATATTTAAAACAAAAATAAAAAAACTATCATATGACGTCACATGACATCACATTTCTCCAGACACTTACTTGTGCAGTGCAGACATGTGCTTTAAATTGGAATCCAAATCTTTATTCTGTTTCTGCCAAGTCTTCGACATCGTCTTCGCCTTCTTTTTGTTGATGTTCGTCTTCTCGATCTCAGATGACGCCATGTTTGTTTGGGATTTGGTATGAGCCGCCATTTTGATATTTTTATTTATTTTTATCTGTCTTTTTTTTTAACTTAAATAAATATCAGCTCATTTTATTCTTTCAAATGCATCCATTCTTAGTACTAACTTAGAAGACTTTTATTATGAAATGTTGCTTAGAAATTATCTGATAATAAGAAAAATGACGTCTATAAATATATATAAAGTATATCAAATTGCAAAATATATTATTCAGTAATTTTCTATGAATTATGACCAAGCTTTGAGTCTAAAAAAAGAAGTCACGGATATGCAGCAAATTATATTAATGCCGTCATGTGACGCACGAAGAGCGCCTGCACTATCTTTCCACACTATCTCGTGTTATCTCTATATAGAAATTCGATCCTGTCACCAAGTCTATTTTGTCTAAGAATTCTTTATACGAATCCGGTCATTTCAAACAGTCCTGTTTTATAGGATTTATTATTATTCCTAAAACGTAACAAAATTAGTTTTATTTCCTCATCTTAATGTTATCAAACATAAAGATTTTGCTTTTTTCAAATAATTAGTGTGTGCAATATAATTCTTTTATCTGACTCTGTTTATTTATTTATTTATTTATTTATTTATATATTTATTCGCGATTTCATACTTGTGGATTGATCTATAAATTGCAACATTTATTTCTCCGTGAAAAAGAACCATTAATCAGACACCAATCATTCACAAACATCGATGTTTTAGTGCTTCATTCCGAGGCTCATTTCTAAGAATACCCGTTTCTACGAAATGCCTTCTTAGTGACGCCACGTTGACTGAAACAATAAAAACGGGGTCCTTTTACAAATCTGCAGCTTTGAAAGATCAGTAACGGAAGTAGTCACATCTAGCCATAAATTAACGCACCTTTTATTAATACCCCCAGTACACTCTTGCTCTCTCTCTCTCTCTCGCCCTTTCTTTCTCCTCTCTTTCCCCCTCTCTCTCTCTCTCTCTCTCTCTCTCTCTCTCTCTCTATCTCTCTCTCTCTCTCTCTTCTCTCTCTCTCTCACACACACACACACTTCTCTCTCTCTCTCTCTCTCTCTCCCTCTCTCTCTCTCTCTCTCTTTCTCTCTCTTAGACACACACACTCTTCTCTCTCTCCCCCTCTCTCTTTCTCTCTCTCTCTCTCTCTCTCTCTCTTTCTTTCTTTCTTTCTCTCCCTCTCTCTCACCCTTTCTCTCGCCCTCTCTCTTTTCTCTCTTTCTCTCTCTCTCTCTCTCTCTCTCTCTCTCTCTTTCTCTATCTATCTGTCTATCCATCTCTCCATCCCAACCAACTCTTCCGTATCCATCCAGTGAATATAGCAACGTTCGTTCACCGTTCGATCGATGTCGCACCCGAACATTGACATTTGGATGTTAATGGAAATCGAAGCAAAGTCTTCCTTCAGACTTTGGACAAACGTCGATTTTCCGACGTCTAATGAGCGTTGCGTAAAGGTTGCAAATGTGACGAAAACAAACAACGTCTTTCTTTCGATGTTGTATAAACGTCACATTGTAGAGCTGTCGGAAAATATGACTCCAGAATTGCTTTCTATACATGGTCACTCCTCCGTCACAGCAGCTGCACGCTTCAGTCATCCGGTCAAGTAAGACATGCATGAAGTCGATTTCAATGAATATTTTTTTTAAAAAAATCGGTGAGGAAAAAACCTTGAGCTCTCTTTAAATTCCCATATTTTACGTCATATTGGTCTATTTTTGTAACGACCTGCCATGGCCGCCGTGAGCGATAATACGACCTGCATTCGACGTAACATAGGCGTTTGAATGCTTCGTCTTGCCTTCTAAAGTTCATATTATTGGTTCCGCTTTGTTTTGTGACTGCAGTCCGGATCAGAACGATTACTCTTACTTTATTGCACACCACTTACGACTGTGGCAGCTGAGGACGATAATGCATATACTAGCCGTCAATGTAATGCCACACAATGACCACTGTGGCGATTGTATTTTATTACATTGTCAACAGCCATTGGGGGTGTGAGGATAATTTGTGGCTTGTTTCCACGAAGCTTAAGGCACGTTGTGTTGGCACTGTGTCATTATTAACTCAAGTGTTTGTTTGGTTTGTTTATTTGTTTCATAGTTGTTTTGTGTCATGGCATAAAATTTATGAATAATCAACTGTTGGAATGTGAAGTGGCAAACTGGTGGAATCCAGGAGGATGGGGTTGGGTGTCTGTGGGCGGGTGGGTGGGGTGTATATGTGTGTGGGTGGGTGGTGGTGTATGTGTGTGAGTGGAGTGTATATGTGTGATCGTGTATATGTGTGGGTGGATGGGTGGGATGTATATGTGTGTGGATGGGTAGGGTGAATGTATGTGTACGGGTGGGTAGGGTGTATATGTGTGTGGGGTGTATATGTGTGTGTGGCTAGGGTGTATATGTGCGTACGGGTGGGTGAGGTGTATGTGTATGCGGGTCGGTGGGCTGTATGTGTGTGTGTGTGCGGATGGTTGGTTTGTGTGTGTGGGTGTGTGTGTGTGCGGGCGTTTGGGGTGTATGTGTGTGTTCGGGTTGGTTGGGTGTATGTGTGTGGGGGAGGAGGGGTGTATTGGTGAGATATATTTATGTGTGCGGGTTGGGGAAAAGGGTGGAGGCTTCAATAATTTGACTTCCGGTCGAGAATCGTTCAGTCCACCCTACCCCTTCCCTCCCCGAGAAAATGAATAACAGGCCACCACACATCCTCTGTTAAAAATGTCACGTGGGGTAGCTACCGTGCCAAATTCGCCTTTTCAGAACCAATCAACTTTTTTTCGAGTTAACAACTAAAAACTATAGAACAGCCCTCATAACTTGAACATACACAATTCACAAGCTTTCATGTATTAAAAAATAACATATATCCCCAGCAAACATTCTCAGGCCAAACTTACGTCGATCTGAAGTTGGGATTTCGACCTGCATGCCAAATCGGGTCTGGTTTTGAATTGTCGAATAGACGTTGGATAAGCGATGTTGTTTAAACGTTGCAACAAAAACCCACTGGTAATCAACGTCTTTAGTGAGACGTTGTGCAGACGTCTGCGAACACAAGCAAACAAAAAACCTCTTTTGTTATATCACACCAGAAATCGAAGCTGTGAGAGGTCGCTTTGATAATAGACCAATATGAGTTGTTTCGACTTAATCTGCAACTTTTTTTTTGCCATCATGATTAGACCATAACACGGCGTTGATCCGACGCCGTGAGTGACGTATATTCATATTTCGAATTAAGTAATAATATATATATATATGTGTTACAGCGAATCTGTAAAACCACCGAATCTATAGGTACGCTGAAAATTACAGCGAATCTGTACATTCGCTGACTCACTTAGCGAATCTGTAGATCCGCCGAAAATTTTCAGCGAATCTACAGATTCGCGGGATTTTCACCTAAAAAATTATACAGATTCGCTGAAATTGCCTGATGGGCCATCTCTTTATGGACATGATCACTTGTTTTTGCTAATATTTGAAATTTAAAAGCTTTTGTGTGATTTCGTTACTCCAGATGTATTTTACACACCTTCTTCTTGGTTTGTGTGAAGGGAATATATTAAAATCGAGCTTTATTATGTGTTTGCATTGCTATTAACTCATTTCATGCAGCTGAAGGTTTTTGGTCATTTGATGAAAATGCAGCAATTTATATGCTTTCACACCGGAATAAAGTTTCTATTCGTCGAAATCCTGGTCCTGTCAGTTTCTGTTAAATTAAGCTATTGTTGTGTGGAGCATCGAAAATAACACTGATTGGATAAGCGTACCGCAAGTCAATTGCAATTTATCTCACCCGGAGGTGAAGAGATTTTTGTGTTGCTTTCACAGAAAAATCATTGCAATTTGACTAATAGCAATATGAATGATACTCAGAAGGGGAGCAATGATTGCAATTTATTTAGAAACAATAGTATTAAGATTTGCTGTGAACACTTTTATGAAAGACGATAACACAAAGAGAGAAACTTAATTTAAGCCTTTGTGAATATTGATAGCAAATATTTTCGAACGCTTTCCAATATTGTTTTTCATTTGAGACTAGAAATTCGCATTTCAACAATGCATTTTAAAGCTAGTTAGTTAAAAATAGGTATAATTTTAAAAGTTCCGATTGCAATATATCCTATTCCCAAAAAACAAGAAACTTAATTTAAGCATTTGTGAATATTGATAGCAAACATTTTCGAACGCTTTCCAATATTGTTTTTCATTTGAGACTAGAAATTCGCATTACAACAATTCATTTTAAAGCTATGTAAATAACAATATGTGTAATTTGAAGAGTTCCGATGGCAATATATCCTATTTCCAAAAACAAGAAAAAGGTATGTAAAACACCTCAGGAGTAAAGAAGTCACATAAAAGCAATTAAATTTCAAATATCACCCAACACAAGTAATCCCGCCGGTAAAGATGACTGGTCAAGCAATTTCAGCGAATCTGTATAATTTTAAAGGTGAAAAATCAGCGAATATGTAGATTCGCTGAAATTTTAGCGTATCTATAGATTCGCTGCTTTTACAGATTCACTGTAACATATATATATATATATATATATATATATATTGCGTGTGTGTTTAAATGCTCTTTAGTTTAAGCTATTTGGCGTCCTAAAACCCGCATTTTTGGCCTTGTCCTTAGACAATGATTGAGCATCATCTTGAAACCCTTTGTCCTCATTAGACGATATGTCAGAGTAGCTCAGTGACTTTGACCTCCTCGTTCGTGGTCATTTCTGAATTTTAAGAGTTCAGAGTCGAATTTTATGTGGCCCCCAAGTGTAATTTTCGCTACTCGGTGACGATAACGATCTAGTTTCTTTGAACATTTAGAAAAAAAACAGCAGTTTGATCTCCACCAATGATTTTGCATTTGCTGTGTGTATTAAAGGGTACTGAAGTTCCTTCCTGAAGTCTCAGCTTTAGGTGTGATCAATCCGACAACTCGAAAATCGTCATCTGATTTCGGACCGGATTATTTAATTGATTTGACAAATACCACATGCTCTCGGCCCAAAGATTCTAGCTTTGGGTGTGGTCAATCTGACGATCCTAAAACTCGACAGCCAGACGACTTTTGAGACGAGTTTTACACAGCTGAACATTTCAGTAATTTCAGTTTTTCAACAAGCGCGAAGTGAAAAGTGATCTATGCGTACATGTGTACCTCATGTATATATAATGTATACCACATGTGTACCTTATGGGTACCTTATTTGTACCTCATGCGTATCTCATGTGTAACTCTGTGTACCTCGTGTGTACCTCATGTGTGCATCATGTGTACCTTATGGATACCATGTTTCTACTTCATGAGTGCCTTGTGTGTTCAGGACGATACCGACTCGAAAATACCAGACCGGACAATACCTGGCAGGAAAATAACCGACATAGCATATCATCCTACTGGATATCCCCCTACCAGATATCACCCTACTGGATATCACCCTACTGGATATCCCCTACTAGATATCACCCTACTGGATATTACCCTAATGGACATTACCTACTGGATATCATCCTACTGGACATCACCCTACTGGATATCACCCTATTTGATATTACCCTACTGGATATCACCCTACTGGATATCACGCTACTTGCTATCACCCTACTGGATATCACCCTATTGGATATCATCCTACTGGATATCACCCTACTGGATATCACCCTACTAAATATCGCCCTACTGGATATCATCCTACTGGATATCACCCTGCTGGATATCACCCTACTGGATATTACCCTACTGGATATCACCCTACTGGATATCACTCTACTGGATATCACCCTACTGGCTAGTACCCTACTGGATATAACCCTACTGGATATCATCCTACTGGATATCACCCTACTGGATATCACCCAACTGGATATCACACTATTGGATATCGCCCTACGGATATCACCCTACTGGATATCACCCAACTGGATATCACACTATTGGATATCACCCTACGGATATCATCCAACTGGATATCAACCTACTGGATATCAACCTATTGGATAGTACTCTGCTTTGAAAATGCCCTACTTTTAAGGAAACCTTTAAATACCAGCAAAAAGTGTTTCATAAATATTCAAACAGAAAAGGACCAAGCAAAAGCAAAGCTTATTTAAGACTTGTCTGAGTATATATTACTTTTTTTACAAATATAATTCTCCTTTTCTGTCTATCTTGGCTGAATGAGCCTTTACTATTACAATTCATGCAAGGACATGCACTACTAGAGACCACACTGGTACTACAGTTATATCTGACCGCATGACAAAATTTTGACGGCAACATTTATGACAGAGTGACACATTAAGACACACGACTTATCTATAACTGCCATACAGCAGAGAAAAAACAGTACCAGACAAATCAAGCCGGTCTAGCACAATTCCCCAACCCCAGACAACTGCCCCTCCAGACAACCCCCCTCGACAATTCCCCACCCCGAACAATTCCCCCGGAGGACAATTCCCCCCGAAGACTATTCCCCCCACTTAATTTTTATTTTTATTCTGCTTTGAATGCCATAAGAAAAATAAAACAACCGGGTATCTGTCATTTATTTATTTGTAAAATACCTTAATATCAAAAATGCGAAATTTTTCTGTCTGGAACGAAAGTCTTTTCTGCCATTTAAAACCTGATGTTGTGGGCAATTCCACGCAAATAGCCAATAGTCTGCCGGTTTTCGAAGTCGCGCACAATTTGATGAATGCGCTGCGCAGAGTCGGCGGACTGGTGATGTGGTGGCTCGGGCAAGCGGTCATAATTTGACCAGGTGCACCGCGAACATTACGAAGGATCCAACCGATGTACACGTAAAAAACCAATGACTCCGGAAGTTCCAGCTTTGATTCGTTTTTCCTGGCTCTGAGGTGGCCAACTTAAAGTTCTTTGGTTTTGATAAGGCATGTAAATTGCAATTGCGACAATGTTGAAATGACGCAAGCTACATAAGTGACTTTTAGTTTGAGCTAACCTATCTGCACGAAACATTAGTCTCAGTGCCCCTTTCTTGAAATAAAAATCTCTATTTAGTATTAGTTTTATATAAGTTTTCCCCATGATCTATAACTTTATAACTTTATGCCTGACTAAGGAACATCTTCCTCAATAAATAATTTTGTTTCATTCATTCCTATGCAAATTTAATCTCTACCGATCTCAAATTGCAAATACAGACCGGATTTCAATTGCACTTTTGAAATGCTATCAACGGTTTACTGTGATGCTCGAGTACATCGATTTACTATCCAAAGTCTTTGAACTTATTCAATGTATTATTCAATTTATTTTCCAACAAAAATATGAAAACCTTGCATTTTTTGGGATTTGTGGGATAGACCTGGGATAATTTAGTACAATCGGAGGAAAGTTTTTAGACTTGCTTGATATTTGTAACATTTTTCAAAGAAATTTATTTTTTTTAGTGGCGAAATGACAAATGACTAATTTTAGTCTCATTTAGAGTCCTGTATTGTCCTTTTGGTAATTTGTATTGTCCCATTTCGAGTCTTATATTGTCTTTGGGACAATTTGTTTTCTCTCACTTTGAGCCTTGTATTGTCTTTGAGGAAAATTGTAGTGTCTCATTTCGAGTTTTGTATTGTCCTGTAGGGTAATTTTTTATGTCGGATAGTTTCCTGTAGGGTATTGTTCGATAGGGTAATGTCCTAGTCCCAATAGTGAGAGTGTTATAATAGTGATACTAGATGTACTAGATCTGGATACTTGTGGGAGGCCAATGAACTTATTCATGTGCGTTTCTTCTACAGGCCTCCAACCAGTGTCCGAATCCAACACAAATCACACAGCACCATGATATATCCCTGCTTCAAATAGCCAGCGCAGATGTAAACTACACCTCGAGTAAAAGAATGTAAAACTATTCATAATTTATTTGAATCGTAATGCTAAAGAACGTTTAGTTAAATTTGTCAGTAAAAAATGTCATTTTAAGATCCCACAATTTGACGCCATTTATATGTCAAACTGTTTTCCCAATTCCATGCTGGGAGAAGTGTTAAAAAGGAAAAGTATGACGTCATATTATTGCATTTCACACCTTGTCGGTAATTAAAAGCTAAACGCCAGTTATATAAAGCCGTAGTAAAACCACTGTATTCACCTATTAACAAGCTTGTTAACAAGGGAGCGTTAGCAACTGTATGGTGTCATAAGACAGTTTCTTTTATTTTAATTGTTCACAGATATATAGTAAGTGTATCTCTCAAGTGTATTTCTTCTTTACTTTCCCACTGCCGGACTTCTACATTGACACAGTATTGGAAATAGTCATTTTAAGCACAAAGAAAACATCACACCATGGTAAGGAATACTGTGTTGGCTTTAACAAATTTTATTTATTTCATTTTATGTTTTTCCTTGAATGAAGACCATGAGCAGTCTTGTGTTTTACTTGCCTTTACACTAGCGTTGACGTCATGTGTATCTCAATTGTTCATTATTATAGATTTTTCCCGAATAAAGAAGATTAGATTGTGTAGTTGTTTAACTGTCGTCAACTTCAGATCTGAATAAAGACGATTAGATTCTGTAGTTGTTTAGCTCTCCCCAACTTCAGATCTAAATAAAGACGAATAGATTGTGTAGTTGTTTAACTGTCATCAACTTCAGATCTGAATAAAGGCGATTACATTCTGTAGTTATTTAGCTCTCGCCAGCTTCAGATCTGAATAACGACGATTAGATTTTGTAGTTGCTTAGCTCTCGTCAACTTCAGATCTGAATAAAGACGGTTAGATTCTGTAGTTGTTTAGCTCTCGTCAACTTCAGATCTGAATAAAGACGATTACATTTTGTAGTTGTTTAGCTCTTGTCAACTTCAGATCTAGAGAACTGCAAAAGATGTGATTCGATGCACATACAAATAAAAGCAAATCATAAATAAGGTAGAAACATATTTTTTTGTGTAACATAATAAAAATTTAATATATAATATATGATAGTAAACAGCAATCATAAAGGCCAATAGTGAACGGTATAAACATGTGGTGTTATTTTACAGGAAGAAAACAGACGAAAGAAATCTTCAGGTAAGACCAAAGAACAGTCGAATCTTTCACGCGCTGGTGATCGCACCGACAGATCGAGATTACCTATTGGTCACCCAGAGGCTATGGCATTCAAACCGAAAAGGTTCGTGATCTCTACATATAGCTCAATACTGTTTAAGTTCGTTGTACAGGCACACGTTCTAAATCATCGCTAAATGGTCAAAGATGTAGCGAGGGTGGATACCGAGCTATGTATGTAAAAGGGGGCATGAGCCGTAATACTAGGCCCCTCCCACAACGCTCATTAGCGAGGTTAAGAGAAACGTTCAAAATCATCTAAAACATCCAGAATTCTTAAAAAACTATAGGTTTTTTATCTTTCTTTTTTATTCATGGGCACTATACATTCTGAACGCACGGAATGCCTGTGACGGATAGATCATGGGGCTATCACGAGACGTGGTAGGACTGTGAGGGATAGATCATGGGGCGTAGGTGTTTTGTTGTGGATTCAAACACATATGGAAGGCCTGTTAACAAGACATGGTAGGACTGTGAGGGATAGATCATGGAGCGTAGGTGTTTCTAGGTGTGGATTCGGATACAAATGAAAGGCCTGTTAACGAGACGTGGTAGCACTGTAAGGGATAGATCATGGGGTGTAGCTGTATTGCTGTGGATTCGGACACATGTGGAAGGCCTGTTACCGAGATGTGGTAGGACTGTGAAGCATAGATCGTGGGGCTAGGTGTTTTTCGGTGTGGATTCGGACACATATGGCAGGCCTGTTAACGAGACGTGGTAGGACTGTGAGGGATAGATCAAAAGGGCTAGCTGTTTTGTTGTGGATTCGGACATACATAGAAGGTCTTAAGACCTGTTAACGAGACGTACAGGGTGAATTCATTGGTCTTCCACAAGTATTCAAGTGAATGTGTTGAAGGAAGTGCAGTGGGTTGCTAAATAATACAAAATTTTCTTATCATTGCTTTATAAGTAAATTTTCACTCGGTGCATGCTATAATAGATGTTAGATAAGCGACGTTGCTTTTGGTCGCAAAGTAAACTTTCTCCAAAGTCGAATCAGCTTATCTGTTGAAACTTTGTGCTCACAGCCAAACAGCAACCTCACCATGTTATCACACACCGGAATTCGAATCCACGACAATTCGATTCTAAACTGAATAAAAATGGGGATGTAAATATGGGAATTTTAGGAGGGCGCAAGATTTTTCCTGCCTATTTTTGAAAAGTATTTATAATAAGTTACTTTATACATATCCTGCAATATTGGATGGCCGAAGGGTGTGGGTACTCTGATGGACCGCGAATCCTTATGATGGCCATTGTCCAGATGGCAATTTTTAATTGACATTTTCTCGGCGTCTGTACGATGTCCCTCTTCCGACTTTTATGCAACTTTTATCTCCAACTTATTGTTTAAACATCGGATAATCAATGTCTATCCTAATTTCGGCAGGGAGACATTGTTTCGTTTACCCGACGTCGGACGTAACGTCTATCCAACGATGATACAACCTCCAATATTTTCTGGGTAGCCTCACAGCATGTCATTGGACAACCCGTCTAAAAATTTGGCTGGATCCTTTTAACAAATGTCCGTTTGTAAAATTGTGAGAACGGTCGTTAAGGAAATAATTTTACTTTAAAGCTCAAATATGCAAATACTGCATTGTAAAAAGGTCATTTTGTTGTTGATTTTATATAGATTGAGCAAATTGGAAAGAAGTTCGTCAACACCATTGCTAGATGTTAATAAGCTTCCTGTATATCCTTCCGGTGGTGCCAAAGTGCAAACAAGGAGCAAAGCAGGTGGAATCTGTCATTCAAGCAAAAAACCACTTGAGCAAACAAGGTCATTTCAGTCAAACTTAGGTGTATGTGACCTGGTGTCAAATCTGAGGCAATTGAGGGTGACTGAGGGTGCAATGAGCGACACGGATTTGCCAAAAGTTGCAGACAGGGAACACAGGTGGAGCCTAGAAACAAAAACCGGAAGTGGAGTTGAAGAAGATGTTGATGTGGAGTCCCAACAACCTTATGCACAGGAACAAAGCATGGTTTTCCATGGAAATCTATGGGAAGTTCCGTTTCTTGGAGGAAAACGTAAACACTTGGATTCGACGCGAGTATGTAAATCAACAAATCCACGCGAGTATGAAGACGTTAAATTTGTCAGAAGAAAGTGCCACTTTCTCCCTCCGCTGTGATCCTTTGAAATAGAACTTTTTGTGAACAAAACATAATAAAAACATCCATAGGCTACTAAATAATTTGGGTAAAAATTCTTTAACACTTAAAAGAGACCTTTTGCGGAAAGTTAACTTTCCAAGTTTTAGTCTGAGAAAACTTCTGAAATGAGAAGTGAAATATGATGGCAAAAAGATTTTGCAGAAATAAAAATTCAAATCATTCTAAAAATTAGATCATATTACGCTCTTATTTAAAAAATTAGATGATAAAATCAGCTACCCTAAATGGGAAGCAGAGCCGTGATTCGATCAGTACCAGGGAAATATATGTATTAAAATTCTTGAAAGATCTTAATCGTATCTTAGAACTAAACTTTCTAATTCAGGTGTGAATAAAGAATTTAACATATGTGCAATGGATTCAAAAGCATGATAAATGACACAAACGTGCTAAATAATCAATAGTAAACACATATTATGTTTTACTTCTGAATCGTGTTTGTCATGTTAAGACTTTTCAAGAACTCTTGTCAACTTGTCAACAAACTGGTCCTTCGTTGTTGCTACTTTAGCAGCGATCAATTAATGTTAAAACAAAATATTTTGAATAAAAATGAAGTGCTTGACGCATTTTATAAGATATTCAGAGTGGAGCAAGGATTTCATTATGTCTTTTATTTTATATCCTTGTAAAGTAAGCAGAGGGCTGTACAGTAAAAATTGACGGCTGTTTAAAAAGGAAATTGTGAACTTACTTAATGAAAACCACAAGCCTGTGTAACTTTAGTCGATGTACGTTGGCGTCACTTCTGCAGTAACCCGCAAATGAACGATTGACGGAATAACAGACTGACCGCAAATGAACGATTGATCCGAACGTCAAACACCCTGTAATTTTTACCAAAACTGCCAACAAAGCAATAGTAAAGAAATACTTGAAATGTTCGTGAATCGAAAACAATACAGAAGTACAGGGTCAGACTTACTCCACCCCAAATATCCCACCCTCCACCTTTTTGTGGGCAAACGTTGTGATATATATGCTACCAAGGGCTACCACTACTACTACTAGAGAGATAGATAGATAGATAGATAGATAGATAGATAGATAGATAGATAGATAGATAGATAGATAGATAGATAGATAGATAGATAGATAGATAGATAGATAGATAGATAGATAGATAGAAAGAGAGATAGATAGATAGATAGATAGATAGATAGATAGATAGATAGATAGATAGATAGATAGATAGATAGATAGATAGATAGATAGATAGACACACAGATATATAGGCCATTTCTGCACTCATTTCGTCACATCATTCATACTCTCCGGCTGTCGATCATAAAGTAGATAGGATTCTCCAGAGGCCGATTGGTAAATAACAACGCAAAAGTATAACTACCTGTGTCTTAGTCATTACGCGCCTCTGTTTTTATATTACTTTATCCTGCACATGTGAAGTGCAATTTGTGATCACTTTGATCGCAATAAATGATCACGTTGAGACAAATACGAAACAGACTAAACCGTTGTAAAGGTTGGCTGTTGGATATTAACGAATGTTTTGTGAATACAACTACTTGGGTACTTGGCTTGCTGGTAAATGAATGACAGATGATGTTCATGTCGTTGTTATAAGACAGCTGACCTCTGTAGGGATCTCTCTGTTGCGTATAACACAAAGCGGATGGATTTTTAAAAAGTAGTTCCTCTCTTTTACGAGTACTATTTTCCCTCGGAATCTCTAGTGGATCTGAGGAGGGAAAAGAACCGCCATGGAGGTTGGCTGTTGGACAACAACGTTTTCGCGTTGTACGAAGAGATTTTGTAGTATACATGCAGTATACATGTAGCAGACATGCAGTAGACATACAGTATACATGCAGTATGCAAACAGTATACATACAGCATGCATACAGCATACACACAGTATGCATGCAGTATACATGCAGTATGCATGCTGTATACATGCAGTATACATACAGTATACATGCAGTATACCTGCAGCAAATAGGGTCAGTAATCCAAAGAGCCACACACCATTCCTGGTGTAGAATTCAGAATGCTCTAACATCACTTTTATCATTTTTATCGACAGAGTCCATTCATATTTACATAATTATTTACTTATTTATAATATTTATTTATAATGTTTATTTCTAATGATATTTCTTTACGGTGCAAGTTAGCCAGTAGAATAGTGCGTTATATTATGTTCATGACTGGCTTTTCACGTCCTAGAATGAATTCTTTCGCATTTCGTGTACACGAAATATGCATCTCATACTTTTTTCTCTGCATTGTTAACGGTTATCTGTGGCATGTTATTGTTTATAATGCTTAAAACATGGCTTTTGGATCATCCTGTTGACTCCAGCCTAATTCATCATGAATAAAGCCAGAACATTTTGGAAAGTGTGCACTCGTACCGTATTTGGATAAAGTAAAACCTGGGTACTCCGGTTAGTGTTGGCAATTGACAATATTGACAAAATTTATACGTGTAAACAACACACGGGTTATTCCTGCAAGTGTGTCTGAACAATCGTTTCCGCTGTCCGCAATAGGTAGTTGTCGGAATTACTCAGGTTCTTGTCACATGCAAACCAATAAGAAATTAAAAGGGACTGGAATAGTTTATCCGAATTAGAGTGTGGCCAAAGGTATACTTTTTTTAACTTATTTATATAAGCATAATGGTTATTTTATGCTAAACATAAAAAGTGTCTGAATTATCATTGTACAGAAGACTAATAAGCTATAAATAAAAACAGTAACATAAACTACAACCATGACGTTCTCGTGCAAATCAAAAGAAACATGGGTAAGTATACATAGTGTGCACATTCCAAACGCCGATTATAGATTGTGATGTCGATCTGAATACACCAAAAAATGAACTCTGTTTGTAATTGGTTGTCGACGTTTTACCAACGTCTTTGACACAACGTTGAATAGATGATGGATAAGCAACGTTGTTTAGACGTTGCTTTTGGTTGGAATCATGACACAAGTATTTCGGACTCTAATCAACGTCTTGGATGTAACATTGAATAGATGTTAGAAATTTGACGTTGGATTTTTCTCCACCTACTTTTAAAAAATACTAATGTAAATTGCATACGTGGGTATCATGCGTAATCGGATGACCCAAGCTTTGGGTACTGTGATGGAGGGTGGACATTCTAGACATTCTATTCTAGATTATTATTGTCCCTATATGTAAACATCGTTTCCCGACCTCTTTCATACATGGGAACGTAGGCATTGTTCGACTTCCATAAACAATCAAAATACGATGTTGATCCAACGTTGGGCGCGACGTCTATCCAACGTCATTGAACGTCGCAGCGTTTACTGGGTAGATTCTTTATTGAAACATTTTGAGTGTGGATAAAATTTGAACAAATCAGAAAGGTTTGTGTTCCCATATTTACAAATCTACAACAATCATGTTTTTTTTCTACTTAAACACAAGAATAGCTACACATAAATACAGAATTACCCAAAGCACATTAAAATTATGTTGCCTCAAAGTGAAAGGATTTTATTGGCAATAAAAATGTTCAAATATTGAAATAAAATTAAGCATTATTTTTTATTGCTTTTAACAGCATGGAAGAGCGACACCACATTCTTCCCCAAGCCCTTCGGGCAACTTCCCCAGTCTGCCCCAAGCTTTCAACGAAGTAAGGTTCTACATTCTATGCAACACATTTAGGTGGGCGTTTTATTATTATTATTATTATTATTATTATTATTATTATTATTATTATTATTATTATTATTATTATTATTATTATTATTATTATTATTATTATTATTATTATTATTATTATTAATATTATTATTATTATTCTATTTATTATTACTTGTTTATTTATTTATTTTATGCTCCTCCGCATAGTTTTCAAGTTTCCTTGTTTCCTTATTTCGCTTTTTATAGACAGTGAACGGATGCGGGATATTTACCCTTCCCCCACCAACCCATTCCCCTCCCACCACCATCCCACCCCCCTTCCCCCTCTTCCAACATCCGCACCCTCAACCCCCACATGCTGGTCAAACATACATTGGCATAATGGTTTTGCAGTCATTCCGGTGTTTTATTCCCCACCGTCTTCCCCACCATCCGCATCCTGCTGTCTCAAATACTGGACACAGCGCGCATTGACTCACAGGCGTTATGGTCACTCCTGTGTTTGACCTCCCCCCCCCCCACCCTCTCCCCCTCCACCACCCCCTCCCCCACCATCCGCACCCCCCTCTCTGACACACTGGCCACAGCACACATCGGTACACAGGCGTTATGGTCACCCCTGTGTTTTACCTCCCCTCACTCCATCCTCCCCCCCCCACCACCATCCGTACCCTCCTCTCCCACACATTGGTACACAGGCGTTATGGTCACTCCTGTGTTTTCCTCAGAGCTTCATGCACTTGAGCAAGCCACGTGTTGATCCGGACCAGAAATGTCTCATCGAGAACAACATGGCGGCGGTCTTCATCCCACGCTGCGAAATGCACGAAAGAATAGTTTTCTGATTCCGACATTCTCTCGTTATCATTCACGACAATGCGACCGTACGTCTGACGTCTCTGTGATGACGTCACTGGTGGGTAGGAGTCCTTTTGCTGTTCGATAAATGCGGTTGCCTTTAGATTAGCCAGATCCATATCTATCCTGGCGCGGCCTTTTAATTTCTCTTCGTAATAAGGGTAACGGTCTTTTTGGTGTTTGCGCTTTCGGAGCAAAAACATTGGATCGATTCCCGGGCCTTTCTCGAAGCGGTCACGTGGGTCGCCCAAGCCTCTTTCTTTTAAATGCTCACATAACCTAGCAGACGTGACGTGACGCTTTACTTGAATTTCACCATGTTTAGAAAACGATAATCTCAATAAATCTTCTTTTGTTTCTTTTAATTTTTCACTATTATTTTCGTCCTGTTTTTCACCTTTGTTTTTGTGTTGATTTTTTAGATGATCCAGTGATTGCGATCTAAAGTCAACATAATCGTGTGACGTCGTTTTGGATTGCAATTGAACAGCACTGCGAACCACGTGGACCGATCGCTTCTCATGAACGGAGCTCCTTACCAGTGGCAACGATGACTCACCATGACGCATTCGAACCCGTGTGGATATTCCCGGCGTTGTTTCGGATGAGTTATGTTTCTTTATTCCCCCGTATGTAACTGCAGATAAAGGTTTCCGAAGGACAAGTTCTGCTGACGTGAAATTCTTCTCAAGAATTAATTTTCCATACTTGATATTAGTGTTCGCGATATGCTGAAAATATAAAAATAAAAAAATCGGATTGTATATATAAGCATTATATAATGCGCTCATGCTTCTTCATTTCTTGCGAGGATGGAGAAAATTTAAACCAATTGAAATTCAGGAAGGGGAGGGGGGAGGTTGGCACTTGCTAGTACTTGTTTGTTAGGAAACGATATTTTCAGTTATTTTAATGCCAGACGCGGTCATCGTGAATGGCGTATTATTAATATTAACATTAATTATATTAATTATTAAAGAAAAAGCGGAAGGTTGGGCTGGGGTCATTCAGTAATCTGCGTTTTCTACAAAAAGAAGGGATATTTCTATTCCCTGCTGACTCTTGCGGGTCTTCCTATGACATCAATTTGCCCTAGGCTGATAAAAAGGATCCTCTA
Organism: Protula sp. h YS-2021; assembly: GCA_949752745.1. NCBI lineage: Eukaryota > Metazoa > Annelida > Polychaeta > Sabellida > Serpulidae > Protula > Protula sp. h YS-2021. Next base: position 65,674,629 of record OX457029.1, on the reverse strand, counting down.
TGACTAGAGTGTTTCAGAACTTTGCACCCCGGCATAAATGTATATATATATATATAGCTATTTTCTGTTACTTGTTTCCACTCTTCTTTTCTGTTTTATGTAATAATCATAACAAAAAAAAATGAATATATATATAGCTATTTTCTGTTACTTGTTTCCACTCTTCTTTTCTGTTTTATGTAATAATCATAACAAAAAAAAAAAGAAGTTTAATTTTCGTTTTGCATTGAATGATATGTGTAAAATTAAAAATAGGAAAGCATTATATAATATCTAGTTTGCATCCCAAAAACAGTCTGTCTGCAAAACCCCACCGAAACGTACAAATAATTGAAATTAGTAGTTTTTTTTCAAGCTTTTATTTTAGAAAAAAATTGAAAATAAAATAATAGAAAACGATTTTCTTTACTCTTTATTGTGTAAATATGTTGTTTTCGCATATCATTTATTTTTTATATATTCTTATTTTATGTTTTTTGTGTGTTTTTTTTTTTTTGCTAACTAACATATCGGAGTTTCTTTGTCAAGTTCCCTCTCAGTCCCTCCCCACCCCACCCCATCCCTCGTCACTTACCTTGGGTTGGTGTAGTTCCAGTCTTGGGGGCTTTGACTTCCGGTTTGCAAGTCGTTGCCCTCCGTATGACGAAATCACATCTGATACGGACATATTTGATACACACAAAAATTATTAAATATATTTATATTTATATATAATAAAAGTTATATTCTATCCTATGTTATTGCTAATTATAAATAATTGACTCGATGAGTTTCATTCCTTCATTTTTTTCCGGTGCATATATATCGTCTATGTCTGACGGAATGCTTCACAAGTAAGCAACACCGGAAGTACGAATGACGGATTTCCGCTATCACCGGAATCTATAATCCACTGCCAAATAGCTTGAGGTCTGCTTGATTGTGATTGGCCACAGGTTTTCCCTTGATTTCACCTGGAAGTCAGTGTGTTATCGAAAGTGCTCCGAATTATAAAACAAAGTCAAGTTGTTTTTGTGTGTGTGTGGATGTTTTTACCTGTAGAGCAAAAATGTAATAATTTCGGTGACTAGTAAAAGTCCTGATACTGATCAGGATCTTCACTCCCGAAAGTCACGTTTTAATAAAAGAAACATGCATCGAAACGAAGTCAAATATTTATGGACGACCTCTATTGTTTCAGCTCACGTATCTGTTTGTTTCAAATATCCGGAAGCAAGCGCCTGGATCCAGATTGCCCATGGAGCTGAGTTCGTCAGGAGTGTGTGTGTATGTGTCTGTGTGTGTGTGTGTGTGTGTGTGTGTGTGTGTGTGTGTGTGTGTGTGTGTGTGTGTGTGTGTGTGTGTGTGTGTGTGTGTGTGTGTGTGTGTGTGTGTGTGTGTGTGTGTGTGTGAGTGTGTGTGTGTGTTGGGGTGGGGTGGGGAGGAGGGAGGGAGGGAGGGAGGGAGGGAGGGAGGGAGGGAGGGAGGGAGGGAGGGAGGGAGGGAGGGAGGGAGGGAGGGAGGGAGGGAGGGAGGGAGGGAGGGTAGGGAGGGACGGGGAAATGTTGTTGAGGTTTACAGATCAAACATTGCATATCAAGAACATCAAAGAACGAATACATTTGATATTCACTGATGCGCTTTTCATACTTTGGCTTAACTCTGGCTTGCCTTAACTAAGTTGCTGTTAAGCCGCAGTATCAGAGACACAGGAACGATGGCTTACGTAAGCCAGCTAAGCTAAGTCAGCCCTGTCCCAAAATACCAGTGTTACAATACCTCCAACATATTTGTGCTTTTTTTGTATTGATAAGTGATTTGTTGTATATTATTTTTATTCTTAATTCACATTTTCTTATATTTGAACCTTGAGAATATTGACATCCAAAATCTTTGAGTTTTTTTCTCTGCTCCGGATAATGGACGACCAACCATTCGCGTTCATTTATTTTCTCTGCCTCCTACCCCCCTCCCAGACCCCTTCTTGACCGCCCTTGATCTCCCCCATCACTCCCTACCCCCGACCCCCCTTCCCCGGATAATAGGCGACCAACCATTCGATGTTTCAACCAAATAAAATCTAATTCCAGTAGCGTTTTATACAGCCAGTCGATCCTTTCACTGTCTTTATTCACTCAGACGCTATCCTAATGGGATCCAGAGAATCGGAAAAAGGATCCTGATTAATGTTTATACAAGAGCTTTATGGTCACGAGAAACGCGTATCTAATAACAAGTGTTTCTCTTGGGATTAAGAAGATCGAAACCTCTCCTTTTTAGAGTCGGGGTTTCTAAAGCAGAGTTTCTTTAGTTCGCATAATAATAGAGAGTTTTTGCCTTTATTGCTGTAAAGATTGACCAAACTAAAGCGATTTTACAGCACATTTTGTGATATCGCATGGAATAGAATGTCCTAATGATGGCGTTATTACGCGGTCAATGTACTTGGGAATGTTGTTTTCGTGTTGTTTTGTAAAAAAAGAGGCAGAACGACTTAAAGACGTCTTAATTCAGTTAGATACAAAGCAGGACAAACTTTATAACACGCAAATAGATGACATGTCACATATACTTACCTGTCTGACTGGCTGGACGAAAATAAACGCTTCCCCCAAGCGTTGCGGCCTAGGAATTCCCGCCCACGCCCTCCCCCCATCCCGTTTAAGCAAATAATGGTTAACACCCAGGGTGTATGACTGTGAGGGAGGGGAGGGGGGTGAGTACTGGACAATCGCTCTACGGTAAGGAAAAGAATAATCTCGTGTTTCATACCTCAATTCACTAAAATTGCAAATCAAAATATATAAACAAATAAAGTGACTCAGGAGGGTCTAAGTAAATTTGAGTAATAATAACAATAATAAAAAAAGGAAACTGACCAGCAGGCCGGTGTGTAACCGGAGGGCAGAAATGTACTGAAGGTGATCTATCAGAAAAAGGTTATCCTAAAATGTTTTAACTCGAGCCGTCGGTGATCGCTTTGACGTTTAATAAAACCATTAAGCCTTATTTTGGAAAAGAAAACAAAAAAAAATAACCAAAAAAAAACAAAAAAACAAAACAAACAAAAACAACAAAAAACAAAAACAAGAAACAAAAAAAAAAAAACAACAACAAAAAAAGAAGAATTTTGGCCTATGCCATGTTACCATTTTCAACAAAAAATTGAACAGAAAAATAGAAAAAATGCCAGCTGGCCGGGTAAATAACAAAAAAAAAAAGGAAAGATGAAAACAAGACCAGTTTTCTTCCTGGTTTAAGCGTTGTCCTTATGCCAAGTGCATATCACTCTCTCATGTTCACGGGGTGGGGGGGGGGGGGGGG